>JAZKJV010000333.1:0-376868 GCA_037367405.1 Ottelia alismoides
TTATTTGATGAATAAATAATAAATAATAAAATAGGTGTAAAAAAATACATAAATAATGAATGAATAAATGGCAATTTTTTTGTATTTTGGCCATTATCTCCCCCTACTTTATTCCTTGTCGATCAACTCAATTCTTGACTTGGTCTCGGGGTTTAGGGTCATAAAGTATTTTTGATATTTTCTTCCTTTTTCTTTTCTTCTCTTTATTCTATAATTTTGGCATTAAAAATAGTATTATTTACACAATAGATGTAATAAATAATGTATGCTATTTTGTACAAATTGTTACCATTTACATGCATTAGCTAGGATTTTTAAGGCCAAAATGATAGAATAAAGGTGGTGAAATGGAGATTCATCACCCTCCTATACTTGTCTTTGCTAGTCCCTAGCAAACACTTAAGCAATGAGGACAAAAAGAATAAAGAAGGAAAGAAAAGAAAAAGAAAAAGAAAGAGTGAAGAGAATTGCTTTCAATTGTAAAACTTGTCCTTACAAAATCAAAGTTTGGAGCTCAGGTTAGACCTTGATGTGAGATTGTGTGTGGAACCTGGTTGGGAACCAAATTTAGAACACAATAGCCTTCGAGAGTCACAGAACTCGGTTCAACCCACCTCAATAGCAAGGTCATAACTAGCCTACATCTTACGCAAACCCTTATGACTATGAATCTGACTTGTACAGTGTAAGTGATAGTGGCTCTCCCCAACTGAAATGACATAGAAACCAACTTCTCTAGAATGACAACCTAATGATTCCCGAATCCAACTCTCTATCCTCGAGGAGCGGGGTATTCCCTTCTAAATTCAAGTGGCATCCGACTCAAGAGGAGGAGGTGAAGAAAAGAATGGACGGCAGCCAGTGTAGCTACTATCTAGGGATGCATGACCAGTGTAGTCAAGTCATCCAGTTGTAGGCTCACATGGTATAACTTTGATGCCCAAGATTGCTTATTTTCTATACAACATATATACATACTCTGGCAGGCATTTTTATTTTTATTTTCATGCATGTCCACTTTTTGGAGTTTTTCTTCAACATACTATTCACATCAGCATTTACATAAGGAGTTTTTCCTCTTGAGCCAGAAAACTATCTCTCTTTTGAAGCTTTATTGCAACCCACACTCTCCTGTCTTTAGACTTCATTTAACTGGACCAGGTCGGGGTGCACTTCCCTCCCTAGATGTGGATGAATGTTTCCACCCCGTTTGCATCTCAGACCAGAAAATCCAACCCCCTCACCACTCCAACTGTGTTGAGCCAAGTGAAAGGTGCAAGTGTCCCAAGTTAGGTCACGGTCGGCAAGAGTCATGCGTGTGTCTCGAAAAGTTCTAGTTAGTCAGTTGAGGTGACTTGAACCCAGCCCTGAGTCTCAAAGAATTAAGTCCCAATGGACCTGAAGTACCTTAAACCTAGTTCCCCTAAGGTTCCAGTGCAATTAGGTGCAGTAAGTCCAACCAAGCTCCAATCTTAAACTTTATTAGACTAGTTCAATCATCAAGCTCAATTGAAAAGAATATGAATGTTATGCAAATGCTATGTACAATAAATGATGCAAGTTTTCAAAGAATTTGAAAAGAAATTTTACAAAAAGAATTTTGGAAAATACAAAGACTTTTTTGGCACACAAAGTATAAACTATTTACAGCTATTTACACAAGCGTGCTGCTTTTATTAACAAAAGTTAAGAATTTAAAGAATTTACTGGTTTTAACAAAGTGACTTATTTAAGTATGTATATATAATTGATAAAGAATTTTATTTTTAATGATGCCTTTATTCCTCAAATTTATTTGAAAGAAAAATTTGAAAACTGTAGTGCAAAATAATTTTTGCAAACATTTACAAACATTTGAAAGCTATTTTGCAAAGATTTTTCAAATAATATATATATTTTTCAAAAACAATTTTACTAAACATTTTCCAAACCATTTGCAAATAGATTTTCAACTCTTTTATTTCACATAAAGAAAAGAATTTTTGCAATTCAAAATATTTTTACAAAGGTTGAAAATATTTCACAAAAAGTTTTCCAAACGGGTCACTCCATTTTTTGAATTATTTTGCAAAAATATTTTTAACCTGAATTATTAGTCAGTATATTACTAAAAGAATGGGTACATATATTTACATGGATTTATATTTTATGTATAGAAGGGTTTTGGTTCTTAAAGGATTTGTAAGGGATTATTGCTCACTTTTATACATTTATAAAGACTTTTTAGTATAGTGTGTACACTCCTCAAACTTATTTGAAAATCATTTTGCAAAAATTTTGAAAACTATATTCCAACATAATTTTCACAAATAGTTTTTCAAATATTCACACATATTTGAAAATCATTTTGCAAAGGTTTTTCAAACAGTATGTATAGATTTTCTAGATATTTTTGCAACCATTTTTCCAACCATTTGCAAATCGCTTTTCAAACATTTTTATTTCACAGAAAGAAAGTAATTTTTTACAAACAAAAATATTTACAAATGTGGAACACTTTTTACAAAATATTTTCCAAACAACTTTCAAAAGATTTTTCAGAAAGAGTTTCAAACTTTTTTTCAAATATTTTGCAAAAAGCATTTTTGCCTGATTTATTAATCAGAATGTACAAAAAGAGTCAAAGGAGCTACAACCATCTTTCATTAGAATATTGTGATGCTTTTAACATTATTTTTAGCCATAGGTATTATTTAAAATAAAATACAAAAGTACGAGTTATGGCTTAAAGTATATACATAGTATATACGACCTCCTATACTTAGCTCGAGCTATGTACTCATAGATCAAAGAGAAAAAGAGAAGACATAACTCGGACTGAGTGTAGAAAAGTCTAAAGAATGAAGGAATGAGGAGATAAATAAATGAATAAGAAGTTGACCGTCCCCTCTATACTTAGGATCAAATAATCCTAAGTATAGCAGACTGTACACAAGGCAGGGATGGTCAAGGGTGAGAACGAACATATCGTACTCAGATTGCCTCCCCCTATACTTAGGGTAAGATATCCCTAAGTATAGACAAGAAGAGGAGACAACGAAGAGGATCGAGGAATGAAAGGACTCTGGGTGCTCAGCCCCCTATACATAGGACAAAGTACGTCCTAAGTATAAAAGACTGACATCGCATCTCACCAACCACATGCCTATATCGCCCACCCTTCTTCCCCTTTTTTTGTGTTTCGATTGCTCTTACTCCATTCTTAGCCCCTAGAATTGTTTCTAAAGGTCTTGCACTGGTGACATGAGTGTTGGGCTACCATTTGTAGAGAGGAGAAGTGAAGGAATAGACGCATCCACCATCTCCAGTGAGATCTCTGTCATGAGGTTCTGCTCCTTCGCCCCGGCCAAGTCGAGCCCCTTCTAGCTGTTCTTAGGTAACTCCTTAATGTAAATTTTAATTTTGCATTTAGATTTTAGTTTAGTTCAGTAGATTAAAGTAAAATCCAATTTGTGCATGGACCTGGAGCTTCGTTCCAGGCCTATTTCATATGTGCCCCGACTATGAATCGACTCGCTTTTGACCTCATCACCTTCGTCATCGACTTCTCCGCACCAATGACATGTTTCCCCCTTGAATCCTACATGGATTCAAGGATTCAAAGCTCCATCCTCCATCTTCGCTAGAGCTGCACCCACACCATCATCTACGTAGCTTCCAACTACAGTTTTTAGGCTGACGTGTCTGTCTCGAGATGCTAAAATGTTTTATGCAGGTTCGAAGCCTCGAAGAGCATCTGGAATAGCAATCGGAACCATCTTCAGAGCTCCAGGTTGCCTGGAACTGTCTCAACTCGCCATATCTCTATGAACGAGATTTGGAACATCCGAGGCAAACTATTGCTGTAGAGGAGTGCCTTGAGTCTAAAGTACCTTCGGAGTGAAGAAAGGAGCTTGGAGTTGCTAGCATTCGAAGATCGAATCAAAGTAGCCTGACTATTCTTGGGTGTTCTTCGTGAGCACCCAGGTATCGTCGAATCAAGAATAAGGGCCCCATGTCTAATCCTGACCCTTGGATTTAATTGAAACGGTGTGCCTCTCAGAGCCTTTGGATCCATATTAGGTGAGCTAATGTGGCTCTCTATGAACTGTCGCCTCCTGTCGATACTGGGTATATTTCACTTAAGCCCCTCTACATTTTTGTAATTATTAAATAGACTTGTAAATATTTTATTCTGTTTAAAAAATAGTGCACAAATTACATATATACCCTTGAACTATTTTAAAATTATAATTAAGTCCCCTACTACGTCACCTCATGTGGCGGCCTACGTGTATGCGTATTTTGCATGCAGACCCTTCTAATTCGTGTAATTAGAGTTTAATATTTAAATTTCGAATTGTAGTTTAGAAATACTGGTATTTTTACACATAACCCCCTATCTTTTATTTTATTTACAAAAATACCCCTGCCAACTCACTTAATTTTTGTCTATGTTTTCCATTTTATTTAAATATCATCCTTGCTTCAAAAACTATAAAAAAATAATATAAGGTGCATGCTTCCATGCCCTTTCACGCTATATTATTGGATTTGTACTTTTTCACTTTTCATATATATTAAAAATCAAAATAGCACAGTTTATTCCCTGTTTAACCTAAAAATTCCAAAAAATACAAAAACTTTTCTAAAAACAAATAAATTTATCGATTGTTTATCATAATATTCTACAACTCCGGACCAAAAATCCTTAAAAATAGAAAAAGAAAATCATTAAAAATTAAAAAAAACTCCAAAATCCTTATAAAAATAAAAAACTCTCAAAAAATAACAAAAATATTAGTTTTTATTATATATATATTATGTTATCTATAAAAAATAATTTTGATAAACTTTGAGTTGTTATTTTAAATCTCAAAGTTATTCAACCCATCTAAAAAGTCCTTGGTTTTGTATATTTTAGACATTAAAATACTTAAAAATTAGAAATAACATCTACAAAATCACAAACATAGTAGAAAAATATATATAAACTAAAAATATTTTAGTCTATAAAGTTTTACTACATTTAGCTATATTTATAATTGTATTGCCCTATTTTGCATTATATATCTATATATAGTTATATACAATTATATTATTATTAAGTATTATATATACCTTGTAAATATTTTAAAACCTTTAAAATAATAAAAAGGACTGTATTTGCTTGTATTTTTCTGATTTTTATAGATTTATTCTATATTTTATTTTATATATCCCCTATATTATGCATATTGCAAAGATACATATATATTCATATAATATATTAAAAATAAAAGAAATTAAAAATCATAAAATCATAAAAATAAGTTAAAAATTAAAAATAAAAAATACTTAAAACAAACATATAAAAATTTTTTAAAATAAAAAATCCATAAAAACATTAATTAATTATTTTGTTTATTGAGTGAATATTGTACAAAATACTCTTATATTATTTATTCATTATTTATTCATAAATAATATACCTGCTGCACCAACTTGTCTCCCTGTGTTCGACAACCTACTATGCTTATCACTTTACATACTTGTTTGTAGGGTTATCATAAGTTTAGATTCACACCTCAGTTTGCATTAATTCATATTATTGTGTGGGTTGATTATTACCTAATCGCTCGGGCTTAGTAAGCGGCATCGCATTGACTACGCTCCACCTTGTGTGGAGCGTATGATCATCTCACTCTTCTCTAAGCAATCAAACACCTCTATGATTCAATATTTGAATAAACAATTGTATGATTATTATGATGGCCATGGTAAAAAACCCTAATTGCACTAAGGGACCTATATGAAATATTCTTTATTTCAGATCTGGGAATGAACTGCAATATCATTTATTGCATAATGGCTTGTTGTGGGCTCGCATGTCCAACATATATTGAATATAATATACATGTATACAATACAATAGGGACCCAAAAACCAGCTTTTGCATCTTAACTCTATTTTTAATGAAACCATATTTATTGAATATATAATTAAGTTTTATGAACAATAAATCTGAGTTTGGTTAGTTTTGAGTTTGTATGGAGAATATACATGTCTGTGAAGTTTTCTTTGTTGTTTTTTATTCTGTGTGTCCCAAGCACACTGTGCATTATTTTGTGTGAAATAAAATTTATATTTTTCTTTATATTTTTATGTAAGCCTTTTATGTAGAGGGTTCCTTTATTTGATATATGAAAATAGGAAAATAAAATAGGTTCCAAAATGCATTTATTGATGAATAGAAATTAGGGTTTCTGAGTGTTTTCCGTACCATTTATCCGCCCTACCTCCCTTACTCTATTCATCAAACACCTTATAACCATAGTGCTCGATTTGCTATAGGAAGACCCAGATTGGAAGGTTAACTCCTATAGAGATCTCTGCCATTGTGAACCTACCATAGAACTTGAACGAAGCTCGGTTGCATGTTATGTGAGAAAGGGATTGGGGACTTGACGGGGTAGGGAAGATGGGCATGCTTCGACGTTCGCGAGGGAGAAAGAGCTTATCAGTGGAAGATTTGGGTAGTGGAAGCGAAGAGGAAGGACCATGAACATAGACTCGGGTTGGGGTATTTGATTATAATGCAAAATCGAAGAAGAAGATGATTGGGATGAGAAGTAGCAGGGGATGGTGATGGAACATGACGGAAAGCAAATCACAGAAAACAAAGTGATGAGGATTAAGAGCATTACCTAGAATGGGATTGCAGGAAGGGGATGGAGGAGGCTATGCCTCTACTCTATCTTTGCCTCGATTTGCTCCGATGAGTAAGCTTTGAACACCCTCCGAAGAAAGTGTGGGTAAGCCCTAAAAATGCAGTAGCCACCTCATCGATCGTCTGAGCATGTTGTAGGAGAAGAAGCTTTCCTCGTTTGAGAACCATCATACCTCGTTGTCAATCGGAGAGAAGGGAGGGACACACCATTCTCAAATTCTTGTGAGCACACGATAATGAGAGAGGTTTGTATAAATCTTCCATAAGCAATAACATCCTTAGCCCTTTATCCAGGCTTTCAAGCCTTGTTTGTGAGTGAGAATAACTTCCAATCATTGTTTTGATTATCATCAACTCTGACAATTGATTTTCAACATTAAAGCATTGTTCTCGGCTATTGAAGTTTCGGTTCTGCTTTAGGAGCAAGACAAGGATGCTTTGATATGGATTAAGAGCTTGCACTGCCTCTACATATTAGGCCTAGCCAATTGGAACATGTTTAGTTCTTCATCATATACCAAAGAGTGAATCTAGATGACTAGAACTCAATCCTATTGTGATTATCATTATAGGGTATTTAAGATAAGTTCATATATTTTACAATGACTTTCATGTGTAGTTTAGATTTTCGATTTTGTTCAATTTTGGTAAAATGTTCTTTCCCTAATCATTACATCTGGTCACCTTCTAATTTCGATCATACCTGACCATTCATCCTTGACTGACCTCCACCACCATATCATGAGTCCCTCCCAACCATTTCATCTATATTAGGGAGCCCATTCAGTATTTCCCTAATCATTCTTTTTTTTTTTTTAGAATTAAAACTTTAATGATCTGGACCACTAGGTTGTATGCTCTAGTCAAGCTTGACCATATTTAATCATAGATGCATTGGTCGATCTTAAAAATCTTTTCAACGTAGAATTCAACTTCAACGATCACAATTTCTCCAGCTCCTCACTTCGGATTAGTTCTTCCGGTTTTGAAAAAATATTAGACATTCCATCTTCTGAAACCAACCCTTCGGATGTTATTTGCATATAATAATCTCTATACATTTACTAAATACATGATCCTTTGTTCTAGTACTTGACAGATGAATTCGATTATCTGAAACCAATATCTTCATATCAACACAAGGCTACATAATGAAGATTCTCAAGTACATTGTAGGTTGAATCAAGTTCTTCTAGAGTGTGGTTTGGTCTTCTTTGGATATTTGTAGAAAGTGATTCCTGCCTCAAACTTTTTTGATTTCCAATGAATTTGCTCTAGCCTTAGGCTACCTCTAATCGACAACCAAGGTGTTATGATTATATTATGAGTCCTAATGGGTTGCTTTGACTAGAGAATGTAAGAATTTTGTTTCGAAAGTCAGCATGGGCTCCTCCGCAAGAGACATAGCTCCTTCATCATTCACTAGAGAAGACAACAAAATTGCAACTTTTACCCCTTAAACTTTGTGAATATTTTCATGCATTGAAAAATTATGGGAAAATATCCATGAAATTGTACTTATTTCATTTCATTTTATTAGTTAATTGTAATTTCTGGTGTTTCTTTATTTTTTCCACGCTCGTTCTATTGTAATCATTAGGTCTATGCTTTGGTAATCCCATAGGTTGCTCTACATAAGACTATTGCTTAATTAATTATGCTAGATATACCTAATAGCATCATATAACTTCACAATATATGAAATAGGAAAATATCAATCATATTTCCTTCATTAAATCACTAAAATGCTCCATTTCTATTATTACCTATATACAACAATATAACAATTTCAAAAACTTGTAAGTATCCCAAATAGCAATAAAAAATACTATATGTTCAAAATACTTGCAACTTAATTGATATTATTTACTGTATATAATAAATCAGCAAGTACATATTATATATTTATCTATTAAACAATTCTTAGTAAATAGAATAAGTAATTAAAAAAATGAAAAATCCAGGTTAAGTCTATAAAAAGGCATAATCAGATAAATCTAAAAACATGTTATTACAAAATATTTATGTATAACACTTCTTAATCTAGTAATCTAATTACTAAACATACATTTAAAAATTAATTTAGATACAATTGCATTGTAATATAATTTTTAATTTAATTTGCAAAATTAGTTTTTATTTATTTAAAAAGTACTTAAAATACATGCAAAGCATTTACAACGATAATAACATTAGGAAAACATGAAAACTTACATTTATAATAAATAAAAAAAATATTAAATTAATGATATGAAAAGATAAAATACATTCTTTTTTGAAAAATCTATCATAAATCTAGTCCTCCACGTATTTGACCTCGATATATCAATATATTGTAGTAAAAATATATAAAATTTAAAAATATATGAGACTTAACTAGGTTATAATGATAATTTAAAAATTAAAATAAATAGGAAATCAAATAAAATCTATCATAAATCTTTGGCGTTGTTGCTAGGGAGTCACTGCCTTATTTAGTTTTTATTTGATTTGGTTTGTTCGGCTTTACACTTCATGTTGTACTTATCTAATGTAGGTTCTCTTTACAGGTGAATGCCAAAGAAGCGATTCATTTTATTTTCTCGTCTCAAGCTGACATGTGCAAGGAGAGGCGATGCAAAACAAGGTTGGACCCAACAAGACTTATTTTCATTTTCTTTCTTATTTGAATTATAATAAGTTTGCATTTACAAGTGGTGCACGGAGAGGACCAACAAGACTTGTTTTCTTTTGCTTTCTAATTTGAATTATAATAAGTTTGCATTTACAAGTGGTGCATATAGAGGTCTAGGAGTGGGAATATGGACCTTATTAGAGTGAGGTATAATTATTCTCCTGCGCCCTTGATTCTCTTTTTATCCCTTCTTTGACTGTAACAAATTCGACCTAAGGTACCAAGTAACTTGTATATTCATTGCAATATCATCTGATGTTGACGATATAATAACAAATATTATTTTTTGTCAAATTATCATTTGTTCTTGTAATAGCAATGGATGTTATATTCGTTGTTAAAGGTTCATATAACACCGATTTTTTCGTTGAATCATTCATTAAAACTTCTATTAGTTGTTAAATTTAACAACAATTAAAAGAAAATGTCAATGAATAGCAATATTATATGGTTCATTGCGAGAAATAAAGGAAAGAATATAACATTTGTTATGTGTTTAAAGAAGCAAACAATAAATAATATTTATTATTATATATTTGACTATGCAAGATGTGCTGATGAATATTAAATTATTTGTTGTGTTAAGTCAATTTTACCATATTTTTTTATGTGTTTTTTTATTTTCTGCACTGCACTTTTGGCATTTATTTGGCTTTGTTTACGCTGTTGGCTATTTAAACTAGCGAGTTATTTCAAAACCTTAAAGTTTTTCATGAAAAATGACAAAAAATTCTTAAAAAACACAGAAAAAAAAGGTTCCTTACTTAAAGTTTCTTTTCTATGTATTCGTATTCATAATTTACTTTCGCAAGAAGATCATCGTAACGTAATTTTGGATGTGAACAGACATGACCTAAAATTTGATCCCTCGATCACACTCAAATATATTTGGTGAAATAGATTAATGGATATTAACTTGTATGGTAACTTTACACTCACATTTGACGCATATATCTTAGGGGTTAATCCCTCCATAAGGGTAAAACATAAAACAAGAGTTCTAGTAACTTGACAACACATCATGTCATAGGAGCTTGTCGGGAAGATCACTTGATCTAAAGTAGTATTGCCTCTCTAGAGTTATCTTCTTTTAAGATAAGATCATAAAATTCGAGAGATTGCATTGCTAATACCTAAAATAACTTATGGGTTTTTATCACTCGTTCTCTTCTTAATTTCTACAATATCAGTTATAATAACTTATAAGTTTTTATCACTCGTACTCTTTTTAATTTCTACAATATCAGTTATGTCTTTTTCTTTTTTGTAATATTAATTGTACAATTTGCCCTTTTATAATATCTAGTGCTCCTACTTTTCCTTCTGGATTTGTAAGAAGTCAATTTTACGACTAATACTACAATAAAAGGAGGAACATAATTAGTATTGCAGAAGTTAAGAGGTGGATAAGTGATAAAAATCAAATAAAAAATAATAAACCGTATGATTTTTACCAACTGTGTTTGGGGTCTACATTACTTTTTGTCTTCTTCTGATCAAGGTCATGTCTCTACATCAAGATTTTTGATAGGAAGTTTTGGTACCCATATCTTACAAGTTCATTCAATCAAACAACCATTATCATAAAATTGATCTATGGTAACTAATAATTTAATATTCGTTGACTTATCTATCGTAGTAAAATATACAGAATATTCGCTACTTGATTCTTTATAAGCAATGATTATTGTATTTGTTGCTATACTCCTAACAACAAATCACATAACAACGGTAATCCGTTGATTTAATTCTTCTATTTGTTGTTAAATTTAACAATAGTATAAATTTTAACGAGTATGTCAATGGATAAATAATAATTATATGATCATTTAGCAATGAATATGAAATTCATTTCTAATTATTAGAAGAACGAAAGCTAATTTTACAACGAATAATATTCGTTTTTTATATTTAACATCAGAAGACATGGCAAAAAATATTCAAATGATTCATTACCATAGCTTGACCTTCTTGTAATGTACTCCCAGATTATCTTGATAATCTTAAAGGAGCCATAATTGAGGCTAATGATATTTCGTCTCCAAGTCCATCTCCTTTGATCCTTAACTCTATATGTAACCCACCTTCTACATCTTTACACCTTAGTGAGACCAAGTGAGCCCTACTTAGTTCAATAGTTTGACTTGATAGCCCCTCAGCTCGATAGCTTAGCTCATCAACTAGCTTGGCTCATCATCCATGTCCAAATCCATAACATAGCTCGGTAGCTCCATAGCCACGCTTAGTGTTGAGAAAACGTACATGAACATACATATATAAATCCAAACATGAACAGATTTCCAGAATAGATGTACGTATGTATGCACCCATGTTAACAATGATAAGGGAAATATCTGTGTAAGAAACATATGCATATTCACGCAAGGGAAAAATCCGGAAACCAATATCATAACAAACAATGCGACAAAGAAAGAGCAGAGTTAGAGATCACAACCGAAGCGTCCCGTAGTAGGACTCCCCTTAGAGAGACAGCGCCCCCCACTTTACCGACGTACAGGGCCTTCCGACGGTCCACGCTCGTCGACGGTGTGCACCGTGCTTGAGCGTCCTCGAAAGTCACCTCCATAGACGAAGCCCGAGATCGAGAGAGGAGAGGACGTCCTCAACAGAAAGGAGAGCCCGAGCCCAAGCCCGGCCCGACCCGGCGCGTGCGCGTGCGTGCGTGTGTTGTGGTCTAAAGTCCTCTCTAGTCTATTTCCAGACTAGTCTCAGGACTTCCCACATATAAACCAAGTGCCAGTTTTGTCTCTCCACGATGTGGGACTAAACAGCACCCCACAGGGTTGAAACAATGAATTCCAGGAATTGAGATACATTAATACAACTTGATATTGACCA
This sequence comes from Ottelia alismoides, assembly GCA_037367405.1. NCBI lineage: Eukaryota > Viridiplantae > Streptophyta > Magnoliopsida > Alismatales > Hydrocharitaceae > Ottelia > Ottelia alismoides. Next base: position 12,222 of record JAZKJV010000333.1, read on the forward strand.
TCAAATTGCATCAAACTATCCCAATATAATTTAATTCCAACAATCCTCCACGAATTCACTGTTGAAACACAAAGAGCCAAGGATCTCGTGTTTCCACACTCTGCTTTCAGTAAAGATACCTTCCGGTTTGAACCTTTACCTGAGTTATTCCCTTTCACCATCATAGGAATAAAGTGAACTAAGTCTTGAACTTTAATCATTTGATGTAATGGTATCGAGTGGTAACAACAGAGTGAAGTCTATGGTGACAATCTTCTAGTTTTGGTGCTATTAATGGCCATGCACCCTACCCTGTTTCATGAGTATATTAAGGATAAACCATCATCATTTATCTGCGGCCCACAGAAATACTCATATAGGTGGCATTCTCCAAGGATGCACTGCTCACATCCTGCTTATAAAAGCTTGAATCCATTAAGAGCATAATGCTCAACCTTTTCCTGCAGTTTTCAGGCACTCGACTTTCAGGGATAGGACTCACATGCAAAATATTGCATATTGAGTGCCAACCAGTTCCCCTTACAACTTGTTTTCACATTGAACCTATTTTGTGGGATCTCCACTCATTTAGGTTGGGTTGCTACTGCGGGTAAACTCTCAGTGGGTTTCAGCCCATCCCAAGTCTAGATTTTTGGACTAAAGATCTATCAAGTCCCTTTGTAAGTGGATCTGCCGTGTTATATTTGGTATCAACAAATTCTACAGCAATCACTCCAGAAGACACCAAATCCCTAATATACTTAAGTCTAACTTGAATATGTCTTCTTGTTTTCTGATTGTACTTTGAACTCTTTACCTTTGCAATAGTAGTCATGCTATCACAATGTAAAGAAATTGGCGGTATCGGCTTACCCACCATGGGCATCTCAGAGAGAAGCTCCCTAAGCCATTCAACCTGTATACCTGTTGTGTCCAAAGCACACAGCTCTGCCTCAAAAGTAGACCGAGTCAAGATGGTCTGTTTCACATACCTCCAGGAGACTGCACCGCCTCCAATGGTAAATACATACCTAGTCACACCGTTACTCCCGGAGTCCTCCATTTGACCTATCCAACTTGCATCACTATATCCTTCTAAGACAGGAGGATATTTACCTTAATGCAGTCCAAGAAGTGTAGTACCCTTAAGGTACTTCAACACTCGATCCAAGGCCTCCCAATGAGTACGGTCAGGACAGCTCGTATACCTACTTAATTTTACGACCGTGAATGAAATATCAGATGAGTATACTTCGCAAGATACATCAGATTTCTATAATCTGGGAATATCGTAGCTGTGCTACAGGTACTCCACTCTTGTTCTTGCAGAGGGGTTTAGATGAATCATAAGGAGTGCATACAGATTTACAACTCTGATAGCCAAATTTTTCAAGAACCTTCTCAGTATAATGTGACTGAGACACAGCTATCCCATTAGTAGGTCTAATCAGTTTGAGCCCCAAAATCACATTTGCAACTCCTAAGTCCTTCATCTCAAACTTACTGCTCAAGAACCTCTTGGTTTCTTCCACTATCCTTATGTTTGATCCAAATATCAAAATATCATCTACATATAGGCATAAGACAACAAACATATCACCTTTAATCATAGAGTACACACATTTATCAGATTCATGAATAATAAAGCCATAAGACTGGATAGTCTTATCAAACTTGTCATGCCACTGTTTCGGAGCTTGTTTTAATCCATAAAGAGATTTTACAAGCTTACAGACCTTTCTCTCATTACCAGATGCTACGAATCCCTCAGGTTAGTCCATATAGATCTCCTCCTCAAGATCACCATATAAAAAGGCAGTCTTCACATCTATTTGATGAATTGTGAGATCATGTATGGAGGCCAACGCAATGAGCATCCGAATCGTAGTCATTCTAGTAACAGGAGAATAGGTATCAAAATAATCAATACCCTTTCTGTTTGAAACCTTTAGCTACAAGTCTTGCCTTATATTTTTCTATGGATCCGTCCGGTCTAAGTTTTCTTCTGAATACCCATTTACTTCCTATGGTGGAACACCCAGGAGGTAGATCGACCAATTCCCACGTGCCATTTGAAATGATCAAATCCATTTCAGATTTAATAGCGTCCTTCCAATGCTTTGCTTCAGTAGAAGCCGTGACATCCTTGTATGTGGGAGGATCACCCTCGATTTGGTAGGAGACAAAGTCTCTACCTAAATCTTTGGCAATCCTATGTCTCTTACTTCGTCTAGGTTCAACATCCTCCAAAAATTAATTGGGTTCATAAGAGGTAGCCTCCACATTTGACATCTTTTCTATTTGTTATGGAATAGAACCAGATGTTGAGGCTACGACACTAGTCAGATTTTCAGGAATCCCTTTTTTCATGGAAAAATATCCTCGAAAAATGTAGCATCACGAAGTTCAACAATAGTATTAGTGTCTATGCCTGTGATCTCAGACTGAATTACTAAGAATCGATAGGCATAACTTTTTTCCAGGTACCCCAAGAAGACCGCGTCAACTGTTTTAGGTCCAAGCTTCTTTTTCTTATGTTCTTGGACTAAGACCTTAGCCAGGCATCCCCACACCTTGAGATATTTTAGGCTTGGCTTCCTATTTCTCCAAAGTTCAAATGGACTCTTATCTTTATGCCTTAAGGGAACTCTATTCAGAATATGGCAGGCCGTATTCAAAGCTTCCCCCCACATGTAAGATGGTAGTCCAGAACTTTGTAAAAATACATTAACCATATAAGTTAGGGTCCTATTCTTTCGTTCTGCTATTCCATTGGACTGTGGTGAATATGGTGCAGTAACATCATGAACTATGCCAAATAGTTTGCATTATTCATCAAATATCTTAGATGTATTCACCACCCCTATCTGACCTTAGACGTTTAATTACTTTTCCGACTTGTGTTTCTGCTTCATTCTTAAAAATAAGAAATTTTTCTAAGGCTTCATCCTTAGTTTTAAGCAGATAAACATAACAGTATCTACTGCTATCATCTATGAATGTGATAAAATATCTTTTGTTATCTCTAGTCATCACACCACCAAACTCACAAATATTAGAATGAACTAAGTCTACAATTTTAGTTTCCTTATCCACAGAATGAAAAGGCTTTCTAGGCAACTTAGCTTGAGCACACATTTCACATTTGTTGAGTTTGTCTGTAGTATGATTATGAATAATGTCAAGTTTCATCATTCTTTTCATAGAACTGAAATTCACATGTCCTAGCCTAGCATGCCATAAATCAGTAGATTCAATATTTGAAACAATATAAGTAAAAGAATCAAAACCAGAAATATTATTAACTGAACTATCAATGTCACATCTTATTCTCAATAAAAGATCATGATCAGCCAGATATCCTTTTCTAAAGAAAACACCATGTCTCAGAAAAACTACTTTATTACATTTAAAGTCTAACTGAAAACCCTCTCTAACTAATAAAGAACCAGACAAGACATTCTTTTTAATATCAGGAACGTGCAGCACCCTGCGCAAAGTCCAAACTCGTCTAGTTGAGAATCTCAGCTTGCCTTGTCCGAACCCAAGCACCTTGGCTGCAGATCTGTTCCCCATCATTACTGTACCACCGGCTGAAGCCTGATAAGACACAAAGAATGTTCTGTCAGTACAAATGTGTACATTTGCACCTGTATCAACAAGCCACATTAGGCTCGTTTACAAAGTAGAGTTCAGGGTTCACTGAGACATACCCCTCACCGGGCCCGCCTCCCTCAGTCAGCACAAGAGCCTGAGGAATGACATCCGTAGACTTCTGTTGGGTCTTGAGAGAAGGGCAATCCTTCTTCCAATGTCTAACCTGTCCACACTACCAGCAAGGTTTGTTCTTTGGTTTTTTTTTGGATTTTTCCCTTGGCTTTCAGTTTCTTATTTTTCCCTTTAGCATTATTTCCCTTTGAGGTTATCACATTGACCTTAGGGTTCACGTGTACAGGCATCACAGGTTTTTATTTCCTATGCTCCTCTTCAATAGCTATCGAGACCATCAAATCATCCAGAGAAATTTTCCCCTTCTTGTGCTTTAGGGACATCCCAAAAATCTTCCCAGGACTTGAGAAATTTCTCAATGATCGACATAACTCGAAACTTTTCAGGAATTTTCATTTCTGCCTCGGCTAACCCATGGAGCAATAACAAAAACTCATGAGCCTGTTCCGAAATCGATTTGCCCTCAATCATCTGAAATTTCAGGAACTTGGATACTGAGTATTTTTCAATACCCAGATCCTCCGTGTTGTATTTCTTGTCCAGTTCCTCCCACAGATCCTTAGAGGTCTTGGTGGATGCGCCATAGACATCGAACAGAACGCTCGATAGTGTAGTAAGAATGCACCCATGACACATACGGTCATGTTCTTTCCACGCATCCGCCATCTTAACCGCCTCAGGATCCGGATTTTGTTCAGATAACTTAGGGAACTCGGTTTCCAGAACCGAAATCAGGCCAATCGTGGTCAGTCAGATTTTCATGCGTTGTTATCAACGCTTGAAATTCTGACCCCCGAATTTCTCTGGCATACCAGTGAAATCCACACGAGACCAAAACCTCAAATCCAATATTTTTCTTACAGGTTATATCTCTGTCTCTCTAAGATTGTTGAGAAAACGTACATAAACATACATATATAAATCCAAACATGAACAGATTTCCAGAATAGATCTACGTATGTATGCACCCATGTTAACAATGATAAGAGAAATAGCCGTTTAAGAAACATATGCATATTCACGCAAGGGAAAAATTCGAAAACCAATATCATAACAAACAATGCGACAAAGAAAGAGCAGAGTTAGAGATCACAACCGAAGCGTCCCGTAGTAGGATTCCCCTTAGAGAGACAGCGCCCCCCACTTTACCGGCGCACAGGGCCTTGACGTGCCGCTCATAGGGTCCGACGGTCCACGCTCGTCGACGGTGCGCACCGTGCTTGAGCGCCCTCGAAAGTCACCTCCGTAGACGAAGCCCGAGATCGAGAGAGGAGAGGGCATCCTCGACAGAAAGGAGGGGCATCGGGTAGAATGGATGGAATGTTCGTAACCTACACCCACACACTTCAAGAGATACTTAAAGGCGCCCGGGCGGTTACGTTTCGTGATAGGATAATGGGACGTACCCCTTGGAATTCAAAACGCACGGTTACCAAAACCGACTCGGTCTTTGCCACGCCACACCGCAGCCGCAGCCGCCGCCGCAGCCGTGCCCAAGCCCGAGCCCGTCCCGTCCCGGCCCGGCCTGGCGAGGCGCGCGCGCGTGCGTGCGTGTGTTGTGGTCTAAAGTCCTCTCTAGTCTGTTTCCAGACTAGTCTCAGGACTTACCACATATAAACCAAGTGCCAGTTTTGTCTCTCCACGATGTGGGACTAAACAACACCCCACAGGGTTGAAACATTGAATTCCAGGAATTGAGATACATTAATACAACTTGATATTGACCATCAAATTGCATCAAACTATCCCAATATAATTTAATTCCAACAATCCCCCACGAATTCACTGTTGAAACACAAAGAGCCAAGGATCTCGGGTTTCCACACTCTGCTTTCAGTAAAGGTACCTTCCAGTTTGAACCTTTACCTGAGTTATCCCCTTTCACCATCACAGGAATAAAGTGAACTAAGTCTTGAACTTTAATCCTTTGATGTAATGGTATCGAGTGGTAATAACAGAGTGAAGTCTATGGTGACAATCTTCTAGTTTTGGTGCTATTAATGGCCATGCACCCTACCCTGTTTCAAGAGTATATTAAGGATAAACACTCATCCTTTATCTGCGGCCCACAGAGATACTCATATAGGTGGCATTCTCCAAGGATGCACTGCTCACATCTTGCTTATAAAAGCTTGAATCCATTAAGAGCATAATGCTCAACCTTTTCCTGCAGTTTTCTGGCACTCGACTTTTCAGGGATAGGAGTCACATGCAAAATATTGCATGTTGAGTGCCAACCAGTTCCTCTTATAGCTTGTTTTCCCATTGAACCTATTTTGTGGGATCTCCACTCATTTAGGTTGGACTAAAGATCTATCAAGTCCCTTTGTAAGTGGATCTGCCATGTTATCTTTGGTACCAACAAATTCCACAACAATCACTCCAGAAGACACCAAATCCCTAATAGACTCGGTCTTTGCCACACCGCCGCCGCCGCTGCGCCCACGCCCGAGCCCGGCGCGGTGCGGCGCGCGCGTGATCCCTAATAGACTCGGTCTTTGCCACGCCGCCGCCGCCGCTGCGCCCACGCCCGAGCCCGGCGCGGTGCGGCGCGCGCGTGCGTGCGTGTGTTGTGGTTTAAAGTCCTCTCTAGTCTGTTTCCAGACTAGTCTCAGGACTTCCCACATATAAACCAAGTGCCAGTTTTGTCTCTCCACGATGTGGGACTAAACAGCACCCCACAGGGTTGAAACATTGAATTCCAGGAATTGAGATACATTAATACAACTTGATATTGACCATCAAAGTGCATCAAACTATCCCAATATAATTTAATTCCAACACTTAGTTTGATACTTGGCTCGATAGATTAATGAACAGTTGGTTTAATAGATGGATGAAATTGTTCATTAACTCGACCATGATCATCTCAAGTGCTCAAAATTCACTTGCACAAGTTGGAATAGGCTCCTTTAGCCATTCACGGGTCAACTCGAGCTCGATGAGCTCATGCTCAAGCTCGAGCCTAAAACTCATTATTTAGCTCGAGCTCAAGCTAATATAGGTTTGACTCAATAAACACCCTTTGGCGTGTTTTACATATTCCTACATGTTGTTTTCTTATTCATAATGAATTATTAAGAAGTTGCATGTGACTTCAGGATGTGGTTTTATCTATGTTGCCATTATTGGTGAGTGAATCTCAAACAAGGGTTCTATTTAAATGGGAGGAGTTCATTACGTGCAAATCGCAAAAAGTACTAAATTGTTGATCCATTTCTATCCCTTACCAAATTTTTAAATGGTAAAAATATTGTTTCCGATCTCTAATAAATAATTGATTCGTTAAATTTTAAACTAAATAATTATCAACGATTAGCTTAAGTTTTGAAAAATTATCACAAATAAGTGTTCTTACCGTCGTTATTGTTATAACAACGGATATGCCATTCATTGTTAATTTAAGTATAAAAATAATTTCTCAATAAATAGTAGCTTCTTTATATATTTAATAGTGGATGATGTAGTGACAGATTTATAAGAACCGTCATTGTATGTAGCACTCCAAAATATAGTACGCATCTAGTAATCACAAATTGTAGTAGTAGCTTATAAGTAATAGGGCTGCTAATAGTCAACATGATTTAAACATTTGGGATGTGGTTAAGGGATCTAGTTGGGTCCAAATCTAATAAGTTGTCTGCATCAATAATCCCTGAAAACATACCGGGATTAGGGCCCAAAACATTACAGATAGTATTATAGCAGATGTCCTCTGATAACAGAAATGGCTACCCAAGAGTTTTTGAGCCATCCCTACCAAAGGATTAGGATGAAATGGCTATATATGAGGTGCAACCGCCACTATTACTGGGAATAGGTCATATGTCATTGCAGAACGAGGACGTTGCGAATATAGCAAAGGTAATTGTAACAACCCAAAATATAGTATTACATAAATAGTGGGGACTACTACTAGTTAACCTGAGATTAAGTATTTTTTGTTGTAGTTAATGACTCCATTGGACCAAGCTCAAAAAAGTTGTACGTGCCAGTAATATCAATTAGCATGCAAAGTCGATGGCCTAAAATGTTACATTTTATACCCATTTTGATATAATGAATTTTTCTACTCCAACACGACATGACCTACCCAAAATACTAAAAAGCTAGATCATTGTGTCAGTAATTGGACGATAATGCAATTATTTTAAGTATTTAATCTTTTGATCTCGGAAATTGGACAATGATAATTCAATTAATGCAAGTATTTAACGTTGTGATAAGATTGTTAAATTGGAAGGCAAAGACAAATCGGTGCTCTCTTTTTAATCTGAGTAATGTCTTCAATATGGGCACGTTCTCCTAATCTATTCTAATTAAAGTCAGAGCCATGCTGTCTCTCTAATACGTTGGCATGCCCCTCCAATTCATATGTATGAGGTCGAAGGAGAAATCCGTGGGAGTAGAAGGCCATTAAGCTTAAGATGCGTTACTCATTTTTTATTGGCTAGAAAAATAAAATATAGAAAGTGAGAAATCGGATGATTTAAGATTAATATTTACGATGTCCTTCTTATCGTCATAACACTTATTTTGAGATAAAGTCTCTTCCATTTTTTTCTTTCCATACGCAGACTTTACTTCTCTTTTTGAGCAAACACTAGGTATTTAACGCCTTAGCATAAAAACATTAAGTACGTACGTCATTTTCATCAAGTTATATTTGTTATAAAATACAAAAAAATTGGGTTATAATAAGGTTTTTTTTCAAAATCCCTCACTAAATCTGCCGTTGTTAAATATATAACAACGATATTATTTTTTTTAAAGAGAAAAGGCATACACCATATAGGTGTGTGCCCAAAAACTTCACTTTTTGTTCACCAAAAACAGATGTGCATGCATATTACGAGAGAAAGCTGAAGTATTGTACATGGTCCAAGTCTCAGTTAGTGACGAATCTCCATTTCATCGCCTTTATTCTTTCATTTTAGCCTTTAAAATCTAGATAAATGCATGTAAATAGCATTATCTTGCCTAAAATAACACACATTAATTATTGTGTAAATATTGTATAAAATATTGTATTTAAAGATAAAATCAAAGAATAAAGAAAAGAAAAAGAAAAGAAATAAAATACCATAGGTATTGAATGACCCTAAACCCCAAGACCTATGCATCATGCGACGGAGTCGATAAGGAATAAAGTAGTGGGAGATAAAAGTCAATAAATACAAGAAACCCTAACTCATAAATGCCTAATAAATAAATTTGGAACATATTTTCTTTTTTATTATTTATACCTCAAATCAGTAAACTTTGTGTATAAAAATTGTAGATAAAAATATATAGAAAAATAAGAAATTTATTTCACATAAAAATAATACATATTATGCTTTCTACACTCAAAATAAAAATCTAAAATCCAAACTTCTTATAGTTGTATCTCCTCCATATGGACTCAAAATTCACTAAAATCATCTTTAATTGTATATAACTTTTAGTTTGCTATTTAATAAAGTCGGTTTTATTTAATTTGGAGTTAAGATGCAAACGTTAGGTTTTGGACCCCTATTGTACAATATACATGAATAAAATATTCATTTTATTGTTCTTTATATTCTTTAATATTTATATTATTATAATTTTATAAATATTATTTACAATATATATAATTAGAATAAATTAAAATCATAAAAAATATAATGAAATAAAATAGTATACTAAAATACATAGATAAATTAACTATATATATATACCTATATAATAAATGCATCTATTTATCCAAGTGTACAAATTGCTTCAGACAAATAAGATAAAATATATATTTGTGTATATTTAAATAAGTTGTAAATATATAAAATAAATGTGTAAAATAATAAAATCTAAAATAGAAAATAAAAATAAAATACATAACATATAGGTAAATATATCCATAAATATACATGTAAAAGTAAAATACAATGAATAAACTTGTATAAATAAATACAAATAAGATTAAAATAACACATAAAATAATAAAAACTTTTCATATTTTAAGAAAAAAATAATAAAATCATTTAATATTATTTTTTGATTTATTTCCATTTTTATTTTTCGATTTTTGTCATCTTCTAACCGATGTAGCCCAATCACGAGCCAGGGCGGGTTGACCCAGGTCAACTCTCTGGTCTCCTTAATTATGCGACTGTCAGAGTGATTGACCTGACTTCCTCGATTTTCCCCATTTCTTCTTTCATTTTTTTTGTGTTGACTCCTTCTTGACTTTTGGTCCATGATCCTTGGACTTTCACGCCTACATCTTATCTCGATCCAAGGGCTCGCTGAATCGAGCGTTCTGCCCAAGCCAACATCGCCCAATATATAATATCGCCTCCTCCTTCAATCGGATTTTGAACATCTTTCACCCTTGTAATCCCTAACACTAACAGTGCTTGAGTTTCCTAGATGCTGCTGGAAGTTCACCAAGGGTCCAGCGAGGAGGAACGAAATTGAATTGAGTCGATCTGCCAGTTCGCCGGAGTTGATCCATCGCAAGCTCTAGCACACATTCCCCAAGTCTGATGATCCTCTATTTCTCAAATTTTCAATTCCTTAGAGTAGCATTAATGTAGAGTTCCTTTTAGATTGGTGTGATTTTTTTACTATAGCAAAAAATTCCAAAAAATTCCATCACCGGAGCTCTCTACTTCGGCCCTATTCTTCGTCACTTCACACACCCTCCATTGTCGTTGTCACCTCCATTAGACTCCCCTCTCGCTTCTCCAACTCACAAATTATCACACATACCCCAGTATCGGGCCGACCAGGCCGTTGCTCTACCCCTAGTCGGGGGGGGCTCCGCCTGGCTTCATCCCCCTCTTTCCCTGCTCCTTTTTGGGCTCTAAGGCTTCGCCTTTGATCCTCTATGTTAACCATGCAGGTAGCTGACCTCCAGGACCCCATCTATGGTTCAGACTAAGGTGCTCTAGGACATTCCACCTTCTCCGACCTCTAGGACCCCATTGCTTGGTCCTAGACCTCATTGAGGCCATCAGTAGCTTCGCCTCCTCTACAGGAGGCTTCTCTGATCATCAGCACGTGGAGAGGAGGTCAGAACTGATTGGGGGCCATGATTGAAGCTCATTGCACTCCAGTTCTCCCCATCTTCTTCGAGAGCACCTCCTTGCCATTGTATGAAGATCATAGTGCCAAACATTCCAGCCGCTATTGGATCTTGATGACTCAGTGCCATCAGATCCATTTGATTATCTGATCTCCACCATCCAGCTGTGAACTGTCCTCATGCATCTCCAGCAGACACATGTCAAGTAAATAGTCCTACGTTGTTGGATCATGGCGAGGGGGTTATTTTGCCATATACCCCTCACTTTTTTGTATTTTCTTTTTAATATTTAAACTTTCGTCTGTAGCGTAAAATATTTTGGATATTTTGCATTTAGCTCCATGTACTTTTCATATTTTTAGTTCCAATCCACATCACCTCATGTGCCCGTGCGCGTGAGGGGACTAAGTATTTTGCACTTGGACCTTCAGAATTTGTGTATTTCTTTTAGTCTACATTTTCGGAATATTAGTGTAACATTTTCTGGATAATTTGCATCTGACCCTTAAAACTTTGTATTAATTACAAAGTACCCCTATAGGTATATAGTGTTGCAAATATTTAGGAATTTGCCTTTTTGACCTTAAACTTCTCTAGGGTGTTCGAAAATAGTTCAAAACTTTTAATATTTGCAAAAATATACCTTGTTGTATTTTCTTTTTGTTGATTTTACTTTTGTTAAAAACAACTCCTTTGCCCTCAAAATTCGTAGAAAATTATGATAAATACCTTACAAATTATTCTACCACATATATTTTTATTAAGATTTTTTATCTTATACTTTTATTTATTACAATTAAAAAACAAAGCTATTTTTATCATGTCTAACTTAGAAAAAAACAAAACAAACTAAAGAAATGTGTCGATAATTTCTGAAAAAAATATTTTGTTTATTTTTGCATTTTACACCTATAGACCAAAATCCCTAAAACAAAAAATAAAATCATTAAACATTAAAAAGCTCTAAAATCCTTATAAAAATTCTATAAAAATCCATAAATATTTATTTATGTTCCTAAGTTGTTTATTATATTTACTATCTATGAAAAATAGTTTGGAAAATTTTAACGCTTTTAGATATATTAAATTCCAAAACAATTTGACATATTTCTTTTAGTCATTGTTTTGACCTTTAATTCAATTTAAAATCCAAACAAATTAGCAAAATTATAAGAAAAAAATAGATAAAAACCTAAAAAATACAAAAATATTTTCTTTTTTTATTTTTAAGTATTTATAGCTACTTCCAAAAATATCAAAGACCTATCAACTATATATAACTATATGTACTTCTAATCCTATTTAGATTTATTTTAGTTATGAAAAATACCAAAAATATTTTCTAGCATTTTTTTTAAAAAGGATAGTACCTTCGAGTATCTTCTTCATGTTCATGCTATATTTTCATTATTTATATTATCTTTATTATTTATATATACTACATATACTTATATTATAACTAATTAAAAAAGAAAAATTAAAACTCAAGAAATGTAAAAAGAATAAAATTGATAAAATAAAAAATCGAAAAAAATTATTATAAGTAACATAATTTTCAAAAAAAATAAATTATAAAAAACTACAAAAAAATTAAAAATCCTCAAAATACCAAAAAACATTCATTATTTTTTAGTCAAAATTTGTTGTTTATCCCCCGTTCTCCTGGTGTTTGACACCCTACCATACTTGTCACAATACACATTTCATTGTAGGGTTATGACAAATTTTGATTAACACTTGTTTTCAATGCTTCATCTTAACATTGTGTAAGTTAATTGTTGATGCCAACCCGACTCTAGTGAGAGGTTGCCTCAGCGACATTTTATCTTCGCTCCTTAGTGAGATTTTTTAGACCCTCTCCAGAGTTGAATTCGTCAAATGGCGTCGTTGCCGAGGAGAAACACATAGGATATATTTTTGAGTTCATTTTTCTTTCATTATTTCTCTTTGTTTATTTTTTTGTATGATATAATTGTTTATTGTGCTAACATTTTCTCTTATATTTTCCTTGCGAGGGATCACGAGACGAAGGCAACCGCTTAAGTGGTTGGTGCACCCAAGTCAAAAGGACTTGGTCATTCTGCTTGTTTCCCAAGACGAGAGAGCAAGAGAGACAGAGTAGAAAATTTATCATAGCTTTTATCCTCTTAGTTTTGGTGAGAGAGTGTTATTTATTTTTGGTCAATTAAATTGTAATAATACATGTGGACTTGGACATAGACATTCGAGTCTAATTTCCAAGTGTTTGTTCACTTGGGGCCTTACTGGATTTTTTTCGTGATTTCTATCATCTTTATTTTCTTTGTTTTTTGTGATTTGAGTTTTCCTCCTTATTTTTATTTGTTTTGTGGAATGAGCCCGTAGTTGTGTAGGATTACCTACTCGGTAATCTAAGGCCAAACTCCTAATAGAATGCATATACCTATACTTCTATGTATGGAATTAGATCAAATTAATTGTTGAATACATGAACTTGAAACCGCTAGCTGTGAGAGGCCTCCATACAACGCTTGTAGGACGCACTGTGGTGGCAACCGAAGAGCCTTAAAGACCAGACCCTTAGGTTTCTATTCTTGTATTTAGAATTTGGTTCTTCCTGTTAATAACAATTCCTGTTTAAATGATTTCTTCGTGTGCATATCAGCATAAAGATTATGTTTATAAATTCATGTTTTGTATCCTATATGGAGAGAGTTGAGAAGTGTTGTAAGTCTTCTATCTTTACACGCATCATTTGATACGAGGTCAAATTTCTGTCCTCATTTCCACTTGTATTTCTTTGTCGCTATCTTCCTATTTTTGGATCACATAGGAATTAAAGAATATTCAAAAAAATCATTAGGTGTTTGATATTGAAAATACTCAAAAAAGTGAAAATCCAAAATTTAAAACAATGGGACTATTAATTACACTTTGACCTAAAATAAAAGTAGCAATAAGCATCACTGTTTGGGGTTTACAAAGCCCACATTGTTTTCAGGTACATTCTAGACTGAGTGAGGCACGACCCTTAAGGAGTAGAGCCCAAAGCCTAATCCGCGGTTGCCTCAACTACCACTTAGGAGTGACAAAGTATTGGTGCTTCTATCGTACGTGGTCGAGTAGGGCCTTGTCGATGACGGTCTTCTCACTTTGTGTGGAGCATCCGACTTGGTTTGAAGTACCGAGCCTAGGCCACACCCTCACAAGTGTGACTGTCTCATCGGTTTGCATCTGAGTACCTTGCTTGCTAGGGAAATAGTGGTTTCTCCTATCAACTTCCTCTATCTTTTCTTTGGTTAAGTAGCCACCCAAGATCTGTATTGAGGATCTCAAAAAGTGCAGGTCACATGATACAAAGGAGGTGGAAAATGTACGGGGATACTTTCCTGGTAGCACATGCTCTACTCTAGGGCTAACCGATAAGGACTCGTGACAACTTTTTGCCTGAATCAATAACCCAAAAATTGAAAAGATAAAAATAGTTGAATTCTTATAGCTTCATATTGGGTTGAGTTTGTGAATCCATTTTATTTGGTATTTCTTTATTTAGAGTAGGATCAAAGATCAAAGTCCCATGCACTTGCGCATTTTTTCTATTCTTCTTTTCTCACTTCCTCTTTGACCCCCGCTCATTGTGAGATTTCTATTGTTTTACACTCCATTTATTTCTCATTCATCACTGTATCCTTCTTTCAACTCGATCTTCTCTCTTGCCTCGAGAAGATGACTCCAGGATAACTTAGCTGGGACTCTGATGAATACTCATTCATCACTCTTTATTCTTATATTTTAGCTACAAAAACCTTTGCAAATGCATGTAGATATGTGTAAATAGGAATAATTACCAAAAGCATGCATTGTGTAAAAACCTATAATTAGCATGTTTTGTGCAAAAATAAAAGAATAAAGATTAAAAAGAAAAAGAGGGAAATATTTAGAATAAATATTGAGCAACCTAACCCAAGGGAGGGCTCAGCATGGGCCTGACCGCATAAAAGCCAAAGTAGAGGGAGATAGGGGCTCATGTGTGTAAATATTTATGTAAATAAATAAAAATATTTTCCTCACCAAAAATATGCTTGTAAATATTTGTACATATTTCTAAATATTAAAAACAAAAGAAAAAGTTAAAAATCAAAAAGAACAAAAACACCTCCTTTTCATCTTGTATATGAACCACTCCTATATATTTATTTAACCTTATAAATAAATAAAATTAAATTCCAAACTTTTTGTGAATATTCTATGTTATATATTGTAAATAAATAAAATAAAAACAATCAAAACAAAAGCAAAATAGAAATAGCAAAATTAGAAATACAAAAATATATTGCACATATACTATGTATATAGATGTATATATATATTTATTTTACCTATGTATATAAATAATAAAAATAAAATAAAAATATCTTTTTATTCCTTATTTTATAATGAAAATAAATAAAATATAAAATGAGGATAAAATGGTATAAAAATAATAATTAAAAAAATCAAAAATTAAAAACCCTAATAGTGTACATATACCTATATAGTACATATTATGTATATACCTTATTTTTATTTCGAAAAATTTTTTAAAAATCACAAAAAAATAGAAAAAAATAAAATAAAAATATTTCATGTTTTAAGTTTTTGCTGAATCGGGCCCTAGCTACCCCTAATTTTCATTTCAAAATTCAGCCACGTGGCCCATTCCCATTGGGTCCTGGGAGTGTTGACCGCCCGGTCAACTCCCCCCCCAGGACCACTTCTCACGGGTCTGTGTTGCCCGACCCATCTTCTCGGATTTTTTGCAACCAAACCCGATCATGCCTTGCCTAAACCCCGGGTCCGAATTGCTCACGTCATATCCGTCAACCTCGTCGGGGCATCCACCTCGAGATCCGCGCTCCAGAATGCCCTACCCGCGCTCGTTTTCCCGGACCCACCAGCGTATATAGGTCGAGCTCCGCCACCTCCATTTCCATCTTTGGTCACTTGTCTCCACGCCCAGTGAGCTCCAGAGAGTCCGCTAGAGTGACAGCTTGCGTCTCGACCTGTCGAAGCGAGGAGAGGGAGCTTGGCCATCGATCCGGCAAGCACAGCCGCCGTAGCTCCACCACCAGCGCGAGCTCCGAGCCTCGGAGGGAGACGATCCTTGAGGCGACGACCAGGAGCTTTAGCAGCTCCTCCCCAGTCTCTCCGACCACCCAGGTAGCCCCTTAGGCTTTCCTTTTTCGTCGATTTCCATTTACGCCCAAATCGCGCCGCCGCCGTATATCTTCGATTCCGACCACTCCATTACCCCTTTCGATCATCGGAGTCGACCATCGCATTCGCCTCCTTCCGACGCACCTTCTGCACCCCTCCGCTCAACCCAGCTCGCACAGGAGCTGGGAACCGAGCTCCTCCGTCCACCACCTTCGCCGGAGCTCGCCATTCTGACCCACCGTTCACTGTCACTACGCCTAACCGGGTCGAGGCAATTTGCCCTCGACCCGCGAGTCTCCTGAGCTATTTTGCAGGTGCTACCAAGCCCATCTGAGGGCTTTGGTCATTCAGGCCAGGAGGCCCAGCTCCGCCGACCGCGCCCGAGCTTCTCTGAGCTCGGCTCGATCATCGGAGCATTCCAGCAAACGCGGGAGCACACCACCTTTCTTCTCCGACCATCAGAGTGCTCCCAGGAGGTCAGCTGCGCTTGCACGAGGCCGGCGAGTTTCGCCGGGGACCTGTTCTTCCAGGACCCTCCGTCGCCGTTTGATCAGACCACCTGCTCTAGATTCCATCGTGGTCGTTCGCTTGTGGAGCTGCAGATATCGTCCGATCAGAGGAGGTCTGATCTCAGCCGCTGGATCACGAGCCACCCCGCTTCCATGCCGTCAGATCCTACACGTGGCGCGCATCCAGCACCCCGCTTAATAAAGGGTAATTTACCCTTAGGCCCTGCCTTGTCTTTTATTTCGTTTTAGCCCTGTAAATGTTAAAGGGTAATTTGCATAGTGGACCCCGTACTTTATTCTATTTGCTCTTATACCCCTGTGCGTTGTATGCCACGTGCTTCATCACGTGTTTATTTGGTTTATTTGCAATAGAGACCCTTGTAGTTCTGGTTGTTCTTGAATGGATGAAATCTTTTACTTATTTGCATTTATACCCCTGTGCGTGATTTATTTGAGCATGTGCGTTATATTTTGGGTGTTTTGCAGATAAGCCCCTGGACTTTTGGTACGTGTTACCAATAAGTCCTCGGGACTTATTTTTATTACATTTGGGTCCCTGAGTGCCCCAGGCATGCGCTTGGCGCGTGTTTTGCTGGGAAAATTGCACCAGACCCCCAGGCTATTGGGTATTTGCACTTTGGTCCCTGTGCACAATGCCCCTTTTCTATTTTTAAATAAAATAGCAAAACACCTCCAAATCCAACGAAAATTGTATACATGGCTCCTGCCATGGTGTAAAATTTTTGTGGATTTTTTAGGACATTTTTGATTTCATTTGATATTTTTTTAAAAAATCAAAAACCTTCACTATAGCTACTGCCTAACTTGAAAAATCACAAAAAAATATTAAAACTCATTTAAAAATTCTATAAAAATTACCCACTGTTTGTCTTGCTTAGTTTGATTTTCTAGCCAATTTTGGCTATTTTTCATTATTGAAAATCACTAAAAACTTAAAAACACTCAAAAACCTATAAAAATTCTAGTAAATAAATTAAAAATCCAAAAACAAGAAAATTGGTGCCTAAATTTTCCTCATTTTGTCTTCTTTGTAGGAAAATTACCTCCAGACCATTTTGGAGCTCTTAGTATTTTATCTAGGGCTTTTTGGCTTAGGTGGACAGTACCATCTCTTTTAGCTACTGTTTGATTTTTAGAAAATTAAATAAACTTCAGAAAATTCTCAAAAATTCATCAAAAACACTAAAAAATATAAAATACATAAAAAAATTTTTGTTTGAATTTTTGGTTGATTTTTAGTGCTTTAAATAAATTGTTGAAGTGTGCTTTTCTTTGTTTTTCTTAATTTCTTAATCACTTAAAAATCCAAAAAAATATAAAATAAATTCAAAACCACTAAAAATATTTTCTTGTTTCATTTTCTTTCTTTTTACTACTTCGTAGGCCGAAAGGCCAATCCGTGCTCCTTGAGTTCGACCCTGGGTGCTATACCAGGTTAATCCAATAGCAGGACCGCTATTTTGAGTTTTGACTGATTTTATCTATTCTGAGTGGTTCATTTTTCTTGATTGAACCGAGTCCGATTGATTGAGGTCGCAACGACCGATTGATACCTTTACCTTAGTCATTTGGACGCTCATCAGAATGGCGCCGTTGCCGGGGAGCACGGCTTAGTAGTTTTCTTTTTCTTTTCCTTTTTGTTTTCGCGGCTTTTCGTGGCTCTTTCGGAGCTCGCGGCTTTTTCGCGGCTTTTGTCTATATTTTATTTTTGTTTTATTTTGTTTCATTTTCTTTTTCTTTTATTTTTATTTTTGTTTTATTTTGAGTGTTTATTTTATTTTGCATTTTTGCACATATACCCTTAGTTCCATTTTCATTTATTTCCCTTATTTGATTATTTATTTTGGGTCTGACCATTCTTCTCTTTCTTACGAGGGCTCGAGGACCGAGGTGGCTGCTTTCGAGAAGCCGACGCAACCACGGGATTCGGAGGTGGCTATTTTCTTTGCGGAGCCACATGAGAGAGTGAGAGAGAGTTGAGTGGGAGAGGATTTTTCTTTTTATTTCATTATTATTGTAATAATACAGGGACTCTCAGAGACTGAACTTGGACTGTAATTGGACTTAGCGGGTCTGTTTCGCCGAGCACCGGTGTGCTCGGGGGACCCTTAGGATTTTCGCGGCTTTTTCGCGGCTTTGTTTTATTTTCATTTTTACTGCCTTTTCCGGTGTTTACGCGGTTTTCATCGAGTCCCTAGACTTAGGAATTTCTCTTGCTTGTGCCGTAATTAGTAGGGTCCCCACACTTAATTGCTTGCCTGTTCCTATAGAACGCTAATTGGACCTACTAAAAATCATTAATAAAAATAACCGACTCATCTCCTTCGTAGCCTACGTGCCGCAGCCCGTCCTGTAAAGCGCTTTCTCCTACCCCCGATTTGTCGGACAGAGGAGGGACGGGCTGATGAATCCACATTTCATCATCTTTATTCTATCATTTTGGCACCTAAAACCCTAGCAAATGCCTGTAAATAGCCTTAAATCAAGCATCTTAGCATTCATGCATGTGCATCTCAACAGTGTGTAAATTACTGTAATTAAGGCCAAAATTATAGAATAAATAAAGAAAAGAAAAAGAATAAAATATTGTAAATATTTTATGACCCAAAACCCCCGAGACCTAGGCATCTTGATGAAAAGGTCGACAAGGAATAAAGTAGGGGGAGATAAGGTCAGAATCACAGAGAAAATACCTATATATTCTATTCATTCTTTAATCATTTTGGGACCTATCTTTGGTTCCACTTTTTGTACATCAAATGAAGAAACCTTGTACATGAAAGTTGTAGATAATTTCATAAAGAAAAAGACAAAATTGATTTCACAGAAAAAGAAGGTACAGATAAAAAGATATGGTCTGAATAAGAATCCAAAATCCCAACTTCCCAGACCTGTATCTCACAAACGACAAATCCAAATGCAGTGTACTCACCTTTAATTGTATATAGAATAAAATAATCTACCCAATGGTGGTGGTTTCGCATTTGGCGGAGCTACGGTCTAAAAGTTGAGTTTTGGACCCCTGTTGTATACCTATACTGAATAAAATATTCAATTTATTCTTTATTCATTATTTATTAATTTTTATATTTTTATAATTTTGTAAATATTACTTATAGTATATATGTGCATTAAAATTGAAATATAATGCAAAGAAAAATAAAAATAAAAATACTTGTACAAAGACTACATAGGTATATTATATACACTTATACCTGTATAGAATACAATTGTATTTTATTAAATATCCAAAACATATCAGAAAAATAAAATAAAAATATAATTATGTAAAAAAAAGTATGTTATAATTTTACAAAATTATAAATAAAAATAATAAGATTAAAAATACATAAAATAAAATAAAATATCAAAATACATAGGTATTATACCTATATAGGGTTAAAAAGGCAACTTGTAAAAATATATGTCATAAAAATAAATAAAAATCAGAATAAAATACTACATAAAATTTTGAACATTTTTTATTTTATAACTTTTATTTAATTCGGCCATTTACTATTTTTAATTGAATTAATAAATGATTTTTTCCAGGGTTTTTCCTGGTTGGTCCACGTGGACCAACCAGGTGCAAACCCTAGTTGACCTCGGTCAACTAGGTACCCTACCCCCCTATAGCCTCTGTCAGAACCGGCGTTTGACCCATCTTCTCCATTTTTTTCGAGGCATGAACTTGCACCTTTTGAGCTCGATTCCTTCTGCAAACATCTTCACCTACCATCCCTCTTGCTCGCACAAGGATAATCTTGGGCTGCGAGCTTCTGAATCGGGCCAGCCACCTCGTTCTTTCCACCCTCGTCACCTCGGGTCAAACCCAATAAAACCAACCCCCCATTTTCAAATCGATTCTTGAGTCCCCTTGGTCCACCCCTCTCCGCCTCTCTTGCGCTCTAAGCCTTGCCGGAGGTGACAGCTCCGCCGCGAGCCTCTCAGCCAAGGCGAACGAGGTCGAGGAAGACTCCAGCACCTCCGCCAATCGCCGGCGTCGAGGTATCCTTCACCCTCTGGTTCCGGCCATTGAGGGCTTCATCCCGCCTTTTCCTTTATCGCTTTGGATTCCTGTTAGTGTAAGCTTGAAAACCCCTAAAGAAATTTGAAGTTACGATCACTGATTCGCCAAATCAAGCACCTTGGCCGGAGCGCACCTCCGGCCGTGCATCTCCATTTCGACTCGACCATCCCCAAGGCCACCCGAGGGTCCAGGAAGTTTGCCCTGGACCCCTTGACTTTGTTTGCAGGTCCAAGCCACTTCACGCGCGCCTGGAGGCGAGTTTTGGAGCTCGCCGGAGCAGCAGCAGCCTTCTAGCTCCGCCCGTTGCCCGAGAGAACCACGGGCCTCCCCGTGGATTTTTGACGCCCCCAGGAGATAGAAGACCGTTCCAGGAAGCTCCTCGTCCATTTTGAGGACCTGTCGTCGCCGGAGGAGGGAGCTCGAGGTCGGAGAAGCTCGCCTCCGCCGGCGTTCTTCCCCGTTCTTGCAACCCTCTTCCCATCCGTTGGATTGAGGAGGAATCCCAGATCGCACAGCAGCCGTTGGATCTCCCTCAGCCTCGACCGTCAGATCAACTCAGGAGGATCTAATCTTGGCCGCACATCCGCGAAGCGCCATCGGCCGTCCACAACGCGCCACGTGTTTAAGTGGCCTTCCATCCGCCGTTGGATCGCGCGCAAGAGGGTATTTTGCAATTCACCCCTTGCGCATTTTTGTATTTAATATTTAGTTTTTAAACTTTCGTCTGTAGCTTAGATATTTTGTAATATTTGCAAGTAGGCCCCCCAAACTTTTGATATTTGCACTTAGGTCCTCCGCCACGTCACCTCACGTGACCTGTACACGTGAGGTGGGGGCATTTTGCAGAGGAACCCCTGTACGTTTGGGTATTTCTTTTTGGTCCTAAAATTTTGGCGTTAAGTGTAAAAGTTTAGGTTATTTTGCAACTAAGTCCCCAGGATTCTCTGATATTGCATTCTAGTCCCTCCCAGGCGCGTGCTAATCACGCGCCCTGGTGGGTAATTTGTGGGCATACCCCAGCGGGTTTGGTAATTGCTTTTTGGTTCCAAAACTTGAATATATAGTGTAATATTTTGTGGAAAATTGCATGTTAGCCCCTGGATGATTCGTAAATTGCATTTATGCCCTTGCCAGCACTGTTTAATGTTGGGACCCTTGTTCTAATTGTTTAAAATATCATTTCAACCCCCAAAAATTCCACAAAAATAGAGTTAAGCTTCTGGATAGGTGTACTTTAACTCCCTATTTCTAGTTTTTGATTTTATTTTATTTTCATATTTATTAAAAATCAAAAACCCCCTTTTTGTGCACTGTCTACCTTAGAAAATATCAAAAAATATCAAAACACTTCCAAAAATTCCCAAAAATTCACATAGTATCTATTTTACCCTATTTTAGAGTTAGTCCAAAAATCATTAAAAATTTCAAAAGAAAAACACTAAAAATTGAAAAACACTCAAAAACTTCAAAAAAATATAAAAAATAGTAGAAAAATCCAAAAAATACAAACTCAGCTTCTGTTTGTCACTTATTTTATTCTCTTTATTAAAAAAAATAGTGTGAATTATTTTGAGTACTGGTTGATATTTTTAAAGTACATGTTGCTCACAGCCAGCCCTATTCTCACTGTTTTCCTTTATTTCAGCCCTTAAAAATACCAAAAACACTTAGAAAAACCCCCAAAAATCACAAAAACAGTAAAAAACCCTAAAAAGACTAAAAACATTTTAATCCTGAATTTTTGAGAATTTTTGTGCATTTTTATAAATCTTTTACTTTGCCTTGTTTTATATTGCCTTTACTTCCCAATATTGAAAAAGAAAATAAAAATTATAAAATATAAAATATAAAAATCAGAAAATCAAAAATCAAAATACAAAATTAAAAATTAAATAAAAAAAATATTTAAAAATTAAAAACCCACAAAAAAAAAATTGTAGTTGCTTGCTTTGTGTAGACACATCACACACTCACACACTTAGCTTTTGCTAGGACTACACTGCTTGCTCCCTGTGTTCGAACTCTCTACGTACTTGCATCTATACATCTTTTATGTAGAGTTAAAAATAAATCTTAACTCACACCTGTTTTTCATCGCTTGATTTGCTTGTGGGTTATTTGTTGATTAAACCAGGATTTTGTAGTGGTTAAGACACCGACTGTTGCCTCGCCTTGTGAGTCAATACAACCGCTCTCGATCCCATGTTTATCAAATGGCGCCGTTGCCGGGGAGCAACAGCTAGTAGTTTATTTTGATTGTTTGTGTGAATTGTTTACCATAGCATTGTTTCCCATTTCTCACATTTTTGATATATCTTGATTGAGCTTTCTGACCACTCTTCTTTGTCTTCTTGCGAGGGACCGCGGAGCGAGGCGGATCGCCTAGGCGACCGACGCAACCTTGGGACGTGGAGCCGGCTTTTCTTTAGCCAAGCCGGCAGGAGAGAGCAAGGAGTGAGAGAGAGAGATTAGAGTAGCTTTTCTTTTATTTGTGAGAGAGTGATATTCATTTAATTTGTAATAATACAGGTACACAGGACTTGGACTTGGACTTAGACATTCAGGCCTAATTTCCGGGTGTTTGTTCACCCGGGGGCTCACCGCAGTTTTGCCGCGTTTTTACCGCTTGTCATTTTCCGGTTTTGGGTTTATTTTTCACTTTCTTTTGTGGATTGAGCTCCTAGATCTAGGTCCTGCTTGACTCGAGTAGAATAGGTCCAAACACCTAATAATCTTTGCATGCTCCTATAGTTACGTTTTGGACTTAGACTAATTTAAACAGTTAGCAAGTAATTCCCAAATCCACGCGCCGCGAGCTCATACCCGAACAAGCGCTTTCTCCTACTCCAAATGTGTTGGGCAGAGGAGGGGTGAGCCAAGACCGGACACTCGGATTAGGAGTTGCTGGTTGACTTGTGGTTCTATCGCTAGCAGTTGCCTGTTCTAGGACGATTTCCGTTGCATTTCGCCATATAGCTTAGGTTTAAATATTCTGCTTTGCATCCCGCATGGAGAGAGCTGGGATTCGCTGTAAGTCTTCTTACTTTGCACGCATCATCTAGGCACAAAGGTGAGATTTCCACCTTGGTGCCGACTTGCACGGCTTTTCCGACTCTATTCTCCCTCTGTTTTTGGACAAAGTAGGATAAAGGAAAAAATACAAAAACGTTAGGCGCTTGCTTGAATTGACTCAAAAGAAGCGATAACACCAAAAAAATTAAAAAAGGGACTGCTAAAGAAAACTTGACCAAAATAAAAACAGTAATTGGATTCATTGCTTGGGGAGAGTAACACCCTCACTTATTTTCAGGTTGCATAGGAAGGTTTCCTTCCCAGTGAGGTGAGTGCTTCGTAAGGATTAGAGCCCAAAACCCAACTTGTGGCTGCCTTGTGTATCGCCTGGATTTCCGAAGTATTGGCGCTACTATCGTACGTAGTCGAGTAGGACTTGGTCGCCATTGGTGACTCTCTATTGTGAGAGCGCCGACCCTGTCCGAAGTACCGAGCCTAGGCCACGCCTTCACGGGTGTGTCTGTCTCACCGGCTGCGTCCGAGTAGGACCTTGTACGCTCACGGGTGATTCCGTTGCGAGCAAGGTCCGAAGTATCGGTTTCGCCTATCGGCTTCCTCCCTCTTTTCTTTGGCTGAGTAGGGATCCAGGAAGGGTTACAAGGACCTCAAAAAGCGCAAGTTACAGGTTACACAGGAGGAGGACAAGTACGGGGACACTCTCCTGGCAGTACTCTCTCCCCTATAGGTGTAGCGCTCTAAGGACTCGTGAAAAGATAATTGCCTGAAAAACAAGCTAAAATTGACAAGATAAAAGCCGAACCTTCACGGCTTCACGAGTTGAGTTGGTGAACCTACCCTTGCTTTGTGTTTGATTTCTAGATTTATTAAGGACAAGATCAAAAACACCGCACAATTGTGCAAAATTTTGTTGCATCTCATTTTCTCCTTTTTCTTGCATCTTCCCCGCTCTTTCCGAACAATCAAGATGATGGGACGGAGGTCTCTTAGGCCGACCTTGTCGGCACCGCTATCCAGCACTCCTCCCTACTCATCTAGGAACAACTCGGAGAGCCCGCTCTCCGAACCTGAGTTCACATCCACCCTATTCCCCCTCGACCACCCTTCCCATTCTCCTTCCCTCAGTCCAATCATTTTAGAGTACAGTGAATCACAGAATTCAGCTCATTCATCAGCACCTGAAATGGCCTCGTTTGCATTTTCAGAGAATCAAGCAATGGCAGACAGAGGCGAGCACCCAGATGACCACGAGGACCCTCCATTCATCATCGATCAAGTGGCCATCAACAATTCATTGCTAGCATCCATGGAGACCATGCAGAGACAGATCAGGGACCAGGGTGCATTCATGGGTGATCTCATGAGGGAGTTAGCTCAGATGAGAGAGCACAGAGCTGGAGGAGGCGGTGGCGGTGGAGAAGGAGGAGGACCCGATGCAGGAGGCGACCCAGACGGTGAGCGACCGCCACAGACCATAATGAGGGAATTGCATAACCCAGCTTCATCCCTCACTCACCGGTGGATCAGACTCCCACCAATCCTTGGAGACTTCGAGCTTCGGCACAACACTATTCAGATGCTACCCAAGTTCCATGGGCTGCCGACCGAAGAGCCACACCTCCACCTCCAAGAGTTCGAGATGATCTGCAGCACAATCCATGATCGGTTGTTGACCGAGGACACTATCAGGATGATCGCCTTTCCATTCTCATTGGTTGACAGAGCCGCTTACTGGCTCAAACACCTGGGGCGATTCATCGACACGTGGGCAGATCTCCGGTCCGCATTCTTGAAGAAATACTATCCTCTTGGCCGGACAAATGCAGCCAGAGCTATGATCAGCAACTTTGTGATGATCCCAAATGAACAGTTCCACGAAGCATGGGATCGATTCAGAGAGCTCATAGACCGGTGTCCACATCACGACATTTCTAAGCCCAATCTGGTGCAGAGTTTCTTCTGTGGGCTGACACCGGAGCTGCAGGGGCTTGTGAACGCCTCTTGCGGTGGATCATATTTTTCCAAAGGTGAAGACGATGTCTGGGCCATATACGAAGGTATGGCAGAAAATTCTACAGTGATGACCCAAGCCAGAGTCTACACCCAGCAGAAGCCCCCGCAAGGAGCGGGATCATTTCAGAGGATCGCCCGCATTGATGCCGGTCCTAGCACACCGTCGGTAGCCGCGGCCCAAGCCGAATCAGCAGCAGCCGACATGGGCATTATCAGTGAAAAGCTGGACCGCATGGAGATCCTCGAAAAGAAGCAGAATCAAGGTCTAGCCCAGATGGACCTTCTCACAAAGACAATGAGTGACCTGAAAACTCAGATTCTCTGTATTCAGGAGGCACAGGCCCATTCACAACAGCCTCCCAGGTCACAGGTTGCCTCCAGCAGCAACAATCCCAACCAGGCCTCCACCTCTTACCGCCAGGTGAACCATATCCAGGCGGAGCCGGTTCCATTGTTGCAGTATCATCCAGAGCAACCGCCATCTCAGGAGACTCAGATGGTGGTTTATCAGCCGGAGTAGCCACTGGCAGTTCTTCCTCCACCCTCCTTCGAGCAGGAACCGTTGATGGAAGTCAACGGGATTTGGTATGACCGATACCCGCAGCCAGCGATTCGCAGGGATCACCCCGGATTCCGTTGG
This sequence comes from Ottelia alismoides, assembly GCA_037367405.1. NCBI lineage: Eukaryota > Viridiplantae > Streptophyta > Magnoliopsida > Alismatales > Hydrocharitaceae > Ottelia > Ottelia alismoides. Next base: position 38,396 of record JAZKJV010000333.1, read on the forward strand.
GGTAATGGTGGATCCACATCCCAACAGCATTCTCCTGCTCAAGGACAGCAGAGCGGCCAGCCACAACAACAACACCAGCAGCCCCAGTACAACCAGCCCCAGCAATACCACAGTGGTCCTCGTCCCGCCTATCAGGGACAACAGTGGAGGCCGCGCCAGCAGCCTCAGCAATCTTATCACCAGCCTCCCCCTCAATTCCAGCAGCAATACCAGCAGCAGCAGCCCCATTTCCAGCAGGGACAGACATCCGGTTCTCAGGGTCCAGCCTATGAGAACCCAGCCCTTGACGATCTTGCCCGCTTGCTATCTGAACAGCAAGCATCTTTCAGGCAAGAAATGGATGAGTTCCGGCAAGAGATGCGGGATATTATCAAAGGCAAAGCCGTCATACCCGCTCAGATAGAACCAAACCCTAACAATTTCAAAAGAAAATCTGAGCAGGTAGAGTTCATAGAGGGTGCCTCTCCTAGTGACAATTTGAATGCTATGTCTTCCTTTGTGAATGATGCTGATTTTGTGACTACTAGGAGCGGTAGGATACCAGCCGGCGGCGCCTCTTCTGAGCGACAGCCAAATGCAGAATCAGGAGCGCCAGAGGAGCAGAGGAGCGGTGCTGATGCCGCGACAGATGATGTTGAAGACGGTGGTGCTGATGCCACCAATGATGGAGCCCAGGATGACGGTGCTGATGCCGTCGTGATACCAGATGCAGACGGTGGTGCTGATGCCACCATTTTGGGAGATGAACCAGAGCGCGGTGCTGATGCCGCAAAGACCGGTGCTAGTGGTGGTACTGAGGCCACCACATCTACTTTTGTTGAGCCATCTTCTGTGACACCACCACTTTTTGTATCTAGTGACTATGGGAAGAAAATCAAAAACAAAAATATGAATAAAGGAAAGGTTTCTGTTCAAATTGCGGATCCATATGTGGTGAATGATGATTTTTGTATGGATTCTCCGTCTTCACAAGCACAGGGACCGATTCCTAGTCCTCCATCTGAGGAGGCACCTACCATCCCCTTTCCCGAGGCACTCCGCCGAGTGAAGGGGAATAAAAAAGAAAATCCCAAAAAGAATCAGCAGGTAGAGTTTGGCAACGAGATGATTGACAGATTCCATATTCAGCTGACTCTACGAGAGGCGTTTGAGCATATCCCCTTCTTCAAGAAGAATCTGAAAGAGACAACTACTGTCCGAAGGAAGAAGAGGCACAGAGATCAAATCCATATGCTCACGCATAACACTTGCTGTGCCATTCAGAACACATTGCCAGCCAAGCGACCAGACGCAGGAGCTCCCTATGTCAGATGCGAGATTCAGGAGCAGCAGTTTGATCGTACTCTATTAGACAGCGGCTCTTCAATTAACCTCCTTCCGGCAGCCTTACTCAAGCAGTTCGAGTTTGGCCCTCTTCTTCGAAGCAGAACCGTCCTTCAGTTTGCTGATAGGTCGATTAAGAGGCCGAAGGGGTTATTGAAAGACGTGGTCGTTACCATTCAGGGCCTGAAATTCCCCGTGGACTTCGTTGTGTTGGACATGGAGATCCCTGAAGCGGTAACTGATGCCCCCATCATTCTCGGACGTCCATTCTTGGCCACAGCCAAGGCGGTGACCGACCATGATAGTGGGAAGGTATGCTTTCGCGTAGAGGGCGAAACCATACAAATAGAGACGATCGAAGAGATCAGAGCCAGAGAGGCAGAATGCTCCGAGCAGTTCAGCGAAGCCGAGCAGATGACAAAGGAAGAGCTAGACATCCACCAGATTTGTGATTTTGAAATGACTGATGATGAATCCAACTGGAAAGATCCTGTAGCACCGACCCTCGCCTTGCCTACAGATTCACTGTATCTCAAGCTCATGGCAGTCGAGAGCCGGGAGAGCACATTCCTGGATGAGGATATCTCTGAGGCTGACAATGTTGTGATGAGTGGTGCTGAGGAATTTCAATTTTGCTCATCATCTTCTGATCCCTCGGATTCAGACATAGACTGGGATGATTTTGATGATTATTTACCTTGTCTGATTCCTTCTGAGCCAACAACCATGACAGAGTGCGAGCCAGTGCAGTTTATTGATGATCCATCAGGCCGCCCTTCGTCAGCACTTCATGCGGAGCGAGAGTTCTCCCATGCAGATTTGGTTGCTTTTACACAGACTTATCAGAAGCCAGATCTGCCACCTCCCAATTGTCCTGAAAGAAAACCTCTGCCGCAGTCTATGAAGTACAGATTCCTTGCCGGAAAGCCAGAAATGCACCCAGTCATTATCTCAGCAGATTTGACTGGAGAACAAGAATCTCGTCTGATGGAGGTTCTTGAAAGAAACCGCAAGGCGATCGGTTGGAGTATAGCTGATCTCCAGGGGCTGAGCCCAAAGCTTTGCTCTCACCACATCTATCTTGAAGATAACGCTAAGCCGTCGCGTGAGTTCCAACGACGGCTGAACCCGAATCTTCGAGACGTAGTCATGAAAGAAATTTCCAAGTGGTGGAGCGCGGATTTCATCTATCCCATCTCCGACTCCAAATGGGTTAGTCCACTTCATGTGGTACCCAAGAAGACGGGTATCACTACAGTTATCAATGAGTCTGGAGAGGAGATCGCTACCAGAGTACCAACTTCTTGGAGGGTCTGTGTGGACTACAGACGATTGAATGAGGCCACCAAGAAGGATCACTTCCCGCTACCATTCATTGATCAGATTATCGAGCGGTTAGCTGGGAAGAGCCATTACTGTTTCCTCGATGGGTACTCTGGATATAATCAAGTGGCCATTGCGCCCGAAGACCAGGAGAAAACGACATTCACCTGTCCGTTTGGGACCTATGCTTTCAGACGGATGCCCTTTGGTCTATGTAACGCTCCAGCGACATTCCAAAGGTGCATGTTGTCCATCTTCTCAGACATGGTGGGTGATTGTTTAGAGGTCTTCATGGATGACTTCTCGGTCTATGGCGACGGGTTCGACGCTTGTCTTGACTGCCTAGACCGTGTGCTGAAGCGCTGCATAGAGGTCAATCTTGTCTTATCCTGGGAGAAGAGTCATTTCATGATGACTCAAGGGACGGTCCTTGGTCATATCGTCTCCAACAGGGGCATGGAGGTCGATCCGGCTAAGGTGGACATCATCAGGAAACTCAATCCGCCGTCCAATCTGCGTCAGTTACGGTCTTTTCTGGGGCATGTCGGTTTCTACCGACGGTTTATTCGACATGCCCAGACAATTGCCCGACCGTAAACTGACTTGCTAACCAAAGACACCGAGTTTATTGTCAATGATAAGTGTCTTGAATCATTTGAAACTCTCAAAAATATGGTTGTTTCAGCTCCTGTCCTTCAGCCACCCGATTGGTCTCTCCCATTCGAGATCATGACGGATGCTTCAGATTTTGCCGTAGGGGCTGTGCTTGGACAGAGGGAGGGATGGTTTACCATTTGCCATTCACTACGCCAGCCGGACTTTGGATGCCGCGCAGCGGAATTACACTGTGACTGAGAAAGAGATGCTGGCCGTAGTCTTCGCTCTTGATAAGTATAGATCATATATTCTCGGATCTAGAGTGACAATATACACTGATCATACCGCCATCCGGTATTTAATGGCCAAGAAGGATGCCAAAGCACGTCTCACCAGATGGATCCTTCTACTCCAGGAATTTGATATTAAAATTAAGGATAAGCCTGGAGTCAAGAATGTGGTGGCGGATCATCTCTCCAGATTGGAGAATCTTGAGGAATCTGAGCCCAGCGCACCTATCACAGAGACGTTTCCAGATGAGGCGATCTTGGCTGTCACCTCACTCCCATGGTATGCCGACTTTGTAAACTATCTTGCTGCCAAGACAGTCCCTCAGGGTTGGCCCAGGCAGAAACTTGAGACCTTCCTAGCAAAGGCCAAGTTTTATCATTGGGAGGATCCCATCCTTTATCATGAAGGAGGGGACAGTATCTGGAGGAGGTGCATTCCTCAAGAAGAGCAGCATAGCGTCCTCACATACTGCCACAAGCTTGAGGCAGGAGGACATCATTCTGGAAAAAGGACAGCACAAAAGGTGCTTCAATCCGGCCTATGGTGGCCTACTCTCTTCAAGGATTCTGATGAGTTCGTGAAGGGATGTACTGACTGTCAGAAAATGGGAACCTGCGGACAGAGAGACATGATGCCCATGCAACCCATTCACTTCTGTGAGGTTTTTGACGCATGGGGGATTGATTTCATGGGCCCATTTCCTAAGAGTCAGGGATTCGAGCATATTTTGCTCGCTGTAGATTATGTCAGCCGATGGGTTGAGGCCATCCCCGCCCGAGCCGCAGATGCTAAAACCGTTTGCAAATTTTTGAGGAAAAATATCATTTCACGGTTCGGTGTACCTAGAGTCCTGATTTCAGACGGGGGGTCTCATTTCATCAATGACAAAGTTAGGGCCCTTGCTGACGAGTTCGGTACTGACCATCGGGTTGCCACGCCTTATCACCCTCAGACTAATGGTCTTGCTGAAGTATCGAATCGGGAGATAAAGACGATCTTGCAGAAAGTTGTCCGCCCAGACCGAAAGGATTGGTCACAGCTTTTGGACTCGGTCTTGTGGGCTTATCGGACTTCTTTCAAAAATCCATTGGGGACATCTCCCTTTCGTCTCGTCTATGGCAAGCCGTGCCATTTGCCAGTGGAAATCAAGCACAAATCTTTTTGGGCAGTTACGGAGTTACTCTTAGATCCCGAGAGTATAGGAGACCAGAGAAGAGCAGAATTGGCAGCCCTGGAAGAATTGAGAGATACAGCCTTCTCCAACAGCCTACAATACAAAGAAAAAGTGAAGACATGGCATGATTCGCATATCAGCCATAAACAGTTTGAGCCAGCTCAGAAAGTATGGTTGTTCGATTCCAGGCTGAAATTATTCCCAGGGAAATTACAGAGCAAGTGGAAAGGACCGTATGTGGTCAGGAAGGTACATGACAATGGCAGCATTGACATATCCGAACCGTCATCTTCCGCTACTTTCCGCGTCAATGGTCAACGCTTGAAGCTATATCTTGATCATGATCCACCGACCATTGACGTTGCCCCCATTCTTCTGGTATGAGATGTGTCTTTTGACTCTAATCATCTACATCTCATACATGGTGATCAATGCTCTTTTCCGCTGTACAGATCCATCTGTTTATATCACTCTGTTGTCTGTTGATTTATTTTCTTCTTTTCTTCTTTTCTTCTTTTCTTCTTTTCCTTTTCTATCTATCAAAAAGGTGCCGCCCTTGTAGACAGTTTTCCATACTTAGGACGTACTTTGTCCTAAGTATAGGGGGGTTGGCACCCCGAGTTTTTCTATTCTTTTCGATCCTCTCCCTTGTCTCCTCTTCTTGTCTATACTTAGGGATATTTTACCCTAAGTATAGGGGGAGACAATCTGAGTACGATCTGTTCATTCCCACCCTTGACCCTCCCTGCGTTGTGTACAGTCTGCTATACTTAGGATTATTTGATCCTAAGTATAGGGGGGACGGTCAACTTCTCATTCGTTGATTCATTGATTCATTCATCTATTCTTTATTATTTCGACTTGTCTATACTTAGTACGAGTTATGTCTTCTCTTTTCTCTCCGATCTATGAGGACATAGCTCAAGCTAAGTATAGGGGGGTCGTATATACTACGTATATACTTTCGCCATAACTCGTACTTTCGTATTTCCTTAATATTATGGCTACTAATTCTTTAAAATTCATTAAAATCCTTAATAAAAAGATGTGGTTATTCCTCAAATTCTTTTTGTATATACTGATTAATAAATCAGGTGAAAATGTTTTTTGCAAAATGTTTGAAAAATAGTTTGAAAATCTTTGTGAACATCTATTGAAAACTATTTTGAAAATATTTTGTTTCGTGTTTTCAACCTGTGTGGTTTGTAAAAATTTCTTTTCTTTATGTAAAATAAAATGTTTGAAAAATGATTTGCAAATGGTTTGAAAAATGGTTGCAAAAATATTGTGAAAAATCTATAGATACTGTTTTGAAAGCCTTTGCAAAATGATTTTCAAATGTGTGTAAAATATTTGCAAAAAAAAAAATATTTTGGACTATAGTTTTCAAAAATTGTGTGAAAATTGTTTTCAAATAAGTTTGAGGAATATTCACATCACACCAAAAATCCACTGTATATATATAAAACTGATCACTTACCCTGTAAATTCTTAAAATCCACTTCTAGTATATAAGAAGCACTCCCGTGTACATAGTTTTCACCTAGTTTTTAACCAAAATCTTTTTGTTTCAAAAAAAAAAAAACCCAAAAACATTTGAAAAATCTTTTTGAAAAAGACAAAAAAAAATGCATCTGCATATGCATCATCATCATCTTTTCAAAAATCCATAAAAAGTTCAAAATCTTTGAAAATTGCATCACAAAAATATTTTCTGCATTGCATTGCATAGCATGAGCATTTTTCGGATTGAGTTTGATAGTTGAACAAGTCTAAGTAAAATCCGGAGATTGGAGCTTGATTGGACCTTAAAATCTACCTAATAACAGGAACTTTATAGGAACCGGGTTTGAGGTACTTCAGGTCTAGTTGACTTAATTCTTTGAGGATCACGAGACTTGGTTCAATGGATTCTTGACTGCCTAAGTAGAGTATTTCGGAGCACACGCACGACTCTTGTTGATAATGACCTAACTTGGACACCTGCACTTTCACATAGCTCTCCACGGATGAGGTGGTGAGGAGGCAGTTTCTCTTGGCTTGGGGTAGCATATGAGGGTAGTACTTCTAGGCGGAACCTCTCTTCTTCTTATAGTGAAGGAAGTGCACCTCAACTTGGTCTAGTAGTGATGAAGGCTAAAGACAGAAGCCGTGGGTTGCAATAAAGCTTCAAAAGAGGGATAGTCTACTGGCTCAAGAGGAAAATTTCTTGTACATGCTGCTCATGTAGATATGTTGTACAGATGCAATTGAAAAAAAAAATGCAAAAAGAACTCCAAAAAAAATGGTGGGTTGGATTGAAAATTTAATAATCCCACCGGAGTATGTATATAGTTCAATAAAGCAAAAGCTTATGGTATCCATGTTACATCTCATGAAGCTTGCAGCGGGAGACTCAGCTACACTGGCTGAGCTTCCAAAAGTCTATACTTCTTCCCCCTCTTCTTGAGCCGGTTGCACTTGAACTTAGAAGGGAATACCCCGCTTCTCGAGGAAAGAGTTGCTAGACTGAGGCATTAGAGTTACCAGGTTGGGGGAGGTTGTCTCTTTGTCACTTCTGAGGTGGGGAGCTACATATCACTTACACTGTACGAGTCAGACTCATAGTCGTAAGAGTTTGCGTATGAGTTGAAGTATTTCTGACCTGGCTATTGAGGAGACTTGGACAGAGTTTTGGGATTCTCAAGGACTGTTGGATTTCAAACTTGGTTCTCATTAAGGTTCCGACCGCACTAAATTTCCAAAGGTCCGACTTAAGCTCCAAACTTCGATTTTGCAAAGACAAGTTCGATAATTAAACTTAATCCAAGTTCTTCTTTTTCTTTTCTTTCTTTTCTTTTTGCACTTATTGCATAAGTGTTTGCTAGGGACTAGCAAAGGTAAAGTATAGGGGGATGATGAATCCACATTTCATCATCTTTATTCTATCATTTTGGCACCTAAAACCCTAGCAAATGCCTGTAAATAGCCTTAAATCAAGCATCTTAGCATTCATGCATGTGCATCTCAACAGTGTGTAAATTACTGTAATTAAGGCCAAAATTATAGAATAAATAAAGAAAAGAAAAAGAATAAAATATTGTAAATATTTTATGACCCAAAACCCCCGAGACCTAGGCATCTTGATGAAAAGGTCGACAAGGAATAAAGTAGGGGGAGATAAGGTCAGAATCACAGAGAAAATACCTATATATTCTATTCATTCTTTAATCATTTTGGGACCTATCTTTGGTTCCACTTTTTGTACATCAAATGAAGAAACCTTGTACATGAAAGTTGTAGATAATTTCATAAAGAAAAAGACAAAATTGATTTCACAGAAAAAGAAGGTACAGATAAAAAGATATGGTCTGAATAAGAATCCAAAATCCCAACTTCCCAGACCTGTATCTCACAAACGACAAATCCAAATGCAGTGTACTCACCTTTAATTGTATATAGAATAAAATAATCTACCCAATGGTGGTGGTTTCGCATTTGGCGGAGCTACGGTCTGAAAGTTGAGTTTTGGACCCCTGTTGTATACCTATACTGAATAAAATATTCAATTTATTCTTTATTCATTATTTATTAATTTTTATATTTTTATAATTTTGTAAATATTACTTATAGTATATATGTGCATTAAAATTGAAATATAATGCAACGAAAAATAAAAATAAAAATACTTGTACAAAGACTACATAGGTATATTATATACACTTATACCTGTATAGAATACAATTGTATTTTATTAAATATCCAAAACATATCAGAAAAATAAAATAAAAATATAATTATGTATATAAAAGTATGTTATAATTTTACAAAATTATAAATAAAAATAATAAGATTAAAAATACATAAAATAAAATAAAATATCAAAATACATAGGTATTATACCTATATAGGGTTAAAAAGGCAACTTGTAAAAATATATGTCATAAAAATAAATAAAAATCAGAATAAAATACTACATAAAATTTTGAACATTTTTTATTTTATAACTTTTATTTAATTCGGCCATTTACTATTTTTAATTGAATTAATAAATGATTTTTTCCAGGGTTTTTCCTGGTTGGTCCACGTGGACCAACCAGGTGCAAACCCTAGTTGACCTCGGTCAACTAGGTACCCTACCCCCCTATAGCCTCTGTCAGAACCGGCGTTTGACCCATCTTCTCCATTTTTTTCGAGGCATGAACTTGCACCTTTTGAGCTCGATTCCTTCTGCAAACATCTTCACCTACCATCCCTCTTGCTCGCACAAGGATAATCTTGGGCTGCGAGCTTCTGAATCGGGCCAGCCACCTCGTTCTTTCCACCCTCGTCACCTCGGGTCAAACCCAATAAAACCAACCCCCCATTTTCAAATCGATTCTTGAGTCCCCTTGGTCCACCCCTCTCCGCCTCTCTTGCGCTCTAAGCCTTGCCGGAGGTGACAGCTCCGCCGCGAGCCTCTCAGCCAAGGCGAACGAGGTCGAGGAAGACTCCAGCACCTCCGCCAATCGCCGGCGTCGAGGTATCCTTCACCCTCTGGTTCCGGCCATTGAGGGCTTCATCCCGCCTTTTCCTTTATCGCTTTGGATTCCTGTTAGTGTAAGCTTGAAAACCCCTAAAGAAATTTGAAGTTACGATCACTGATTCGCCAAATCAAGCACCTTGGCCGGAGCGCACCTCCGGCCGTGCATCTCCATTTCGACTCGACCATCCCCAAGACCACCCGAGGGTCCAGGCAGTTTGCCCTGGACCCCTTGACTTTGTTTGCAGGTCCAAGCCACTTCACGCGCGCCTGGAGGCGAGTTTTGGAGCTCGCCGGAGCAGCAGCAGCCTTCTAGCTCCGCCCGTTGCCCGAGAGAACCACGGGCCTCCCCGTGGATTTTTGACGCCCCCAGGAGATAGAAGACCGTTCCAGGAAGCTCCTCGTCCATTTTGAGGACCTGTCGTCGCCGGAGGAGGGAGCTCGAGGTCGGAGAAGCTCGCCTCCGCCGGCGTTCTTCCCCGTTCTTGCAACCCTCTTCCCATCCGTTGGATTGAGGAGGAATCCCAGATCGCACAGCAGCCGTTGGATCTCCCTCAGCCTCGACCGTCAGATCAACTCAGGAGGATCTAATCTTGGCCGCACATCCGCGAAGCGCCATCGGCCGTCCACAACGCGCCACGTGTTTAAGTGGCCTTCCATCCGCCGTTGGATCGCGCGCAAGAGGGTATTTTGCAATTCACCCCTTGCGCATTTTTGTATTTAATATTTAGTTTTTAAACTTTCGTCTGTAGCTTAGATATTTTGTAATATTTGCAAGTAGGCCCCCCAAACTTTTGATATTTGCACTTAGGTCCTCCGCCACGTCACCTCACGTGACCTGTACACGTGAGGTGGGGGCATTTTGCAGAGGAACCCCTGTACGTTTGGGTATTTCTTTTTGGTCCTAAAATTTTGGCGTTAAGTGTAAAAGTTTAGGTTATTTTGCAACTAAGTCCCCAGGATTCTCTGATATTGCATTCTAGTCCCTCCCAGGCGCGTGCTAATCACGCGCCCTGGTGGGTAATTTGTGGGCATACCCCAGCGGGTTTGGTAATTGCTTTTTGGTTCCAAAACTTGAATATATAGTGTAATATTTTGTGGAAAATTGCATCTTAGCCCCTGGATGATTCGTAAATTGCATTTATGCCCTTGCCAGCACTGTTTAATGTTGGGACCCTTGTTCTAATTGTTTAAAATATCATTTCAACCCCAAAAATTCCACAAAAATAGAGTTAAGCTTCTGGATAGGTGTACTTTAACTCCCTATTTCTAGTTTTTGATTTTATTTTATTTTCATATTTATTAAAAATCAAAAACCCCCTTTTTGTGCACTGTCTACCTTAGAAAATATCAAAAAAATATCAAAACACTTCCAAAAATTCCCAAAAATTCACATAGTATCTTTTACCCTATTTTAGAGTCAGTCCAAAAATCATTAAAAATTTCAAAAGAAAAACACTAAAAATTGAAAAACACTCAAAAACTTCAAAAAAATATAAAAAATAGTAGAAAAATCCAAAAAATACAAACTCAGCTTCTGTTTGTCACTTATTTTATTCTCTTTATTAAAAAAAATAGTGTGAATTATTTTGAGTACTGGTTGATATTTTTAAAGTACATGTTGCTCACAGCCAGCCCTATTCTCACTGTTTTCCTTTATTTCAGCCCTTAAAAATACCAAAAACACTTAGAAAAACCCCCAAAAATCACAAAAATAGTAAAAAACCCTAAAAAGACTAAAAACATTTTAATCCTGAATTTTTGAGAATTTTTGTGCATTTTTATAAATCTTTTACTTTGCCTTGTTTTATATTGCCTTTACTTCCCAATATTGAAAAAGAAAATAAAAATTATAAAATATAAAATATAAAAATCAGAAAATCAAAAATCAAAATACAAAATTAAAAATTAAATAAAAAAAATATTTAAAAATTAAAAACCCACAAAAAAAAAATTGTAGTTGCTTGCTTTGTGTAGACACATCACACACTCACACACTTAGCTTTTGCTAGGACTACACTGCTTGCTCCCTGTGTTCGAACTCTCTACGTACTTGCATCTATACATCTTTTATGTAGAGTTAAAAATAAATCTTAACTCACACCTGTTTTTCATCGCTTGATTTGCTTGTGGGTTATTTGTTGATTAAACCAGGATTTTGTAGTGGTTAAGACACCGACTGTTGCCTCGCCTTGTGAGTCAATACAACCGCTCTCGATCCCATGTTTATCACGGGCCAAGACCGGACTCTTTGGCTTGGAGGTCGGTGACCGGTTAGACAATTCTGCGATAGAAATTGCTCGTCTAGGACTCGGTTTTTCCCGTTGCATCATTTAGGTAGTTTACTTTCCAGTCTTTAAATTCTCCGCGGATCACTTGCATGTAGAGTGCTGGAGACAAGGTACGCATTTCTTACTCAGCATGCATCATTGATTTCATCGCGCATCGGCTTTTTCGTCTTCTCCCCCTGTTTTGGATTAAATAACCAGAAGAACCGAAAAATTCGTTAGGCCGTTTGTTTTTATTTGAAAAACATTAAAAAGAAAAACCATAAAATTGGGACTGGTTAACACTATTGATCTTAAAAGACGCTCACCCTAAAAATTTTGTCTTGGGGAGAGCAACCCCCTCATTGTATGGTTTGGATGCGCGAGAGAGTGACCCGCACCCTAGGTAGAGCCCTCCGGTGCTAGTCCCGACTGATTACCGACTCTTCCGTGCGGGCCAGTCGGTTGGGGTAGCATCGGGTATCCTAACAGGTCACGTAAGCGCTCTGATATTTTGTGTGTTCACCTAATAAAATTGACAAGATAATTTGACCGAACTTTCACGGTCTTCAGCTCGCGTCGCGTTGGTGAACCGGGGGTTTGTTTTGTGATCATAGTTTCTCCAGATCTCATCCGCCTTACTCGCCAGATCAAGATGATGGGTAGACGCTCTCTTAGGCAGCCTCTGACTGCACCGCTTTCGGGCACGTCTACCTAATCATCTATGTTGGCCCGCGAGAGCCAAGACCAGCTCTCCGAGCCCGAGTACGACTCCGCCCTGTTCCCCCTCGATCCCCTTTCTTTCGGACCTGAGAGACATGAGACCGAGGAGAGATTGATGGATTTGACAGCACCTGAGTTGGGCTCATTTGATTTTGCAGACGTCATGGCCGACAGTTCTGAGGATCGTTCCCGTCAGCCTGAGCATTTCGTATTGGACCATGGAGTGATCAACTCCACCCTGATCGCCTCGTTAGAGACCGTTCAACAGCAGATGAGGGATCAGGGAGCGTTCATGATTGACATGAGGAGAGAGATGGAGCAGATGCGAGCAGAGAAAGCAGATCGAGAGCAGAGGAGAGAGGGACCGAGGATCCCAGATGATGCGGATGCAGCAGCCGCAGCAGCCGCCGCAGCAGCGGCAGCCACCGCGGAAGCGGCCGGAGGACCACCGAGACCGATGCGGGAGTTACACAACCCCGGATCGACGCTGACGCACCACTGGGTAGTACTTCCAGCGATCGTGGGGGACTTCAAGTTCCCCCCGAACACTTTGCAGCTACTCCCCCGCTTCCACGGACTCGTGACAGAGGAGCCCCATCTCCACCTCCACCTCCAGGAGTTTTTGATGATATGCAGCACTGTCCACGACCGTCAGGTGGACCAGGACATGATCAGGATGATCGCTTTCCCCTTCTCCTTAGCTGACAGAGCAGCCACCTGGCTGAAGCATTTGGGGAGGTTTGTTTACACCTGGGAGCAGCTCCGCACCGAGTACTTGAACAAGTACTATCCACTCGGGCGGAGGAATGCAGCGAGGGCCCTGATCAGCAACTTCTCCATGCTCCCCAACGAGCAGTTTCACGAGGCATGGGAGAGGTTCCGAGAGCTCACAGACAGATGCCCGCACCACGACATTTCCCTAGCCGAACCTAGTTCAGAGCTTCTTCAGCGGGTTGACACCAGAGCTCTAGGGTCTGGTGAACGCTTCTTGCGACGGGTCCTACTTCGCCAAGGACCACGACCAGGTCTGGGCCATTTACGAGGAGATGGCAGAGAATTACATGGTGATGTCCCAGACGCGGTTGTACACACAGAGACCCCAGCAGCAGCCAGGACCCGTGCAGTACCAGCGGATAGCACGGGTCGATGCAGGTCCATCTAGTTCGTCCGCAGTCGCAGCAGCACAGGCAGAGTCGTCCGCTGCGGACATGGGCATCATCAGCGAGAAGTTGGACCGCATGGAGCTGATTGAGAAGAAGCAGTGCCAAAACATCACGCAGATGGAGCAGATGGCACAGACTCTGAGCGACATGAAGACCCAGCTCATGTGCCTCCAGGAGGCACAGACGGCTTCACAGCCCCGTCTTCAGTCGCGAGGCGACTCCGGCAGCAGCAGCAGCTCGTCCCAGCGCTCTAGCTCCCTACAGCAGCCTAGACAGGTCCATCTTGTACAGGTGGAGACGTACCAGCAGCCGCAGCCCACCTACCAGTCCCCACCATCTCCAGACATGCAGATGGTGGTCTACTAGCCGGATCAGCCTCTGGCAGTACTCCCGCCAGCCCCCTATGATGCAGAGCCGTTGATGGATGTCAACGGGATTTGGTATGACCGCCCCCAGCCTGGGATCCGACGAGACCATCCCGGATTCAGGTGGGGGAGTGGAGGTACCCAGCCCCAGCAGCAGCCAGCCGGTTAGGGAGGGCAGTACTCCCAGCAGAGAGATCACCAGCCGCAGCAGCAGCCCCCAGCATACCAGTCACACCAGCCTTCGTCCTTCGGTCCTCGTCCCTATCAGCAGCAGGGACAGGTCTTGGAGATGTGAGCAGCAGGCTCACCCAGCATACCAGCAGCATCCTTCTCCTACCCTTCTCAGCAGCACCACCAGCAGTTCCAGCAACCTCAGCACCAGAGAGGCTACCCGTCGGGCTCCCATGAGAGCCCCGCCTTGGATGACATCGCCCGCCTCCTCACGGATCAGCAGGCTACATTCAGACGGGAGATGGACGAGTTCCGCCAGGAGATGTGGGACCTTGTGAGAGGGAAGGCCGCGATTCCTGCACAGATCGAGCCGAATCCGAACAACCTCAAGAGGAAGTCTGAGCAGGTAGTTCACACTGAGCTTGCCACTCCTAGTGACCCATTTGATGATATGTCTTCGGATCTATTTGATGCTGATTTTGTTACACTTAGGAGCGGTAGAGCACCAGCAGGCGGCGCCTCATCTGAGCGACGACGCGAGGATCCACCCAGGGCGCCAGATGAGGAGGAGGAGAGCGGTACTAAGGCCGCAGATGATGACGGTGGTACTGATGCCACCAAGGATGCTGATTCCACCGGCGGTACTAAGGCCACCGCTTCACCAGTTCGAGGAGGTGGTACTCACGCCACCAGCATAGCCGAGCCAGCCCGCGGTACTGAGGCCGCGAGACGTCCAGTTACAGAGCCAGCCAGAGGTGGTACTGAGGCCACCAGTGTTCATTTTGATAGATATGTTGTCTTTCCTCGTGTTGATGTATCTCAGAACTCTATTTCGAATAAAGGAAAAGGTTTAGCTTCTTCTGGTCCCACTGTGGTGCTTGATGTATGTGCGGATCCGGCCGTCGAGCCGTCTAGGCCTTTTCCTAGTCCTTCATCTGCGAAGGACCCTGTGATCCCCTTCCCTAGAGCCCTTCAGATGGGGAAGGGGAAGAAAAAAGAAAAAGACCCAAAAAAGAGAGAGCAGGAGGAATTCAGCCAGAGCATGATCGACAGATTTCACATCCAGCTGACCCTCCAGGAGGCTTTGCAGCACATCCCCCTTCTCCAGCGATCTTTGAGAGACAGGACCACAGTCAGGAGGAGGAGGAGGAACCACACTTCAGAGATTCATGTGCTGACGAAAGCCACGTGTTTTGCGATCCAGAACCGTCTGCCAGCCAAGAGGCCAGATTCAGGGGCCCCGTATGTCAGATGCCAGATTAGTGAGCAGAGGTTCGACCGTACTTTATTATATAGCGGATCGTCGATCAACCTTCTCCCGGCAGCCCTTCTCGACCGCTTCGAGTTGGGCACTCTTCGACAGAGCAGGACAGTCCTTCAGTTTGCTGATCGATCTATCAAGAGGCCGAAGGGGTTGTTGCGAGACGTTATCGTCACGATTCAGGGCCTGAAATTCCTCGTGGACTTCATAGTGTTGGACATGGAGATCCCTGACTCAGTGGCCGATACCCCCATCATCCTTGGTCGTCCGTTCTTGGCCACAGCCAAGGCAGTGACCGATCATGATAGCGGGAAGGTATACTTTCGCGTCGAGGGCGAAAGTATACAAATAGAGATGGTCGAGGACTACAGAGCCAGAGAGAGAGCACGCTCAGAGGCTAGCACAGATTCAGAGCAGCTGATAGACGCCAAGCCAGACATCCACCAGGACTGTGATTTTGCGATCACAGACGACGAGGCAGTATGGGCAGATCCTGCAGCACAGGCCATCCTCTCATTTTCAGATACAGCTGATGCCGAGATGATAGCAGAGGAGAGTCTGGAGAGCACAGCCCTGGTCCAGGATACTACATATGCAGCAGAGCTGGTCCTTGATCGCGACACGACTATCAATGATGGTGGTGCTGAGGCCACCTTGTGTTACGGTGGTACTGATGCCACCGCGTTTGATACAGATCCCTCGGATTCAGAGTCTGATTGGGCAGATTGTGATGATCAGATGCCAGACTTGAGTCCACCTGAGCCTACAGATGAGGAGGAGGTTGATACAGAGCAGATCAGAGACAGCACAGTTGAGCAGCCTTCTCCAGATCCAGTTTGCGAGAGTTCGCTTTCTTTCTCCCAGGCAGATTTGGCAGACTTAGCAGCATTCACACACTTTCTTCCGCAGCCAGATTTGCCAGCACCCAGCTATCCAGAGCTGAAGCCGCTCCCTACTTCGCTGAAGTATCGGTTCCTTGCGGGCGAGCCTGAGATGTACCCAGTCATCATCTCCGCTGATCTGACTGGAGAGCAGGAATCCCGTTTAATGGGGGTTCTTGAAAAGAACTGCAAGGCGATCGGATGGAGCGTAGCAGATCTCCATGGGGTTAGTCCATCAGTGTGCTCCCACCATATCTATCTCGAGGAGGGGGCGAAGCCGTCGCGTGAGTTCTAGCGGCGACTGAACCCCAACCTGAGAGAGGTCGTGATGAAGGAAATATCGAAATGGTGGAGTGCAGATTTTATTTATCCCATTTCCGACTCCAAGTGGGTTAGCCCCTTGCATGTGGTGCCCAAGAAGACGGGCATCACGACTGTGATCAGTGTTTCGGGAGAGGAGATTGCTACACGAGTACCCACCTCTTGGAGGGTCTGTGTTGACTACAGGAGACTCAACCAGGCCACCAAGAAGGACCATTTCCCCCTGCCTTTTATTGACCAGATCATTGAGAGACTGGCAGGGAAGAGCCATTATTGCTTCCTAGATGGGTACTCGGGCTACAACCAGGTGGCCATCGCTCCTGAGGATCAGGAGAAGACCACCTTTACCTGTCCCTTCGGCACATATGCTTTTCGACGCATGCCATTTGGGCTATGCAATGCCCCTGCGACTTTTCAGAGGTGCATGCTGTCGATCTTTTAGGACATGGTAGGGGAGTGTTTGGAGGTCTTCATGGACGATTTCTCGGTCTACGGCGACGGATTCGACTCCTGTCTTGACTGCCTAGACAGAGTACTCCAGCGATGTATTGAGTACCATTTGGTTCTATCTTGGGAGAAGAGTCACTTCATGGTGACTCAAGGGACGGTGCTTGGCCATATCATCTCCAACAGGGGCATGGAGGTTGATCCGGCCAAGGTTGATGTCATTAGGAAACTCGCACCTCCGTCCAACCTGAGGCAGCTACGGTCATTTCTGGGGCACGTTGGATTTTATAGGAGATTTATTCAGGATTTCAGCAGGATTGCCCGGCCGTTGACTGACCTCTTGACGAAAGACACCGAGTTCCTTGTCGATGACAAGTGTCTTTCGTCCTTTGCGACTCTCCAGCAGTGTGTGATTGAGGCCCCTGTCCTCCAGCCGCCTGATTGGTCTCTCCCATTCGAGATCATGACGGACGCCTCTGATTTTGCCGTAGGGGCAGTGCTGGGACAGAGGAGGGATGGAGTTCCATTTGCCATTCACTACGCTAGCCGCACATTGGATTCCGCCCAGCGGAATTACACGGTCACAGAGAAGGAGATGCTAGCCGTAGTGTTCGCCCTAGATAAGTTTCGATTGTATATCATTGGATCTAGAGTGACTTTGTACACAGATCACACCGCCATCAGGTACCTCATGGCAAAGAAGGATGCCAAGACCAGACTGACTAGATGGATCCTTCTACTCTAGGAGTTCGATATTGAGATCAAGGATAAGCCTGGAGTCAAGAATGTGGTGGCGGATCATCTCTCCCGTTTAGAGCAGCCTGAGGAGTCTGAGCAGATTGATCCCATTCGAGATACCTTCCCAGATGAGGTAATCCTTGCTATCGCCTCACTCCCGTGGTACGCCGATATTGTGAACTTTCTCGTTGCTGGGAAGGTCCCACAAGATTGGCCCAGGCAGAGGCTTGAGACCTTCCTTGCGAAGGCCAAGTCCTACCACTGGGAGGATCCCATCCTTTACCACGAAGGAGGGGATAGCGTCTGGCGTCGGTGTATTCCTCAGAGGAACACCATAGCGTCCTCACTTACTGCCACAAGCTTGAGGCAGGAGGACATCATTCTGGGAGGAGAACGTCACAGAAAGTGCTCCAATCCGGCTTGTGGTGGCCTACCCTCTTCAAGGACTCAGATGAGTTAGTGAAGAGGTGTACTGACTGTCAGAAGATGGGCACTTGTGGACAGCGTGATATGATGTCGATGCAGCCCATTCACTTCTATGAGGTTTTTGACGCATGGGGCATCGATTTCATGGGTCCATTCCCTAAGAGTCAGGGATTTGAGTACATTCTGTTGGCCGTAGATTATGTTAGTCGTTGGGTTGAGGCTATCCCCGCCCGAGCCGCTGATGCGAGGACAGTTTGCAGATTTCTGAGGAAACATATCATCACACGGTTCGGGGTTCCACGAGTTCTGATTTCTGATGAGGGATCTCACTTCATCAACGACCAGGTGAAGGCACTTGCTAGCGAGTTCGTTATAGACCATCGTGTTGCTACACCTTACCATCCACAGACGAATGGTCTAGCCGAGGTGTCGAATAGGGAGATCAAGACTATATTGCAGAAAGTCGTCCGCCCTGACCGAAAGGATTGGTCACAGCTTTTGGACTCGGTCTTGTGGGCATATAGGACGTCTTTCAAGACACCATTGGGCACATCTCCCTTTCACCTCGTATACGGCAAGCCGTGCCATTTACCTGTTGAGCTGAGGCACAAGTCACTTTGGGCAGTCACAGATATTCTTATGGATCCAGATGGTATGGGAGAACAGAGGAGGGCAGAGTTAGCAGCCCTGGAGGAGCTTAGAGATATAGCATTCTCAAACGGCCAACATTATAAGGAGAAAGTGAAGGAGTGGCATGATTCTCATATCAGCCACAAGCATTTCGAGATTGGACAGAGAGTATGGTTGTTTGATGCGAGGCTACGTCTATTTCCAGGGAAGCTACAGAGCAAATGGAAGGGACCCTACTTGGTCAGAAAGGTACACGACAACGGTAGCATTTATATATCTAAGTTGTCTTCTGAGATTACCTTTCGAGTGAACGGCCAGCGGCTCAAGCCATTTCTAGATCATGAGCCGCGGGTCGCGGATCTTGCCCCTATTCATTTTGCGTGAGATGTGGTCTTTGACTCACATCTAATGCATCTCACGCCTGAGTTTCACTGTTCTTTCGCCTTGTATAGATCCAGATGTCCATATCACCACATTCTTTAGTCCCACATCCCTTTCTACATCTTATGATTATGCTATACTTAGGGTGCACTTTACCCTAAGTATAGGGGGGGGGTGTGAGACCTTTTGGGTATTTCTTTTGTTTCTGCCTGCCCCTGTTTTGCTGCCTATACTTAGGGATATTTCACCCTAAGTATAGGGGGGGTAGACCCTGTACATTCTCCACTCGGTTTTCCCTTAGTGTACAGCCTGCTATACTTAGGATTATTTAATCCTAAGTATAGGGGGAAGATCCGAGACCCTCTTGACTTTTCATTCTTCCTTGTATATAGCCTTTCTTTTCACTTCCCTATACCTAGCACGAGTTATGTCTTCTTCATCGCTCTTGACTCTGAGGACATCGTTCGAGCTAAGTATAGGGGGGTGTGTATATATTTCATATATACTTTAGCCATAACTTGTACTTTGTGTGAGTGTGTTAATAAATAAAATGGCTAAAAATCACAAAAATTAAAAATTTTTCATGTACATAAACGTTCTTTTATTTGCACATAAATAGCTAGTGTACAAATTATTTTTGTAAAAATGATTTCAAAAATCTTTTGTGTAAAGTTTGTGTAAATATTTTCTTATCAAAATTATGTATATAGTACAAAATTTTTCCAAAATATTTTGAAAATCAAAAGTTTGCAAAAATCTTGTGTAAATATGTGTAAATATCTTTTTGCAAAACTTGCACTTCATGCATCATCCATTCATGATTTCAAAACATTTTTCAAAAATTTTGCATGTTTGTAAAATTTGTGTAAATAAGCATCGTTTGTACATATGTATATAGTTTTTCTGGATGATAGTTGATATTTAAACTAGCCTGGAATCAAATTGAGAAATGGAGCTTGATTAAGATCTTAATCCACCTAACTTCTAAGAGGAACCTTATAGGGTTTAGGTTTAAGGCTTTTCAGGTCCATGGTGACTTAATTCTTTGAGTCCACTAGGCTATGATCACATGTCATCTCAATGAGCCTAAGTAGAGCACTTAACAACAACACATGACTCATATAGATTATGGCTGTACTTGGACACCAGCACTATGCACCGAGCTCTCTACGGATGAGGTGGTGAGGAGGCATTCTTCCTTGACTTGGGGTAGCATATGAGGGTAGTACTTCTAGGCGGAACCTCTCTTCTTCTTTTAGTGAAGGAAGTGCGTCTCAACTTGGTCTGGTTGCCATGAGGTCTAACGACGGGAGTTGTGGGTTGCAATAAAGCTTCAAAAGAGGGATAGTCTACTGGCTCAAGAGGAAAAACTCTTTGTATATATGCTGCACATGTAAATGTTGTACAGATGCACTTGAAAAAAAATGTGCAAAAAGAAAATAACTCCAAAAAAGTGGTGGGTCTGAGAGAAAATGATAATCCCACCGGAGTATGTATATAGAGTGCAATAAGCAAAGCTTGAGTTTCATGATCCACCTGTTGTAGCTTGCAGCAGGGAGACTTGGCTACACTGGTCAAGCTCCCAAGGGTACTTGGCTACACTGGCCTTGACCCATTCTCTTCTTCCTCCTCTTCTTGAGCCGGTTGAACTTGAACTTAGAAGGGAATAGCCTGCTCCTCGAGGAAAGAGTGGCCAGATTGAGGTCATAGAGTTACCTTCTTAGGGAGGGTTGTCAAGTTGCCATTTCTGAGGTGGAGAGCTTAGACCTCACTTTCACAGGACAAGAAAAGATTCATGGTCTTCAGGGTTTGTGATTGATGACTTGTTCTGATCTGGAGCATTGAGGAGTCTTGGTTATAGATTAGTGGAACTAAGAGGCTGTTGAGTTTTAGACTTAAGTCCAAATAAGGTTCCGACACATTAATAATCCAAAGATCTGATCGAGCTCCATACCCCAATTTAATGAAGGCAAGTTTAATAATCAACCTTGATCCATGTACATCCTCTTTTTCTTTTCTTTCTTTCTTTTTCACTTCTTTTTCAAATAAGTGTTTGCTAAGGGACTAGCAAAGTTAAGTATAGGGGGGTGATGAATACTCATTCATCACTCTTTATTCTTATATTTTAGCTACAAAAACCTTTGCAAATGCATGTAGATATGTGTAAATAGGAATAATTACCAAAAGCATGCATTGTGTAAAAACCTATAATTAGCATGTTTTTGTGCAAAAATAAAAGAATAAAGATTAAAAAGAAAAAGAGGGAAATATTTAGAATAAATATTGAGCAACCTAACCCAAGGGAGGGCTCAGCATGGGCCTGACCGCATAAAAGCCAAAGTAGAGGGAGATAGGGGCTCATGTGTGTAAATATTTATGTAAATAAATAAAAATATTTTCCTCACCAAAAATATGCTTGTAAATATTTGTACATATTTCTAAATATTAAAAACAAAAGAAAAAGTTAAAAATCAAAAAGAACAAAAACACCTCCTTTTCATCTTGTATATGAACCACTCCTATATATTTATTCAACCTTATAAATAAATAAAATTAAATTCCAAACTTTTTGTGAATATTCTATGTTATATATTGTAAATAAATAAAATAAAAACAATCAAAACAAAAGAAAAATAAAAATAGCAAAATTAGAAATACAAAAATATATTGCACATATACTATGTATATAGATGTATATATATATTTATTTTACCTATGTATATAAATAATAAAAATAAAATAAAAATATCTTTTTATTCCTTATTTTATAATGAAAATAAATAAAATATAAAATGAGGATAAAATGGTATAAAAATAATAATTAAAAAATCAAAAATTAAAAACCCTAATAGTGTACATATACCTATATAGTACATATTATGTATATACCTTATTTTTATTTCGAAAAAATTATTAAAAATCACAAAAAAATAGAAAAAAATAAAATAAAAATATTTCATGTTTTAAGTTTTTGCTGAATCGGGCCCTAGCTACCCCTAATTTTCATTTCAAAATTCAGCCATGTGGCCCATTCCCATTGGGTCCTGGGAGTATTGACCGCCCGGTCAACTCCCCCCCCAGGACCACTTCTCACGGGTCTGTGTTGCCCGACCCATCTTCTCGGATTTTTCGCAACTAAACCCGATCATGCCTTGCCTAAACCCCGGGTCCGAATTGCTCACGTCATATCCGTCAACCTCGCCGGGGCATCCACCTCGAGATCCGCGCTCCAGAATGCCCTACCCGCGCTCGTTTTCCCGGACCCACCAGCGTATATAGGTCGAGCTCCGCCACCTCCATTTCCATCTTTGGTCACTTGTCTCCACCCCCAGTGAGCTCCAGAGAGTCCGCTAGAGTGACAGCTTGCGTCTCGACCTGTCGAAGCGAGGAGAGGGAGCTTGGCCATCAATCCGGCGAGCACAACCGCCGTAGCTCCGCCACCAGCGCGAGCTCTGAGCCTCGGAGGGAGATGATCCTTGAGGCGACGACCAGGAGCTTCAACAGCTCCTCCCCAGTCTCTCCGACCACCCAGGTAGCCCGTTAGGCTTTCCTTTTTCGTCGATTTCCATTTACGCCCAAATCGCGCCGCCGCCATATATCTTCGATTCCGACCACTCCATTACCCCTTTCGATCATCGGAGTCGACCATCGCATTCGCCTCCTTCCGACGCACCTTCTGCACCCCTCCGCTCAACCCAGCTCGCACAGGAGCTGGGAACCGAGCTCCTCCGTCCACCACCTTCGCCGGAGCTCGCCATTCCGACCCACCGTTCACTGTCGCTACGCCTAACCGGGTCGAGGCAATTTGCCCTCGACCCGCGAGTCTCCTGAGCTATTTTGCAGGTGCTACCAAGCCCATCTGAGGGCTTTGGTCATTCAGGCCAGGAGGCCCAGCTCCGCCGACCGCGCCCGAGATTCTCGGAGCTCGGCTCGATCATCGGAGCATTCCGGCAGACGCGGGAGCACACCACCTTTCTTCTCCGACCATCAGAGTGCTCCCAGGAGGTCAGCTGCGCTTGCACGAGGCCGGCGAGTTTCGCCGAGGACCTGTTCTTCCACGACCCTCCGTCGCCGTTTGATCAGACCCCCTGCTCCAGATTCCATCGTGGTCGTTCGCTTGTGGAGCTGCAGATATCGTCCGATCAGAGGAGGTCTGATCTCAGCCGCTGGATCACGAGCCACCCCGCTTCCACGCCGTCAGATCCTACACGTGGCGCGCATCCAACACCCCGCTTAATAAAGGGTAATTTACCCTTAGGCCCTGCCTTGTCTTTTATTTCGTTTTAGCCCTGTAAATGTTGAACTTAGTTGTTTAGTTTTAGGGTAATTTGCATAGTGGACCCCGTACTTTATTCTATTTGCTCTTATACCCCTGTGCGTTGTATGCCACGTGCTTCGTCACGTGTTTATTTGGTTTATTTGCAATAGAGACCCTTATAGTTCTGGTTGTTCTTGAATGGATGAAATCTTTTACTTATTTGCATTTATACCCCTGTGCGTGATTTATTTGAGCATGTGCGTTATATTTTGGGTGTTTTGCAGATAAGCCCCTGGACTTTTGGTACGCGTTACCAATAAGTCCTCGGGACTTATTTTTATTACATTTGGGTCCCTGAGTGCCCCAGGCACGCGCTTGGCGTGTGTTTTGCTGGGAAAATTGCACCAGACCCCCCAGGCTATTGGGTATTTGCACTTTGGTCCCTATGCACAGTGCCCCTTATCTATTTTTAAATAAAATAGCAAAACACCTCCAAATCCAACAAAAATTGGATACATGGCTCCTGCCATGGTGTAAAATTTTTGTGGATTTTTGAGGACATTTTTGATTTCATTTGATATTTTTTAAAAAATCAAAAACCTTCACTTTAGCTACTGCCTAACTTGAAAAATCACAAAAAAATATTAAAACTCATTTAAAAATTCTATAAAAATTACCCACTGTTTATCTTGCTTAGTTTGATTTTCTAGCCAATTTTGGCTATTTTTCATTACTGAAAATCACTAAAAACTTAAAAACACTCAAAAACCTATAAAAATTCTAGTAAATAAATTAAAAATCCAAAAACAATAAAATTGGTGCCTAAATTTTCCTCATTTTGTCTTCTTTGTAGGAAAATTACCTCCAGGCCATTTTGGAGCTCTTAGATATTTTATCTAGGGCTTTTTGGCTCGGTTGGACAATACCATCTCTTTTAGCTACTGTTTGATTTTTAGAAAATTAAATAAACTTCAGAAAATTCTCAAAAATTCACCAAAAACACTAAAAAATATAAAATACATAAAAATATTTTTGTTTGAATTTTTGGTTGATTTTTAGTGCTTTAAATAAATTGTTGAAGTGTGCTTTTCTTTGTTTTTCTTAATTTCTTAATCACTTAAAAATCCAAAAAAATATAAAATAAATTCAAAACCACTAAAAATATTTTATTGTTTCATTTTCTTTCTTTTTACTACTTCGTAGGCCGAAAGGCCAATCCGTGCTCCTTGAGTTCGACCCTGGGTGCTATACCAGGTTAATCCAATAGCAGGACCGCTATTTTGAGTTTTGACCGATTTTATCTATTCTGAGTGGTTCATTTTTCTTGATTGACCCGAGTCCGATTGATTGAGGTCGCAACGACCGATTGATACCTTTACCTTAGTCATTTGGACGCTCATCAGACTCTGCCGACACCCACATCGACTCCTCGAGCTCGGCATCTCCAAAAATTCAAGGTGATTCCTAGGTACATGTTCACATTCCGTTAACCAACCTCGGGACTCCCCATTTCTTCTTCTTCACCCAAACTAGGAAAACTTTCTTCCTGAGTTATGCTCTTTCTGAAAGGAGATTTTTTCACTCCATACTCTTTCCATCCCTAATAAGATTCAAAATTGACCCAAATTCTGAAGTATTCTCTCCATATGGTGCCTGCATCCAAACTCATCGTAGTGTATTCCTCATTGCAGATCTTGACCCCAATCTTGAGCTTGTACATTCTCAGTCAGCATTAGAGATGGCTCCTTTAGGAAGAGAAAAGGGACCTCAGCAGTTGAATAGAGCAAGATACTGAGCAAGGCACTGGCCCAAGTCAGAATGAAGTCAATAGTCAGCTCTTGGCCTCTATCCAGGCCATTAGCAGCAGCTTATTTACCATGCTCTTTCTCAAGTCGCCTTCCAAGATATGTTGAATGACCTAAGGAGATCAGAAGAGAGAGAGAGACATCTCGAGGAGGAGGTGATGATAACCATGATGATGATGACAATCACTCTGTAGATGGACCTCTTGGAGGTGAGGTGGGAGTGAGGAGAAGCCGACCCAAGCCCACTCTCAAGCAGTCACACAACCTTGGGGTTGGACACATCAATGAGTGGATCCAGATTCCACCGATCCACGAACATTTCGATATGAAGCCACATCTCCTTTCTCTCCCCCTAACTTCCATGGTTTTTTTAAAGAAGGAGTCATATATCCATCTATAGCAATTCGCCCGCATCTACAGCACAACTCACTACCCCAACATCCTGTTGGACGTAGTCAAGATGATTGCCTTCCCGTTCAGCCTTCAAGGCACAACACTATACATGATCAACCATCTAGAGAAGGTGGTGACGACTTGGTAGGATCTGAAGTTAACTTTCCTGCATAAGTAATATCCTCTCAGCAGTTTCAATCTCATGCGATCGAAAATCTCTAGCATCTCTCAAGGACCCTATGAATCCTTTCATGCGACCTGGGAGAGGTTCAATGATTTGATCGACAAGTGCTCCCACCATGACATCCCGAGGACCAGCCTGTTCCAACACTTCTTTGAGGGTTTGACAGAAGCTAGTTAATGTCTGGTGTATGCCGTCTACAGAGGATCCTGCTTCAATAAGGAGGAGGATGTAATATGGAAGATTTTTGAGGATATAGTTGAAGGTGAAACCGTGTTATCCTCATCTTGTTCCTTCCATATCTAGCCGCCACCACATGTCTTCTGCAATAATGTTAACATGGCGAATATTCATGAAGTCAACAGGTGTGACAACTCGGACCTGACAATCATCGGGAACATCTATCGAAGGTTGATATAATTGAGAAGAGGTCTCAATACAAAGAGAACTTGTCGAGATCAAGAAAAGAATGAAGGGCTTGGAAAAGCTCGACATTATCACCAAGCAGCTGGAACTGCTGCTGAACACTATCAATGTCTGCAACACAGTGACTGCCACCACTAAGCTTCCAGTTGAGAAGGAGTAGACATAGCCACAGTTGCCTCTACCGAGTCCCAGTCAACCTTCGGTCTAACACGTATACTACGTGCAGGCCACGGAGCAGCAGCCACCACAAGCCACAACTGTAGACTTAAATGGTTGTCTACCATCCACTGGAGTTCCAACATCAGTACCTCGAGTCTTGTTCTCCACCTCCCCCTCTCATTCATTAGGAGAATGGCATCTGGAGTAATAACCAACAACTGACTGTCCTCAGGGGACAACCCAAGGGTCAGTCTAATGCTAGCAGGCCATATCATCAATAACAATGAGGGCTGAATTTCCAACCCAACCCGTCCCAGCAGCAGCCTCAGTAGCATGGATACAACTGGAGGCAGAGCGATTACTAGCAATAGTATGTATACTACCAAAAATACTATCGGTAGTCGACTGCTCAATACCATCACCAATACTCCTCCTCGTAGTACCAGCAGTATCATTCTCTTCCTCCCCCTCACTATTCTCAAGATTACCAGCACTATCCTCCTTCCTACCAGCCAAATCAGCACTCTCATCAAGCCGAACCTTTTGAGGATGCCCTGGTGAACCTAAACCTAGATTGTCTAGCCCAACTTGTAAAAAACATGGCTGATATGAGCCAGAGGATAGATGATCTGACGGCCACCAAAACTGACATCCTGACGCATATCGAAGCGAATCCGAACAACTTCCCTTGTAAGGAACAAGTAGCCAGCAATGTTCCACCTAACTCAAGTGAAAATAATTTATTTTTATCTAATGTTGTACATCTCAGGAGCGGTAGGACACTCCAGCAATATGGGATGGCGAAGGGGAAGAACAAAGTGCCAGATGGTGAGTCGTCATCTAGGATAGAACAGGGGTCAATACAACTTTTTATAGTAGCACCAAGTACCAAAATACAAAACAATGAAGAAAATACAAATATATAAAAAATAATAGTAGTCTAGGTGAAGCCACACCAACCTTGGAGGTGCAAGCACCCGCAGCCGAATCAGAGTTAGCCGATGGAGCCAAGCCTGTCATTTTTGGTCCACAACATTTAAATGATTGTATTCCTTTTTGCCACCTACACGTAAAGAAAGATATGGATAGAAATTTGAATGAAAATATTTTTAACAGTGTACATATGCCTTTTCCTTCAACAATTAAATCAAAAATTGTAAGAAATTGAAAAATGCTTTATTTGATCCCAAATTAGTGCAAAATTTACAAAACTTGATCCTTGAAATGTCATTGTTGAAGGCCATGGAATACATGCCTGTAGTGAAATGATGACTTAAAGAGGTACAATGAGCGTCAACCCCACAAAAATTGATGCACAAAATCTGAGAAGCATATCCTCACCATGGCCAAAGTTAATGCCATCATTAATCTCCCGCACAAAAAGAAAGACAAGGGTCCACCACTCATAAGATGCACTATCTTCAATCTGGAGTTCGAGCACACCTTGCTTGACAGTGAGTCTTCTATCAACCTTTTGCTGACATCATGAGTCATAAAATTTGGATTAGGTTCGCTCAAGCTAACCAAGATGATTCTGGAGTTCGTGGATCGATCTGTAAAGCAGGCTAGGGGCATGTTGGAGGATGTGATCGTCACTATTCAAGGGATGCAGTTCCCTGATGATTTCATTGTCCTGGATATGGACACCTCCACGCCTCTGCTCCATACACCAATCATCCTTAGCTGTTTGTTCCTTCGAACAGTTGAGGAAGTAGTTGATATGGCACTAGAGAGATCACATTCCACTCTAGCACATACAAGATACATATAGAGACTGCACCTGAATTGAAGCTAACAGAAGTCGTATCTAAGATGACAGTGCTTGAATCTTGATATTCTGAGGACTGAGATCTTATAGCAAAGATCAGAGATACAGACCTATTTCTGGATGACAAAGAAACCCTGGACTTTGTCTTCCCATAGGAAGGATGGGAAATCACAGTCCAATTAATCGAGGTCTTTGAAGATGATATTTTTATTGATGTACCAATAGAAGAATTTGAACAATCCCTCTTATCTCAGCAGAAAAATGTCATTGTCGATCTATGTGATGTACTGAATAATGACATTAAATTGCTAGAGGTGGACATACAACAGTTGAAAGATCTTAGACCTACAGTTGTCTCTGAAGTCACCATTGTAGTCGCTCCCACACCGCTAGAGCTCACACCCTTTCCCTCCAAAATGAAGTATGCCTTCCTTGCGGATGAACCCAATATGTATCTGGTCATCATCAATGCTCATTTGATTCAAGACCAAGAACCTCGTCTGATGGAGGTTCTTAAATGAAACCACAAAGCGATAGGATGGAAGATATCTGATCTCCATGGGATCAACCATCTGTGTGCTCGCATCACATTTTACCTTGAATAAGACAAGCCTTCTCGTGAATTCCAATGCCGACTGTATCCGAACCTCTGGATGTTATGATGAAAGAAATTCAGAAATGGTGTGATGTGGGATTAATATATCCCATCTCCAACTCAAAGTGGGTGAGTCCCCTACATGTAGGGCCCGAGAAGTCTGGGATCACCATTGTGACTAATGATAAAGGAGAGGAGATTCCAACCAGAGTACCAAGATCTTGGCAAGTCTGTTCAAATTAAAAAGGTCTCAATCTTGCCCCCAAGAAGGATCATTTCCAATTACCCTTCATCGACCAGATTCTCGAGAGGCTAGCCATGGATGAATATTCCTGCTTCTTGAACGGGTATTCTGGATACAATCAAGTGAGAATCATGTCTGAAGATCAAGAGAAGACTATGTTCCTTTATCCTTTTAGGACTTAAGCCTTCTGACGGATGTCGTTTGGGATGTGTAACACCCCAGCTACATTTTAGAGACGTATGCTGACTGTATTTGCACACTTGGTGGGCAGTTTTCTTGAGGTTTTTTTACGGATGATTTCTCGATATACGGGGATTCATTTGATCAATATCTTGGGTATCTAGACCGACATCTGAGGAGTTGCTGTGAAGTGAACTGCGTGCTCTCGTGGGAAAAGAGAAATTTCATAGTGACCGAAGGGATCGTGCTGGGTCACGTTGTATTGAAACGTGGCATGGAGGTGGACCTAGACAAGGTGGAAGTGATTTCCATGCTTGAGCCATCTACCAATCTAAAATAGGTCCGGTCGTTTTTGGGGCATGTCAGTTTCTACCGATGATTTATCAAAGACTTCAACAAACCGTTGACAGAATTGTTAGGAAAGGAGACTAATTTCATTGTGGACGACCGAGTTCTCCAAGCCTTTAATCAGTTGAAAGACCTAATCACACATGCTCCTATCCTGCAACCACCTGATTGGTCTTTGCCCTTTGAGATGATGACAAACACATCTGATTTTGCAATTGGTGTTGTTCTGAGACAAAGACGAGATGGGATTCCATTTCTACTCATTACACTAGCTGAACACTAGATGAAGCTCTGAAAAACAATATAATAACAGAGAAAGAGCTACTAGCTGTAGTGTTTTCCATGGATAAGTTTAGATCACATCTCCTCGGATCGAGGGTGATTATTTATACTGACCATTCTGCCACCAAGTACATTCAGAGCAAGAAAGATGTCAAGCCTCATCTCATTCATTGGAATCTTTTACTCCAAGAATTCGACATGGAAATTCATGACAAACATGCATAAAAAAATGTGGTGGTAGACCATCTTTCCATAATTGTCAATGCAAATCCTCCTAAGCAAAATTTAATTCCAATCACAGAGACCTTCCCAAATGAGGCGGTCTTTTCTATATCCTCTCTCCCTTAGTATGCAAACAATGTGAATTATCTCATCTCCAAGAAGACTCCACCAGATTGGCTGAAGATAAAACAAGACAAATTCTTGGCTGACATTCATTTCTACTAGTGGGAAGAACCACATCTATTCCAAGAGGGCATTGACTGCATCTGGAGGAGGTGTATACCTCAAGAGGAGATTGTGGTTGTCCCAGACCACTGTCACAAGCTCGAAGTTGCTGGAGACAACTCTAGAAAGAGAACAGCGGCAAAAGTGCTTCAATGTGGCTTTTGGTGACCAACTCTATTTAAGATGCAGATGATTATGTAAAGAAGTGCATTGACTGTCAAAGAATGGTCAGGAACATAAGCATGCACGATACAATGCCTTTGAAATGCATTCAGATATCTGACATCTTCGATGCCTGGCCATTGACTTCATGGAGCCATTCCCTAACAGTCAGGGATTTCAGTACATCCTACTTGCCGTCAACTATGTTAGTAGATGGGTGGAGGCAATCCCTGTCCGAACAGCAGTGAACCGCATAGTTTGTCACATCTTGAAAGATAACATCATCTCATTGTTCAGAATCTCCAAAATTCTCATTTCTGACAAGGGGAGCTATTTAGCCAACACTGATGTCAATGAGTTGACAAAGAATATGACATCGAACATCTTGTAGCAGCGCCATACCACCCATAGTCCAATTGCTTGGTTGAATGTTCTAACAAGGAGATTAAAATAATACTTCAGAAGCTTGTACGTCCAGATCGTAAGAATTGGTCACAACTGCTTAATTTAGTTTTTTGGGATTATCACACGACACACATGTCTCCACTCGACATGTCTCCCTACATCCTTGTCTATGGAAAACCTTGCCACCTGTGCGTGGACTCATTCACAAATCTTTGTGGGCATTAAACTTGTTCAAGCTTTATTCCAAGCGAGGATTAAAAAAGTTGATCTGAAACGACTACATGAATTTTGTGACTATGCATATGATAACAACCTGATGTATAAAGAGAAAATCAAGAAATGGCATGAAAAACACATCCGAAGGAAGACATTCGAACCTAGATAGAAGGTGTGGTTGTTTGATGCGAAGTTGGAATTTTTCCTGGGCAAGATGAAGATCAAGTAGACATGACCCTTCATTGTAAAGATTGTGTGTGACAACGGAAGTCTACTCATATTAGAATTGTTACCTGATGCACAATCCTTTGTAGTCAACGGACAATTGCTGAAGCCATATCTTGAGCATGACACATTCCTATCCGTTGTCGATTCCGTAGAAGTCGTATTTCAATATGATTTCTCAGAGACAGAAGGATCAAACAGAAAAAGCTGAAAATTCACCAAAAGATTTCATTTTCTTCTTTTCTTCTTTATGTTTTCATTTTTCTATTTCTTCCAAAAAGGTGTTAACCTCTTTCATCACTACTATACTTAGGACGTACTTTGTCCTAAGTATGGGGGTGGGGGTGATCACCTTGAGTTGTTCTTTTCTTGATCCCTCACATGTCCCTTCAACTCTTGATATTCTGTCCATAGTTAGGGATATTTTACCCTAAGTATAGAGAAGGACAAGTTGAGTCGATTATTTCATATATTCCCACCCTTGACCCTCCCTGCCTTGTTTACAACCTGCAATACTTAGGATTATCATCCTAAGTATAGGGGGATGGTCAACTTCTCATTCATTTTTTCTTTAGTCGTTGTAGTTAATGAATCTCTAAATTCATAAATTAATATAGATCCATTGTAGCACATGCACTTAGTGTATCATACAGAACCAAATAAATAATCTTTCTAAGAGGTTAGCGAAGAAGACTTAAGGCAGAGGAAGGGCTCATGATGCCAAGAGCTTCATGTCGGTGAGGGACCGTTGGAGAAGAAACCCTAGACCTGAAACACCTTGGAAAATTAGACCATTGAATGTATTTACCTGCAGAAGTTAGTGCATGGATAGCCATGGTTGATCATGTGTGCTTGAGGGTGAAAATAGAGGGTTATCAGGTGGTGAACGGCAAAGCCCTCTTTGGTCACACTACCTTGGAGAGAGAGGACATGGATCAATGTGGAGTTGGTAATGGAGATGAAAGTATGATGAGGAGAACCTCCAACAAAGATCTAAGACCTTCGGTACAGGTCCTAATCGAATAAACTAGGTATTCGAGCTAACAAACTACTCGATTAAAATCTAGAAAATAAAGTGAAGAAAAATATAAACTGAATCTTTTAAAGATGACGAAGATGAAGGAGATGCATGTGAGAGATCTTAGGAGATCTATGGTTTTCGCTTGATGAGGACGCATGCCTCGAAGCTTGGATGGCCAGATAAAGGTTGTGACATGGCTCTTCTTCCAAGGGTCAACACCAGAGACTACTAGCTTTTGTTTCTCTCCATAGGTTTCTCTCTCTTATCACGAGGAGGAGTTGAAGGCTAGGCAGAGCCTTGCACAAGGGTGGACCACCACCGCTAGAGGCCGCGGTGGGGTATTTGAAGAAGACTATGGAGGTGGTTCACGGAGGATTTGATAGAAGTTTCAACCGTCACCAATGATGGGATGGTTAGGGTTTGAAGAGGTTGGGATGTCAACGAGGGAAATGGGAGTTAGGAGAATGAGAAGGTAGTGGCGATTAGTCAGAAGAATGGCTGAGGAGGTTGGTAAAATCTTTTGGAGTTTGGGCAGTTGGAACGTGGAGTTAACGACTGGAGGAGGACTTAGAGTAGCCGTTGTATCAAGCAATCCAATGGCTACCAATGAGGCACTATTGTACAATCTAGATAAGATCTGATCACAGATCAAACAACAGTGGATATCAGGTGGCGTGGAAGAACTGTAGCCATCAGATCAGAGGGAATCTGACAGTACGGAAAGGAATCTGGTGGCAGAAAGAGTGTGGGCCATGTGGCTCAATATGAAGGTGCCACATGGCCAATCAAAATTGAAGAAATTAGAAAATACAAATAATAATTATGAAGAATTAGATAGGAGATGAATTAGACAAAAATTATGAACATAAAAATTGTAGATCTCGATGAGATCTACAACTTTCATGTAAGTGTCAAAGAGATCAGAGGTCATTTGTACTGCGATAAAAATTGACTACTAATTAAAACAATTTCTTTTGATTTTTCTTCTATTATTTTTTGTACTTTTATTTTGTTTTATGTTAATTTATTTATATACAAATTTATTATTTTTATTTGATTTTTAATAAGGAATAAATACATAAAATATTAAACCATAATAGAGTTATATTAATATATATTTAATAGTGTTAATTATTTACAACACAATAATTAGTAATTAGTGTTATTAGTCAATTAATCTTGTTATTTTACTTAAGAAAGAGAGATAAATATTGTAGATTAAGCTTATATATCTAGGATTTATCACCCCCCTATACTTAATCTAAGCTCGTACTCGAGCTAATATATAAAGAGTATTTTTAGAGAGTTAGCTTAATTAGTGAGATCTCTGACAACTGCAAGTGAATATACAAAGCTTGATTTTACCCAGAAGACTAGGTTTTAGGAATCCTAAAACTTTAAGTTGATCCAAGTATTAATCAAAATAATTCAACTCCTCTAATTGTCAGACTCTCAATGTGTGTATGTAAGAGATATGGCTTAGTGTAGACTGCAATCATGAGAGTAGAATCAAAATATCACCAAAAATTCCAATCTCAGAAGTTCTCCTAAGGACCCAACCCTCGACACTAGGGAATAAATATAGTCTGGCTTCAATCCACTATCTCTTTAGTTTGTCAGACTTCAAAGGTATGGATGGAAGACCAGATTATGGAGGATATAGGTTTGTTTACTTATTTTCACTTCCTCTCATTGGAATAGGATTCTCTCAAGTGCCAATACTCAACTTATTTTTTATTTTTTTATTTCGCTAATCAGTGTGTCCATCAAGAAGATTTAAGTCGTTTGTATTTATTTTCCTGGGAATATAACGGGATGTGTCTTTTTAAAGTATCTAATATACTTGCATCCAGACTTGTAGTGCTAATGATGCAGAGCCCTTTTTGATATACTAGCCCGACTCATAAAAGCCTAATAATTTGGTCCAAGTGGACACTTAAAGGTTGGGAGCACTCGCCTTGAATATAATAGCTCATATGATGTAACTTTGCAATGTGATGAGCTTTTTACTTTTCATTCATCATTTTTTTATTTGAGGGAACTTCCCTTCTTTTTGGCTGGCTCCACTAATTTTTATAAAAGATTGGTGCACACTGATCAACTTATTAAATTAATGTCATCACACCCTGGAACTTTTAGGTCAAAGTTAAGAGATAGCATGAGAACATGTCCCATACTGGCTAAATTGTTGACACTCAAATTTCATGAAGCTGTCATTAATCTTATCCCATCCTCGATCATCATAAAGATAAAGTCCCAACTCAAGCTTCAAATCTCGATCTCCTTAGTGATACCTTGACTTATCTCAGTCATGAATGCAGTCATGCATGTGAGTGATAGTCAAATTCTTTTAAGAGAGATTAAGCATGAAATATAGTATGCATATCTTCAAATTAGAAGAGTGTGAATTTTTAAATCCAAGACCTTAATGATTAATACGTGAAAGCTCTAAGTCTAAATACTCCTTAAATAGAGTGCTAAAGATCATCTCTAGCCTCGAGTGCAAAGTGAAAGTATCAAAGATAAATACCAATTACGTTAATCCTTTTTGTGATTTTTTTAATTTGTTTTCGATTTTTTTCTTTCAATTAAGTTAGAAGGTTAAGAAATTAATTATACTCAATTACACACTTATCTTTGAAAAGATTTTTGAAAACTTTTTAAACACACTATCACATATGTATTGAGATTTTCAAACATTTTACAAAGATTTTTAAAATAAGTAAAACCCCATTTTTCAAACCTAAGTAAACCATTTTTCAAAACGATATCACATAAATATGTAGATTTTCAAAATAATTTACAAATAATTTTCCAAACATGTCAAGTTTGAAAACCATGTCAAATCTTTATATAATTTTCACAAAAATTATTTTCAAAACATTTTTACACAAATCAATTCAAAGATGTAGTATGATGCCCATAGCCCCAATAGTTTGAAAATTTTAAAAATATGAGCTATGGATAAAGTATATATGCAATATATGGCTAAAGTATATATGAAATATATACGGTAGACCCCCATATACTTAGCTTTTGCTATGTGCTCATAGCACAAAGTGATACAAAGCCATAGCTTATGCTACATATAAAAGACTATACAAAAATTGATGATAAAATCATAGGTGCAAAATGAATAAAAAGAATCAGTTAGATGAAGACAGAACTCGAGTCCCCCTATACTTAAGATGAGAAATAGCTTAAGTATAAAGGTATGAACTAAAACTAGGTGACCCGAGGGGAACAATCAGAGCAACATTGGAATCCCCCTATAACGTGAAAATAAGCCTAAGTACAAAGAATAAGATGCTAAGCAAAGAAGGGACCAATGTTAGCTGAATTTCTAGATGACGAATCTGAGGAGATGATAATGGAGCCTAGGGTTTTGGAAGGTTGAAGAATCAAACAAGATCAAATAAACCCGATTATTTCACGAACACACAGTGAATACCATAAATATGGTCTAATTATCCTGTCTCTTTTATTAGTGATAATATAAAATTCATGTTTATTACGAGAAGTCTAACTTAGGGTTTGGGCACTATCATAGGGATACGTCCTCAACTCTCAACCAATGCATATATATCTGCAAATAAAGCAGGGTTTTCTCTCCCAAAATAAGGTAAATTTTAGCTCCATTTTAATTACGTCAATCTTGCATTAACAGTCCTGTTTTTAGAAATCAGGTTATCACTTGTATTAAATCTTTGAACATATAGGTCATCGTCTACTGTCCAATCCCATTTCCGTATTATCCTAAGTGATAAATCATGAAATAGGAAAAATGCATGCATATGTAAAAGTCATGATGCCATGCTCAAGAGAAATACTTACAGTGACTCGAGCTCTCTTCATGCACATGTGAGACTGAATATAAAATATTTATCTAAATGCATGCAAGTCGATGAAACACCGCACCTAATCATAAGTTTTATTAGCGAGAAGAGATTCAATTTATTTGAGCAAAGTTGAACGTAGATTACATGTGTCTCATGAATCTTAAAGATGAGTGAATCTCATAAGATGAAGTTAGTGTGTCCTATACTATGATTCAAGCACAAAAGATGTAAAATAAGGAAGCTCTAATAGCCACATGTCTAAACCCTAATATCAAGCACTCAAGTTGAGACTCACCCACATGAGGGTGAAAGTCCAAGTCCATAATATACATCAAATATAATAACAAAATAATCTTCAAAAAACTTGATGGCATCTTCTACGTCTCCTTTCAGCATGAACTCCATCTCGAGTTTCCTGCCTCCATTCTCCACGAGCGTCCTCACTAAATGGGCCCTACCACAGAATAGAAGAGTTCAGATATTTCAAAGATTATCAAAACATATATAATAATTCATAAAACATCACATAACATGATTGACCAAGATAAAATAAGTATCAACTTAACAAAGAATTTTAAACCTAAATAATTATATTAATGAAGTCGTTTCCCTGACAACGGTGCCATCTGATGAATTGCTAAACACATAAATTAATATGGATCCATTGTAGCATGGGTACTTAGCGTGTCATACAGAACCGAATAAATAATCTCTACAAAGAGGATTCGACTTTAATTTATAATCTGGGAAGTCCAGTATCGAACACAAGGACATGAGCCATAATATGGTTATTTAGGTGTGTAAATATCCAGGTTAAGTAATTGATAATTCATCTAGGTCAAAACAAGCATAACTATGCGAGCAACTAATACATCACAAAATGAATGCGAAGACACAATGAAATTTCAATGCAATTTTATTCATGTTAGAAAATCAATAGAATGAACATAATGAAAAAACACTAACATATGCATTCATACTCACTAATATGCCCTGCCCATTCAAACTTAAGCAGATATCTTAATTAAATCCAAGTCCATTAGATTAACGCATTGTAGAGTCATATTGCATATAATAAGGATGGAAACAAGATAGAGACTCTAAAAAATTAACCATTCTTTTATTATCTAATCAAAAACTAAATCAATTGGATCAAAGAAAATTAAATACGGATTAAAATGGCGCTGAAATCATCTCAATCGGATATATGATGCTCAAGTTATTTATCATTGAATTCAGGGGCATAACTGCAAATAAAATAGAAATAATTCCTTACACATAGGTCCCTACAGAGAAGTAAATGCAAATAATGAAAACCAGCTGGCAATTATTAAATACCCCTGGCGGTGGTATCTTTGCAATATTGTGTACCCGTGAGGGTAGCTTTGCAATTTACTCAGACCCTCACACGATAAACACGTGCGGCCAAGGTCGGGTGGAGGTTTGGTCGGCTACAGGTGGTACGGGACAAGTGGCTAGTCCTTGTGCTTCGTCTAGTGCTTTAGGTCCACCGAGGCTACATCTTGTGGATATGGCTTGGAATCGTACTGAACTGTCTGAACAAGATGATCAGACGATGACTTCTTGTCTTCATTAAAAATTCTCTTCTGCACATGGCGGCTATGGGACTATGCTCCGACGAGTCTGAGAATACTCTTCTTGTGCCATGCTCCTCTTGTAAAGGTTGAACAACCTTTCTAAGAGGTCAACGAAGAAGATGGAAGACAGAGGAAGAGCTCATGATGCTAGGAGCTTCATGTCGGTGAGGGACAGTCGGAGAAGAAACTTTAGACTTGAAACACCTTGGAAACTCTGAACATTGAATGAATTTATCTGCAGAAGTTAGTGGATGGTTAGCCAAGGTTGATCGTGTGTGCTGGAGGGTGAAAATGAGGGTTATCAGGTGGTGAGTGGTGAAGCCCTCTTTGGTCGCTCTGCCGTGGAGACAGAGGACATGGATCGATGTAGAGGTGGTAATGGAGATGAAAGTATGATGAGGAGAGCCTCCAACGAAGATCTACGACCTTTGGTGCAGGTCCTAATCAAATCAACTAAGTATTTGAGCTAACAAACTACTTGATTAAAATATGGAAAACAAAGTGGAGAAAAATATAAACTGAATCTTTTAAAGATGACACCGATGAAGAAGATTCCTATGATAGATATTTTAGGAGATCTCTGGTTTCTCTTGATGAGGATGGCAGGGCTCGAAGCTTGGGCAACCAGAGAAAGGCCGTGACATGGCTCTTCTGCCAAGGGTCAACACCGGAGACAACTCGCTTGCATCACTCTCCATCAGCCCCTCGCTCCTGTCACGTGGATTTGAAGGCAAGGCGAAGCCTCGCACAAGGGTGG
Organism: Ottelia alismoides; assembly: GCA_037367405.1. NCBI lineage: Eukaryota > Viridiplantae > Streptophyta > Magnoliopsida > Alismatales > Hydrocharitaceae > Ottelia > Ottelia alismoides. The sequence goes on from JAZKJV010000333.1 coordinate 76,688, forward strand.
ACCACCTCGCTAGAGGCAGCGGTGGGGTATTTGAAGAAGACTCATGAGGTGGTTCGCGAAGGTTTTGATGGAAGTTTCAACCATTACCAATGATGGTATGGTTAGGGTTTGAAGAAGTTGGGATGTCATCGTGGGAGAGGGGAGTTAGGAGAATGTGAGGGCGGTGGCGATTGGTCGTAATAATGACTGAGGACGTTGGTAAAATCATGTATAGTTGGGGCAGTTTGAACGCGAAGGTAACAACTAGAGGAGGAGGATGCACATTAACCGTCGGATCAAGCGATCCAACAACTACCAATAAGGCGCTAGAGTATAGTCTGGATAAGATCTGATCACAGATCAAACGGTTGTGGATATCAGATGGTGTAGAAGAACGATAGCCATCAGATTAGAGGGAATATGACGTCATAGAAAGGAATCAGGTGGTAGATAGAGCGTGGGCCACGTGACTCAATCTGAAGGTGCCATGTGGCCTAATCAGAATTGAAGAAATTAGAAGATATAAAGAATAATTAGGAATAATTAGATAGTATATGAATTAGAAAAAGTCATGAATGTAAAAGTCGTAGATCGTGATGTGACTACAACTTTCATGCAGATGTCAAAGAGATCGGAGGTCATTTGTACAGAGATAAAAATTAAATACTAATTAAAACAATTTCTTTTTATTTTTCTTTTATAATTTTTGTATTTTTATTTTGTTTTATGTTTTTATTTATATACAAATTTATTCTAATTTTTACATTATTTTTAGTAAGGAATAAATACATAAAATATTACACTATAATAGGGTTATATTAATATATATTAAATAGTCTTAATTATTTACTACATAATAATTAGTAATTAGTGTTGTTAGTTAATGAATGTTGTTATTTTACTTAAGCACGAGAGATAAATCTGGTAGATTAAGCTGATAAATCTGGGATTTATAAGTAATATAGACTTTTCTATACTTAGTACGAGTTACATCTTCCTTTATTCTCACTTATCTTTGAGGACATAACTCAAACTAAGTATAGGGGGTCGTATATATGCGGTGTGAACTTTATCAATAACTCGTACCATCGTATTTTTTATAATATGTCTACTCAATTAAAACACACATCCTATTCTTTGTATATATTGATTAATAACTTGGTTTAAAATGTTTTCCAAAATGTTTGAAAAATGATTGGAAACATTTTTGAAAAATATTTCAAAAACTATGTGGAAATTATTTTCTAAAATGTTTTCAAATATTAGTAAAAATGTTTCGTTTGTAAAATGTTCTCTTATTTGTTTAAACAAAATATTTTGAAAATTTTTTCCAAATGATTTGAAAAGTGGTTGAAATTTTTTTGAAAAAACTATATATATAATTTGGAAAATAGTTCCAAAATGATTTTCAAAGCTTGTAAATATTTGTACAAATGTTAGTAAAAATTATTTGCAAAAAAAGTTTTCAAAATCTTTGTGAAAATATCTTCAAAAATATTTTGTATATCCTATGCAAATAATAACTGTAAAAAACCCTTGGGTAAATAGTCATACATTTTCCTTTTCCAAAAACCCCTAACAATTTGTAAAATACAAAACTTCGAAAAAAAGAATAAAAAATCTGCATAAAATGCAAAACTTTTTAAAAAATCCATAAATAGATCGAAACTATAAAATTGCATCTCAAAATACTTTCCGTGCAATATACATAGCATTTACATTTTTCAGATTGACATTGATAATTGAACTAGTCTGAGTATAATCCGAAGGTTGGAGCTTTATTGGATCTTAGTTCACCTAATCACAGGAACTTTATAGGAACTGTAATTGAGATGCTTCAGGTCTGTTAGACTTAATTCTTTGAGACCACATGACTAGGTTCGATGTCGTCTTGACTGCCTAAGTAGAATATTTCAGATTACACGCATGACTCTTGTCGACAGTGACCTAGCCTGCATACCTGCACCTTGCATTTTCTCACCGTAGTTTAAGTAGTAGAGGGTTTGATTTGCTAGTATGAGATACAAGCTAATGGAAACATCAGAAGTCACACATTTTGTGGCCATTGTACCCCAACTCGATCTAGTAGCGAAGAGGTCTAATGATAGAAGTTGAGGGTTGCGATAATGCTTCGAAAGAGGCATAGTCTACTGGCTCAAGAGGAAAAAGTCCTTATGTAAATGTTGATGTATAGAGTATAAAAAATGCATATCCAAAAACTCCAAAAAGAATATATGGGAAAAATTCCACAAAAAATAATTCCTATCGAAGTATGTATATAGTCAATAAGCAAGCTTGAGTTTCAAAGTCAAATACATGTGAGCCTACAGCCGGATGAATTGGCTACATTGGTCAAGCATCCTAGGATAGGTAGTTGCACTGGCTACCATCCATTCTCTTCTCCACCTCTTCTTATTGAGCTAGTTGTACTTGAACTTAAAAGGGAATACCCCGCTTCTTGAGGAAAGCATTGCTGGATTGGGGAATTAGGGACACCATGTTGGAGAAGACTGACTTTTACCGCTTTAGCTGAGAGGAGATACATATCGCTGACACTACACAAGATAGACTCGTAGTTATAAGGGATTGCGTATGACAGCAACTTGTTCTGACTTGGCTTTTTAGGAGATCTGGATAGCGTCTTGAGGGTCTTAGAGGATATCGAGTTTCAACTCCGTTTTCCAATAAAGTTCCGACCAAACTTAACTTCTAAGGATCCAACTGAGCTCCAAACTTTGATTTTATGAAGACCAGTTTGAAAGTTAAAATCAATCTAAGCTCTTTCTTTTTCTTTTCTTTATTTTTTTTTGCACTTATAAACATAAGTGTTTTCTAGGGACTAGCAAAGGCAAGTATTGGGGGTGATGAGTCTCCATTTCATCACCTTTATCCTTTCATTTTGGCCTTTAAAGCCTAGCTAAATGCATATAAATGGCATTATTTTGCCTAAAATAATGCAAATTAATTATTGTGTAAATATTATATAAAATAGTGTATTTAAAGCCAAAATAAAAAAATAAAGAAAGGAAAAGAAAAATAAATGAAATACTATAGAATGTCCCTAAACCCTGAGACCTGAGCATCATGATGACTAGGCCGATAGGTAATGAAGTAGGGGGAGTAAGCCCTAATAAATACAAGAAACCCTAATTCATAAATGCCCAATAATTCAGTTTTGAGACCTATTTTCTTATTTATTGTTTATACCTCAAATTGATAAACTTTGTACATAAAAGTTATAGATAAAAATATATAGAAAAATGTGAAATTTTTGAAATTTTTTTACATAAAAATAATCCATATTGTGCTTTCTATACTCAGAATAAAAGTCCAAAATCCAGACTTCCCAAACCTGTATCTCACCTATATGAAATCAAGATTCACAAAATCATCTCTAATTGTATATAACTTTTAATTAACTATTTAATGAATGCGGTTTTGTTTAATATGGAATTAAGATTCAAAAGTTAGGTTTTGGAGCCCTATTATACAATATACCTGAATAAAATATTCATTTTATTTATTCTTTATATTCTTTAATATTTTATAGTTTTATAATTTTGTAAATATTATTTACAATATATCTACATAATTAAAATAAAATAAAACCATAAATCTCTAGAGAAATAAAATAGTAAACTAAAATACATAGAAAATTTAACCATACATATACCTATATAATAAAATACATCTATTTATCAAAATGTACAAATTGTTTCAGAAAAATAAAATAAAAATATATTTGAGTATATTTAAATAACTTTTAAATATATAAAATAAAAGTACAAAATAATAAAATCTAAAATACAAAATAAAATAAAATACATAACATATAGGTAAATATATCTATAAATATACATGTAAATAGTAAAATGCAATAAATAAACTTGTAAAAATGAATAGAAATAAGATTAAAATACTACATAAAATAATAGAAACTTTTCATTTTTTAGAAAAAATAAAATCGTTTAATATTTCTTTTTGAATTATTTCCATTTTTATTTTCGATTTTTTCATCTTCTGGCCGACGTGATCCAATCAAGAGTCAGGGCGGGTTGTCCCAGGTGAACTCCCTTGTCTCCTTGATTCTGCGGATGTCAGAGTGATTGACCTGACTTCCTCGATTTTCCCCATTTCTTTTTTCATTATTTCGTGTCAATTCATTCTTTACTTTTGGACCTCAATCCTTGGACTTTCACTCCTGCATCTTATCTCGTTCTGAGGGCTGCTGAATCGAGCATTCTGCCCAAGCCAACATCGCCCCGTATATAGTATCACCACCTCCTTAAATCAGATTTTGATCCTCTTTCACCCATATAATCCCTAACCCTAGCAGTGCTTGAGTTTCCTGGTGACAATAGGAAGTTTGCCAAGGGTCTAGCAATGAGGAATGGGTGTGAATTGAGTCAATCCGCTAACTCACCGGTGTTGCTCCACCGCGAGCTCCAGCTCACGTTCCCAAGGTCCGGTGAGCCTCTGTTTCTTGCATTTTCAATTCCTTAGAGTAGCAATAGCGTAGAGTTCATTTGGTTTGATTTTTTTACAACTAGCCAAAAATTCCAAAAATTTACATCACCCGAGCTCTCTGCTCCGACCATGTTCTTCATCATTTCACATAACCTCCACTGTCGATGTCACCTCCATCAGACTCTGCTCTTGCTTCTTCATCTCCCTGATCATCACACATACCCTGGTTCTCTGTGGATCGGGCTGACCAGGCCGCTGCTATGCCCCTCATCAGAGGGCCTCCACATCACTTAATCCCCTTCTTTCCCAGCTTCTTTTTGGGATCTAAGGCTTCGCCTAAGAGCCCTTGCGCTAACCGTGCAGATAGCCGACCTCCAAGACCTTATATGGGGGTATGTGGTTCATACCAAGTTGCTCCAGGTCGTTCCACCTTCTCCGGCCTCCAGGACCCCACTGCTTGGTCTTGGACCTCACTGAGGCCATCAGTGCTTTGCGTTCCCTCCAAGAAGCTTCTCCGACCATCAACACACGGAGAGGAGGCCAGAACTTCTTGGGAGCCCTGATCGAAGCTCATCACACTCCAGTTCTTCCCCTGTTCTTCGAGAGCACCTCTTTGTTGTTGGATGAGGAACAGAGTGCTAGACATTCCGGCCGCTACTGGATCTAGATGACTTAGTGCCATCAGATCCATCTAAGGATCTGATCTCCACCATCCAGCTGCGAACTATCAATGTGCTCCCTCCAGCTGACTAGTGTCTAGTGAAGACTCATGCACCATTCGATCACGACGAGAGGGTAATTTTGACATAGACCACCCGACTTTTTGTAATTTCTTTTCAATATCAAATCTTTTATTTGTAGCATAAAATATTTTGGATATTTTGCATCTAGTCCCATGTACTTTTTATATTTGTACATAGTCCAATCTACGTCATCTCACATGCCCGTACACGTGAGGGGACTAGTAATTTTCACTTGGATTTTATGTATTTATTTTTAGTCCACATTTTTTGTCATAATATTTTATGGATAATTTGCATCTATCCCCTTGAACTTTGTATTAATTACAAAAGTACCCCACTGGTATATATTATGGGAAATATTTTGGAAATTTGCATTGACCTTGAACATCACTAGGGTGTTTAGAAGTAGTACCAGGACTTTAAATATTTTCAAACATACCCCTGCCAAGCTATATTTTCTTTTTATTGATTTTATTTTTTAAAAAGAATAGCTCATGCGCCCTAAAAATTCGTAAAACTTAGGATAAATACCTTACATAATATTCTACCACATATATTTTTGTTATGGCATTTTATCTTATATTTATATTTATTAAAAATAAAAAACAAAGCCATTTTATTTTATCTAACTTAGAAAAATGCAAAAAAAAACATGTTTAAAAATTTTGGAAAAAGTATCTTTTATTTATTTTTGCTTTTTGCATCTACAGACCAAAAATCCCTAAAAACTTAAAAAGAAAATCATTAAAAATTAAAAAGATCCAAATAATTATAAAAAATTCTGTAAAAATACAGAAATATTTATTTCTGTTCCTAAGTTTTATCTATTATATTTATTATCAACGATGAATTGTTTTGGAAAAGTTTGAGGCTTTTATCAATTTTTAAATTCCAAAACAATTGGCCTATTTCTTTTAGTCACTATTTTGACTTTTTAATTCAAATTAAAAATAAAAAAATTAATAGAAATTGTAAGAAAAATATCAAAAATTAGATACAAAAATATTTTATTTCGTGATTTTTAAGTTTTTGTAGCTATATCCATAAATATCAAAGCCCTATCCTCTGTATATAGCTATATTTAATTCTAATCATGTTAATATTTATTTTAATTATTAAAAATACCAAAAAATGTTTTATAAAACTTTATAAAAATTAAAAAGGACAATACCTTAAGGTATTTCCCTCATTTTCTGTTCATTATATGTTTTTCTTATTTATATTATCTTTATTATCTATATAATATATATAATTATATTATAACTAATTAAAAAATTAAAATTAAAATCAAGAAATATAAAAAGAATAAAAAAAATAAAATTAAAAATCTAAAAAAATAGTATAAAAAACAAAAAATTCAAAAAAATAAGTAATTAAAAACCCACAAAAATAAAAAATCCTCAAAAACATTCATTGTCTTTTTAATCAATTTTTGTTGTCTATCCCGCGCTATCCATGTGTTCAATACCCTACCATATTTGTCACTATACACATTTTATTGTAGGGTTATAATAAATTTTGATTCGCACTTGCTTGCATTGCTTCATCTTTACATTGTGTGGGTTGATTATTAATGCCAACCCGACCCTACTCCCCTATATTTTATCTTCACTCCTTAGTAAGGGTATTTTTAAACCCTCTTCGCATGCACCACAATGCTCTAAGCGTAGAAACGCTCCTGTCAAAAAGTCACATCATTTCTAGCTAGTCGGATAACCCATATCAAAGCAACGTAACTCACCTTCTCGTTCATTGTACCAGTGCCAATTCGCACCAATGTGGATTCTTAGAAACCAATAGCACGATATGTTTCTCCCAGTGGTAATCCAAATAGGACCAAAGCATCCATTGAGTTTCTGCACCTGAAGAAAAGGAGATCCACATCCTTAGTATCTGCCCGACAGTGATAGCAAGCAGGGTCAATCGTCCGCATGAAGCGAGCTAACTTGTCTCCCATTAATAACCTCCCTCTCCTAAATAACCACAAGAAGATCTTCACACCAACTGGAGCCTTCCATTTCCATATCATTCTATAGTCTGTCATGCATCCCCACGAATCAAAAGTCAGGGGGGTCTTCAGAGCCCTGTAAGCCTTCTGCCCTGTGAAGGTTCCATCACACGAACACCAACAATCATGCCCCACCATGGATCCACCTAAATTAACCAACTCTTTAAGCATCGCTAACAACTCTACCAAACTTTGATCAGAGATCTCACATCTGAACTGCGATAGAAACGATTGTTCGTCCAACGTGTTCACCCCAGAACAATTTAGGTCAGTAGCCAATGCAATCAGATGTGGAAACCTCAAACCAATGGCACTGTCTCCACTCCAATCATCAACCAATAATTTGAACCCAACACCATTCTCAATATCTGACCACAAGAATGATCGGATATAATGTGCCACACCACAAATCCCGTGCCAAAAATGTGATGGAGCAATCCCTACTTCCCCAAGTCCCCACAAGGAAGAGCCTGGCCTGTAGATTTCCCGAATCAAACAACAAACCAGACCATCACAATTTTCCCAAGTCCACGTGATACATTTACTAAGCAACGTGTTATTCATCTCCACCAGGCTTAGCACCACAAGGCTGTCATGGTCCTTTGATCGAGAAACTTCATTCCAATCCACCAATGGTCATTCGTTATCCCCTCTAGAAGCTAAACAAAAAACCTTCTCATAATCCTCTCCGGTCTCTTCCCGGCCCCGACAGGCAAAAACCTAGCTGACAAGAAGAAATTGGAGATCGCCAATTGAATCTATTTCAACAACACCAGCTAATATAATGACGATATTATTCGTTGCGAAATTAGTTTTTATACTTGACATTAGTAACGATTATCATATCCGTCATTATATCATTAGTGACGGTCCATATAGTGATGCTTATCCATTGTTATTTTACAAAATTTCAATTAAGCGTTGCTAATTTTTTTACTAAAAAATTCACGACGTCTAGTTGAAGTTTTGAAAAAAAAACAATGAATAATCGCAGCCATATGGACTGTCGCAAATGATATAGAGACCTAACAAATATTCGTTGCTAATTTCAAATATGAAAAATAATTTCGCAACGAATAATATTTTCCTTATATATTTAACAATGACTGATTTAGTGATACTAGATCTTGAAAAAAAGCATCGTTATAGCATAATTTTGTCGTAAAGATAACAGGTTAGGACTGGATCATCATCTTCACATTTTTGGAGATCCCATCAACGAAAATGAAGCCAAATGTTAAAGGTATGTTGAGCAAGAAGAAAGATGATTTCTTCCGCAAAAAGCTTGCCCTCTCAATAGCGAGTGCACGCTCTTTCTAGAATGCCCATAGAAGGGTACCACAGAAACAAATTGCCCATCTCATGGACTTTGTTTCGCACCTCAAGTCATAATATTCTTGTGCTTGTAAATTAAATATATTTTTTACTCAAGGATTTTTTTTAAGGAAAAGAATGCCACCCAAAGAAATCACTTATAAGGACATTTATTTATGCAGATGTTTACAAGAAAAGGATCAAAGCTAACACAATCCGCCTCTTGAAATCACAAGTGAATAGCATAGTTCAAGATACATAAGGGAACCGTATCATCTTCGGCTCAAGAACCACCACGATCATTGAAGCTAAGGCCGGAGCCATGTAGCTTCGCCTCGACAACGTCGTCGAACCTCTTCGCCATCTCCGACGTCAAGTAGTTCGTCCAATCCCCCACTTCTCCTTTCCTGAAATATGTGTTGCTAGTGAATTCAAGACCGAAAACCGGCAGACGTCTATCGCTCATGTTCACCTCCAATTTGCTCAAGCTTCCAAAGCTACAAAACTCGACGATCCTCCGCACGATGCCGCCCTCTTCTTCCTCGGGGGAGAAAGGATATCCCATGAACTCGGGTAATCTCTTCAACAAGGCCTCTGAATCCTTCTTCATCTCCTCGTACTTCAAGAACAACACCTTATTCGGATTCCTTTGAGACTCCCTCCAATAGCTTAGCGTGTGATCCCATATGGGTCCGAAAGTACCCTCTCCACGGAGATGACCCTCAAAGTAATCCTCAACTTTCACATGTTCCCCGGTATACCTCATTTCAAATTTCCAGAATGATATTAATGTGTCCTTTGGCTCCCTAAAAATGCATGAAAAGAACAACATAATGGGTAGAGCCATTTGATTAGGAGGAGTGACGGACTTGATTAACGATCATGCACAGTTCATACCTGCAAACGTACACGATCCGGCATTCGGCTGAACTCCTAATAGACTCCGGTAGACTCGAGTAGGGCATGTGGCAAGATAGGATCCTCGGTGAAAGGCGTGGCTCGTTCGGATCTAGAGCCTGACTTCCTTTAGTCATGTACATCTCCTCAACGAATGTTATGCACGAATGAGGGCTGGTTTGAAGAAGCGGATGGTCTTCGAAATCTGGATATTCGGTGCGTGTGGCGATGCAAAACATCAACGCCTTGAGCCAAGTGGTGCCGGACCTAGGGAAGGAGCAAAGAAAGAGATCTGTGGGTTGAACCGTGAAGTGGTCTTGCGCACCCATGATTGCTGGTATCGAATACTTGGGGAACCAGTAGCCTTGGTAGAGGGACAGCGGCACGCCGTATGGACCTTGAATGGATGGGAGAGTGGAGGTGATCTCTTCATAAGCCGTGAATGTCTTCGTGTCAACGGAGCTCATCGTGACACTCCTAAAAGGAAACAATGCCAAGAGTGTTGGATGTAGTACATTAGATTGAGGGCTTCCTGTCTATATATAGACCTCAGAAGGGTTGATAATCCTACTTAACAGATACTAATATAATAATACTTGTCTTCAATGTTGATGGTTTTTAAGATAATTAATTCTACTGATCAACCACACGTTATATTCATGATGATGTATGTCAACATTGGGAAGGCACGATTCCGTCCATGAAACAAACCATCTCTATCCTCAATCACCGAGAAGTTCACGTCTCTCCATCTCTAGATATGTATTAAGCCTCGTGGGAATAGTGCGAGACTGTAGCTATGGTGACATAATATGATTATTGTTTATTTCATGACTACTGAATGTCTTCTTTGACGTGGTGGCTGTTGTGACCTGGAAGAATTAAATTAGATCACTTAATGAGGGGTAGGTTTGAATCTCACGGTTTTTAACAAATACGATACTTAGCAGTTTTGATTAGGGGTGTAAACGGACCGAACCTGAGCGAATCTATGTTTTTTAGGTTCGGTTCGTTTATTTAATCGAGCCTAAACTTGTGTTCAGGTTCGGTTCGTTTATTTTCGAACCGAATCCGAATCGAACCTCTTTTTAAACGAATCGAACCTAAGCGAATATCGAACTTAAGAATTCTATAATAAGAGGGAGTGAAAAGAAGAGAAATGGAAATATATGTGTGTATTTACAGTTAGAATAAATATTCATTTAGTTTTTTACTTTATCTAACTCATCTTCATCTTTTGAAAAAATTAGATTAATAAGGATTCATCTCTTTGAAAAAAGTATAATTATAATATATTTTATATCTATTCAGATGGGGATAAGGAATAAGAATAATGCGGAGATATTCGATAAGTAATGTTTGTACTTGTTCTGTTGATTTGAAGATAAAGAAGGGAAAAGTACTAGAACATAGATGATAGATGTTGTAAACATGATGTGACTATTTATTTTTGGATAGTTTATACCGAGATAAAATCTAATTATCCCGTAAATATCTAGTTATCTCTAGACAAATTCACTTACCCTAGGATAAAAAACCACTCATCTCAAAATAAGTCCACTTCTATGGATAAGGATTTGTAAATATGTATATGTGTATGTTTATCGAGCTTTTAACGAATCGAACCTGAGCGAACCTATGAATTTTAGGTTCGGTTCGTTTATTTAATCGAGCCTAAACTTGTGTTAAATCGAACTTTTAGCGAGCCGAACCTGAGCGAATATCGAACTTGAGAATTTTCTTACACCCCTAGTTTTGATAGCATTTTATCGAAACTATTTTTGAGCAAAATTTCAATGTTGATCTTGCGTTAAAAGAATATGAAAACAGTCACTCATTTTAAAAATCAATTATAAGATTACCTAATAGAAATTTATAAATGTAAAGATGAACATCAAGGAATATTACTATTTTTTGAATGAGAACTTAATGTTTGTGGCGACGAAACTTCATCGTCATAAATAATTAGTATCATGCATTAAGGATGTAAACAATTGGATACAAATAGCTTCATTAATGTTATCATATCCGAATGTGTTTTAAAATATGAATACAACTGCGAATCAACATATTGACGGTTATAAAAAGTCTCTTGCCATTTTTAAAAGTAACTTTGGATATAAAACATATACAAATTAGATACTGATAATCGAAGATGTAATAATTGTAATTTATAGAATATTATATATAAATGTATTGGATGGCTTATGCATGAAACAACACTCCAACATTTAAGATTTATATTGAAATTTTTTTGTTAAGAATGCAATGAATAAGACGTCACTAAATCATCCGGTGACAAATTCATCATTCGTTGTAAGTAAGAATAGTTGATATATAAGTTGCTGTTAAATTTTTTTAGCAACGATTACTAACCGTTAAGAAATTTTAAATCATAACAAATAAAAATCATCATGAGATTAAAATTAGCAACGAATAAATATTGTCGCCATTTGGATATGTAAATGATTTTTTGTATCCCTATATAGAGCTTGTTATTTGACTTTTTTATGTATACCAATGCTTTTTTTCATCACTATTTGTGGCAATGCCAACGAATCATTTGTCATCTAAAAAGTATATTATTTATTCATCATTATATAAATTAATATTATCATTTATTTGTTGACTATAATTATATATTAACTAATAATGTACATGTATCAATGATTTATTTCATTATAACATCATTCATGAATTTCCAAACAAAGACAGCTGATTATGAAATCACATAGAGATAAAAGCCAATCAAATTTTAACTAAACAATGTTATGGAGGAATGAAAACATCAACACTGTTAGACATATCATAGCTTGTTTCTCTTCCATGTCAAATGTTTCCTTTTCTCATCATCGAAACAAAGTATAGTCGATCAAACCATCATATATATCAGATTTAAAACGAACTATTTAGCACATATGCATATATTTTCATGTTCTCTTCCATGGCTCTTGATGAGGTGCCTAGCTGCGATGGCGGATTGGTGTGTGGGGGGGGGGGGGGGGGGCAACTCACTAGCGAGAACAGGACCAGCAATCACAGATGCTAGCTACCTCACACTCGCACCTGCACGGTCCTGGTTGGCACCTTTAACACCAAGCAGATTCAGAAGGGCATATTGTGATTCCCACTAAGTACCTCTACCAATAACCCCCCTCAAAGTAACGGCTTGTAGAAAATGAAATGTCCATGTTTCATCCATGAGAAATCTCGTCTTTGTGAATTCTAAAGTAAACATTGCAATCCTCATAATTAACATCCCTTCCTGATTAAACCAAGTGAATATGGAGGACTGAACTAACATGTTTGAGTCTCAACAGTCAAAAGCCCAAACAAGTATGATTGTGATAGATAGTTCTTTAACATCTACATCGATATTTCAATATGTTGTTGTTTAGTGATTCACTTCGGGTCTAATTATTAATGAAGATAATGTGATTAATATGTCGCCGCGACCAAAAAAATGAATCCAAAAACAATCAAACAATTTTTATCCAAATAAAAGAAAATAAAATTGGATTGCTATTTAGTTATTAACCTAATATAGCTCCTATGGTCAAACACAACGAGACAACAATTATTAAGCGAGGATTATTAATTTCTAAAAAGAAATCAAATAAGGTTCTTTTTTCTTCTTTTTCTCTTTTTTGTTTTTATGGGTTTTTGTGCTTTTTTATTTTTATGGATTTTTTTTTATTTTTTATATTTTTGTATGTTATCTGATTTTGAATTTTTAGTGACTTTATTTTTTTGCAATTTTTTATAGTTTTAAAGTTTAAACAAAATAATTAAAGAAAATGTAAAAGAAAGTAAAGCAACCCTCTTTTTATTTTTAAATATAGTAAAATATCCATAAAATTTAAATAAAATTATTTTTGTTTTTTGATATTTTTTATTCTTTTTGTGATTTTCCATATATTTTTAGCTTTTTAGGATTTTTATATAAATTAAAAACATGAAATAAATCAAACAAAAAATCAAGTATTTTGTTGGATTTTTAAAATATAAATAAAAGCAAAAATACTTTAAATATACACAAACACAAAGATGATTTCACAAGATTTCAAATAAGCTATATTATTTATTTTTTAATTATTCTATGATTTTATATTAGTTTTTTTGTATTTTCTGTAGTATGCATTTTTTTGGTTTTTATAAAGAATTTTCAAACAAAATTTGCATAGAAATTAAAAAAAATCAAAATACACCTATTGTGATTTTTTGGAATTTTTAATCTATTTTTCAAATTTTTATGATTTTTATAAAGTATATAGGGCTAATTTTATTGGTTTTTGAATTATTGAAAATTATAAAAAAAATTATTTTTTCAAGGAAAACTATAGTAGGTAAAATGTATTAAAAGGAGCTTTCACTAATTTTTAGGATTTTTATAAAGCAAGATGATATTTATTCCATGCAAAAAACAAGATAAAAATATTAATTTGTAAATAATGGACCAAAGTGTACCGAATAATTATAGGGAAAGAACATGACTAAAAATGCAAAAAGCCCAAGAATACATGTGTAGAATCACGTGTCCAGAATCACAGTGATATAATTACAATTACTCAAAACATTCACATATTTCTTAACACATGAAATTCTTAGGGTATTTATTGCAAAATCACCTGAAAGCCATGAGAATAATCACGTGCACACAAAAATCCTAGACTAAATTGAAATTCAATGAAAATACAAGTATTTAATAGTAAATTTTTCAACTACTATTTACAAATTGTAGATTAAAAATGAAATAAGGGGGAACTATAGTAAAAGGAGTGCAATAAAACCAACAAGGGTGTGGATCTCACGTGATGGTTGAAAGGCGCCGTGCGACTTGGACGCATCCTCCTAGATCTGATCGGAAAGCGAAGAATTGGGTGTTGATCAACATGATTTTCACTTGGGATTAATTATTTATTTATGAAGAAAATGTGTGATCAATGTGATGTCGTTGTGACCCAAAATCAAACTTGACACAATCAAACAATTTTATCACGAATAAATGAAAAATAAAATGAATGTGCTTTTTATTAACCTAGTATAGCTTTAGGGTCGAATAGAAGGACACAACTATTATTAAGCGAGAGTAATTAAAATCAAAGAGGAATTAGTGAAAATAAAGAATGAATCCTCTTTATGCAGACTACATTGATTTTTTTATGGATTTTTAAGCTTTTTAATTTTTATGGATTTTTCAAATTTAATTTTTTTACGTTTTTTGATTTTCAATAATTTTATGATTTTAATTTTGGAAATTTTTATAATTTTTATTTTTCAAAATACAAACAAAATAAAAGAAATGAAAATAAAGGTATAAAACACCCTTTTTTATATTTTTCAAATCTAGTAAAAATGCCAAGAAAAATAAAATAAAAACATTTTTTTTGTTTTTGATAATTTTTTAGTATTTTTATTTTTTTAAAGGATTTTTAGATTTTTTAAGAATTTTGAATCAATTTAAAAAATAAGAAATAAATAAAATAGAAAATAAGCAAACTATTTTTGGATTTTTAAAATAAAAATTTATGAAAACAAATTTTAAAAGAAATAGTTTTTATCAAGTTTAAAACAAGATCAAAAAATCATTTTTAAGAATTTTTAATGAATTTATATGATTTTTTAGTATTTTATGTAATTTGTAATTTTTTTGGTTTTTTAAAAGATTTTTAAACAAAATTTATGCAAGAGTTAAAACAAGTCAAAATACACTTATAGTATTTTTGGAAATTTTAATGCATTTTTAATTTTTTTTATGATTTTTATAAAGAAAACATGGAAAATTTAGGTGGTTTTTGAATTATTAAAAATAAGAGATCAATTTATTTTGCTCAACGAAAATTATCACTACAATAAAATTGAGCTATAGTGCGGGTTTTTTTTTAAATCTGTCACTAAATCGGTCGTTGTTAAATATATAATGATGATATTATTTGTTGTAAAATAAGTTTTCGTACTAAAAATTAGCAACAAATATCGTATTTATCGTTATATCATTAGAAACGGTCCACATAGAGACGCTTATCCGTTGCTATTTTTCAAAATATCAGCTAATCGTCATTATTTTTTTAGTTCAAAATTTAGCGACAATTAATTAAAAGTTTGAAAAATAGCAACGAATAAGCGTCACTATGTAGACCATTGCTAATGATATAATGACATATATGATATTTGTCGCTAATTTTTTGTACGAAAAATCATTTTGCAACAAATAATATTATCATTACATATTTAACAACGGCTAATTTAGTGATGGATTTTGAAAAAAAACCATCAGTATAGGTCAATTTTTTGTAGTGTGTAGATGATAAAGCACAAACGCATGAGCTTACAATATTTTTTTGTTGAATTTTTGGAGTGCAAAAGCTATTTATTTCATTCAAAATAAACATGATAATTTAATCTGGAAGTAAAGACTGAAATATAATTTCTGAAAAGTTATTGAGCAAAGATTGACATGAAAATGAAGCAGAGTTGTTTGTGACATTTTTACAAGAAGCATGTGTCATGGAAACTAGAATGGATCTATTTGTAAATAGGATAAGTAACGGGGTGAGAATGCAATGTACCCAAAAATAAAATCTACAAATGCACGTGATGTGCACGTGAATGCTTTAAGTGGTGGGCGGCGGAGGCTCTTGGCTTGACGCGTGGCGTTCATGCATCCCTTGGATTAGATCCGATCCAAGGATTCCTCTATGATCTGGAAGAGAAGGGATGTTCTTCCCCCTTTCATACTCGAGCTACTGACTGGCGTTTGAGATCTACTCGTGGTGAAGCTTGACTCCAGGCGACGACTGATCTTCTGGCAACGCTTGGATTAAATACGTCGATCCTCAATCTTGTGGCTTAGATTGTTGATCTCGATCAGATCTCCAGATGTGGTATGCGATTCTAGGTCCTCGGATTTGACGATTCAATTCTCCATATGCATGTGGTTTCACTATTATGCATGTAGTGATATCTGGTAATGCTTCGATCAGGTTATAGATATGCTTTGTTCTTCCCCTATTCCATCATCGTTCGTTCTAAGTTCTAATTTTGATGCGGCAACGCTCAATTGGATGTTACCGATCGTTAAAATAGGAGATGCCCAGTAACCGTCATGGGGTAATTATAGGACATTTTGGCTTCAAGTGGTTGGTTATTTATTGGAGTTTTGCAAGTTTTAAATACAACTCGAGGGCGAAGCCTCGATCCTAATAACATAGAGAGAGGTGAGCAACAGAGCTACATGTGCAGGGGATTGAGCTCTAGTTCTCCTGCCACCGTACGTGGCCGGAGGTGAACAGATCTGTGAGGTAGAATGAAATGATGAGGAATCAAGAGGTGATGATGATCAGGGAAAGACTCGACTCAAACAGAGAGGATATGATCGAGAATAGAGGAAGATGGCAGACGTCCTCCGATCGTGATGATCAGAGATTAGATGCTACAGATCTGAAAATTTGAAGCGAAAATAAGAATAAAAAATCTAAATTATCTGGATGGGTGAAGGGAGTCACATGGGTTGGAGCTCGACAGAACTCAGATTGTTGGCTTGGGGGGGCAAATAGAATAGATTTTTTTAATGTGTATGAAAATTCCTTTTACTTAAGATACAAATTTTATTTTGACTTCATATCATACCATTTAAAAATATCGAAGAATTATTTTTAGACATATTGCACTATTTTTTTAAAAATAAAAAAGAAAGATTTGAGTAGTAAAATTACCAACGAACTTACTATATTAAAAGTATGACTTGTATACCAATAATTTTTCATATAAAAATTATGATTATAAGTGATCGTTCTTATTCTTTATAATTTAGAATTATTCTTGATAGAAAAAAATTAATCGTGTAATATTTTTTTATAATAAAAAAATAAAAGAAATCGAACAAACCTTTATTTAAGAATTTAAAGCGTGCTCTCTTTGACTTTGAATCATACTCGTCTGTAACTGATTCCTTGATTTTTTTCTATAACTTCTTCTCAATGTGTGTTAATAAATAAATTTTGGAAAAATTAACTTCCATCTTGTTATGATGCATATATTTTATAATTTTCATATATAACTATGCACATCTGTTCCCCTTACAGAGGAAAAATCTGAGTTTTACCTATCCTGCCAAGAAAATGTACTCATGTACTCCTTATAGGATAAATATCGATGATACTCTATTTTATAAGCAATGGTAAATAAGTTTCCTTTCCGCACCTATTTACTTCACATTGAGAATTGTTTCCATATCTACCACAGTGAATGATTCTTATCAGATGAAACCTTCTTTAGTTTTTGTATAATATCATACTTCTTGTTTTTCTTACTACTCTGAGAGTCTTTCTTACTTCTTGTTTTTCTTACTACTATGAGAGTCGTTCTTATTAGTTGATGTGGATCCTACTTCTAGTAGCTCAGGTAGAACCACAGTGGAGTCAGAGGATTCCATATCATCTATTAGTTTTCTCATCAACTTATAAGCTCTATTTTTTCTAGCTTATTCGAAACAAGCCTTTTATCCCTATGACTGGAGTACACAACTCGGGTCATAATTCTCTGTATTATCCCCTTAGAGGAATCATACCTATTATGATTTATTTTTAACCATTGATGATATAATTTTACACCTTTTTTCACCATATTTGGTATAATTTTAATGATATTAGTACATTTAATATAGTTATATGTTGTTTACTTTATCCAATACACATATATTTAAGCTAATTCATGGAGTATTTTTAATATTACTTATATGTGATTAGTATCCGTTTTACAGACATGTATGTTTTTTTAAAGAATATGTTAATATAGTTTTAATATCCATTAAACTGCATATATGCATATGTATTCATATTTAAAAACAAATAAAGATATTGTAATATCTATATATGTATCCATCAGTTTGCATTCGTACATGTAATATTTGATATACAATTAGTTTATCAATGGAAATCATTTATACAAATGCATATCTATTACAACTTTTAATCTAATCCCATTTAAAAATGTTAAATACATGTATTTAACCATGACAATATAATTTCTTCTTATAAATAGTTGCATGATTTATATTGACTAGTGATCAATGACTTCAACTAGATATATTTTATTATAAGGAAAACAAAGTACTCCATTATAATGCATGTGTGTAACTTCAACGAACGAACATGATACCATTTTTTTGCCAATTATAATGGAGTGTCAAAGTTCCTAAATAATATTTTTTTATAAAGCATTCCGGGAGTATAATTATTACCAAATTGAAATAATGAAAAAAATCTCCTTTTCATACTTAAAAACTGTTGGCATCATTATAACAATAGATTAACAACTTAAAATACTATTCCATTCTATCACTTTTATGTTAACAAAAACACAAACATGTAATCCAAAGCCATGAAAATAACAAGATATTAGTAAATTTATTGAGAATTTGATGGTGTGGAATACAGAATATGCACATCTGTAGGAGATAAAACGATTATTATCATAATAAACAACAATCTAATGTCAACAAATTTTTCATATACATATATTAATAATTTAATTGGGATTTATTGGTAAATCAATTGAAAAAGAATAGTAAACTAAAAAATAAATTCGATGATTTTGATACCTACGCACACTTCTTGCGAGCAATGAAGGAAGATTGGATCAAATCAATAAAGGCGAAGGTCGGGATCGTGTTGAAACAACTACGTTGTAGTTACGACACATGATATTTGTCGAAATCTAATTCGTTTGTGTTGTAGATATCATGAAAGGGAAGACGATAAAGATGTTGTTTTAAATCAGGAAATTGGAATTAGAAAGAGAGGACAATCGGTAAGTGGATTTGTATAATGGAAATAAACATCATCAATCACGTGATATTAACAATCTCATTAGTAATCACACCCAAAATTTGGAGACATATAAACAATATTTTTCAATTTTGAAAATTTGAATATCTAAAATAGGGAGGTGTGAGGAGAGCCTCATCTCATTTCCCCTAATTTTAGAGAGTGAAGTGTGGGAATTTATTTTCCCCAAAATTAAGGAGGAAAGATGTGTCCTGTGCTACCTATTTTGCTTGAAAATTGGGAGGGTGGAGATCTCATTTTCCAACTAGAGGGGGGGCCAAGGAACCACACTTGCTAAAAATAGGGAGGGATGTGTGGAGTAACGGGGAGGCCTGGCCCCCTCCCGCCCCCACTCCCTCCGTCCCTGCTCAGGGGGCGATTATCTCGATGGCTAGGTGAGGCTAGAGGTTAAGCTCATCGTGGTGTTGAAGCACGACGGAGGAACACCAGATCAGAGGTCTATTTAGTCCCTTCCTCCGTGCATCAAGAGTAGCACTGTCACACACAGCCCTTGGAGTTCACTGAAGAGGAAAAATACCAAAGATTGAAAACAAAGGAGCTCCAGCCTTATTTATAGGATAATAAATCCAAATTTCAAAGGGACATTTGGCACGCGAAATGAGGTGGAACTTGGTGAAAAACACATGAGCGTGGATCACATGCATATGGACAATATTCAGGCGAAGAAATCATATAAAAAGGAGGAAGGAGGAGATCGGAAAAAATTCACGAATTCAGGTATTTGAGTAGTTATTCGGGTTGAAGAGGAAGTAGAGTAGTTAACTTGGCTGTCTACGAAACTAGAGGGCCAATTAGAAAAGGTCTAGAATAAAGATACATAAGCTACAAGACAAAATAATATAATAAATAGAGAGCAAATAAAATAAGAAATGGTTGTTATTTAAAAATTAAAATAAATAATGTTAATAATTTAATAAATTATTTATAATTTTCATAAATAAAATAAATTAATTAAATAAGGTAAAATAAATAAAATCCTTTATTAACATGTATAGAATGCCTATATATATACTACAATCCAATTTTTAATAAATTATTTTTACAAATAATTGCATAATTACATAATTTACTTATTTAAAGAATAAATTTGGGATTTAAAATGTATTTTTATTTTATTTTCATTGATCACTTTAATGGTACATATAAATACAAGTATATACAAGATATGTACATTATACCTATGTAATAAATACATTATTATATTTTTTATTATTTTTTGTTTTGTTATTTTTATTTGCATTTTATATAATTAATATAATTATATATAAAATATTTAAAAATACAATATGTGCACAAATGTACAAGAAAATAAATAAAAAAATATGCTCAATATATGCATATATGCAAGTATACCAATAGGATCATAAAACCTACTTTTTACATATTAACTCTGGTTTTAGTGAAAATACTTTTATTTGATAGATAATTTTATAAAATGATTATATGTGAGTACACCTAAATCAAAGTTCATATTGTCTAGTTATAATATTCAGAAGTTATGCTTTACGGCTTTTAGATTTTGAGATTTGTTAGTGTTTATTCACAATTGATTTTAAGTTATATTTTTGTATTTTTGTACTGATTTTTATGAATGACT
Organism: Ottelia alismoides; assembly: GCA_037367405.1. NCBI lineage: Eukaryota > Viridiplantae > Streptophyta > Magnoliopsida > Alismatales > Hydrocharitaceae > Ottelia > Ottelia alismoides. The sequence continues at coordinate 97,541 of JAZKJV010000333.1, forward strand.
TAGAAGAGGGGTTCAAATGTCAAAACTTACATGATTTATTTCATGACTGTTTGGTATTTTTAATAAATAGTATTAAGTACAAAATGAAATTTAAAAGTGAGTTTGGTCAATTTGAAGTTTTCTATAAATAGTTATAAACCCTAGAAGCTAGATTTTGTGGCTTTTTAGGTTTATTGTAATTAATTATTTATTCATTAGATAATTCTTCTGATACTTTTATAAATTAGGATACATTATTATGAACAACATTCACGAAGGAAGTATTTTTATTTGGAGTTGTTTTAATAAAATTGGTAAAAATATATACATTGTTAAAAATGATGAATATGTACAAGTGAGGCTTGATTTCTTTATTTTTCTAAGTTATGGATCTTATATCCCCCTACTCCATTCCTTGTCGACCATTCTAATGCTTGTTTTGGTCTCAGGGTTCGGGTTAATATGAATTTATTTCATAAATACGTCCTTCTTTATTTCTTTTTTTTCCTTTTCTTCTTTTTTTTTATTTTGGTGTAAAAGAATGATAAATATACAAAATTAATAAAACAATGATAATTAATATATATAGGTGTTTTACTAAAATAAAAGAATAAAGATGTTGAATAAGGGATTCATCATTCCCCTATACTTTACTTTTTTTGTCCCTTAGCAAACACCTTTTCAAAGAAGAAGTGAAAAAGAAAAATAAGAAAAGAAAAAGGAAAGGACTTAAATTTTTTTATTTTTAAATTTATCTTCATAAAATCAAAGTATGAAGCTTAGTAAGACCTTTGGATTATTAGTTTGATGGAACCTTATTGGGAAATGAATATAATGCATAACAACCTTAAAATTCCACAATTTTATGTTCAAGTCACCTTAACAGTCAGGTCAAAACAAGTCTACATATGCAAACTCTTATGGCTATGAATCTTTACTTGTACGATGTAAGTGAAATATAGCTCTCCACCTTAGAAATGGCAAAGAAACAACCTCCTCTACAAAGGTAACCCTAATTTCCCAATCTAGCTACTCTTTCCTCGAGGAGCAGGGTATTCAGTTCTAAGTTCAAGTGCAACTGGCTTAAGAAGAGGGGTAGAGAAGAGAAAGGACTATGACCAGTGTAGTCACATATCCTTGGAGCTTGACCAATGTAGCCATGTCTCCAGCTGCAGGTTTTCTTGGTATGAGGCTTTGAAACATATGCCTTGATTATTAATATTTTTCTCTGAAAGGAATTTTTATTTATTAATTTTTTGCCCGTTTAACTTTTTGGAAGTTTTATACTTTTTTCGAACATATATATAAATGTGCAGGATGTACATAAAGAGTTTTTCTTCTTGAGCAAGTATACTATCCCTCTTTTGTAGCATTATTACAACCTACAGCTTCCCGTCTTTAGACGGCAACACCACGAGATTGGATTGAGACAAACTGGCCACTTATTATGAATGCGAATGTTTCCACTCACATGTTTCCCAAAGCTAAAGGATTCTGCCTCCTCACCACCTCATCCATGAAGAGCTACGTGTAGAGTTCTTGTCCAGGTTAAGCCACTGTCTAAAAGGGTCATGAATGTGTTGTGAAATATTCTACTTAGACCAATCAAGATGACAAGTGAACATAGTCTTATGGACTCAAAGAATTAAGTTGTTAGGACATGAAAAGTCTCAACTCTAGTTTCTATAAGGTTCCTCTGAAATTAAGTGGATTAAGGTCTTAACCGGGCTCCTACCTTCAATTTTATTCCATACTAGTTCAAGCATCAATTTCGTTCTGAAAAATAGGAATACACATGCAAGAAAATATATACAAAGAAAATATTATCTTTTTCAAAGAAAATAAAAGAAAAGAAAAGAAGAAACTTTTTAAGCGGTTTTTAGAGAACTTTTGCAATTTTTATGGATTTTATCTTTTTCAAATTTTTATGGTATTTTAATAGGAAATTATACATATTTACAAGAATTTACAAGGAATTTATATATAGAATCTTACAAGTTTTATATACAAATTTTACAAGAGGATTTTACCTACGAAGGAATTTTATATAGAGATTTTGTTTACAATCTTTATATAAAGATTTCTGTATAACACATAAATCACAAATAATTACGACTTTAATATACATGGATTTTACGAGTTTACAAATAATTTATATACCCATAATTTATATCCCACATGACAAAATATTTGACAAAAATTTTACAAATCATTTTACAAAACATTTACAAAACACTTTATAAAAAATTTCGAAAACATTTTATAAAAATATTTTACAAAACATTTTAAAAAAATGTAAAAATAATTTTACAAACTTTTTACAAACAATTTTACAAATAAGTTTTTACTAATATTTTATTTCAAATATTTTACAAACATTTTACAATATAAATAATTTTGATACAAAATAATTTACTAACATTTTATAAGAAAAAGAAATTTACAAAAAAAATTACAACAATTTGTAAAAAAATAATTTTACAAAGTTTTTTACAAAAGATTTTTAAAAAATAATTTACAAAAAATTTTACAAAAACATTTATAAATAATTTTACAAAATGTTTTACAAAAAAATTGACAAAAATTTTTACAAAAAAATTTAGGAACAATTTTTACAAATATTATACAAATCTTTTTTTTAAAAAATATGTGTTCCAATTTTAAAAATAATATCCATATTATTAAGCCCAAAAGTACGAGTTATGGCTAAAGTATATATACAGTATATACAACACACCCCTATACTTTGCTCGTACTATTGGTCATGGTGAGCAATAAGTGAGAAAGGGAGAAATAAATCATGCTAAGTATAGAAAAGCGAAAAGAATCCTATGCTACAATGTCTTAAAGAATGAAAAATAAAATGACTACAAGTCAGTGATCCCCCCCTATACTTAGCATCAAACAATCCTAAGTGTAGAAGACTATACAAACATGGAAGATTGAGGAATAAAATGTACACAAAATCAATGACTCAACCTGTCCCCCCTATACTTTGGGTAAAGGATCCTAAGTATAGAAAAGAATACGAACGATCGAAGAACATGTGAGGGAACAATCAAAGTAGTGAAAATAGATATTACCTCCCCTATACATAGGTTCGGATGTCCCTAAGTATAAGCAAGAAAATAGAAGTAATATAACAAAAATATTTATGAACAACATATGGTTAACACCCCCCTATACTTAGGATAAAGTGCGCCCTAAGTATAGTGAAAAATCCTAAGCGGGACCTAGGGAGTTAAACCACAACAGAAGAGAGAAAAAATAAAAGAAAACACAAATGTACAAAGGGGCGAACGTAAGAGTAAATCAGGTACGGGATGCAAAATATGAGAATCCAAGGACACATCTCATATAAAATGGATCGGGACAACATCAACAATCAATGCACCATGATCAAGAAAATGCTTCAGACGTTGACCGTTGACTCAAAAGGTGGACTTAGAAAATAACTCAGATATATCAATGCTACCATTATCATACACCTTTCTGACTCTGTATGGGATTTTCCACTTGCTCTGTAACTTCCCTAGAAATAACTTTAGTCTTGCATCGAATAGCCATACTCTCTTATTCGACTCAAACTTCTTATGGTTGATATGTGAATCATGTCATTCTTTCACTCTGTCCTTATAATGTAGACTATTCGAGAAGGCTGTATCACATAACTCCTCCATGGGTGCCAACTTTGCTCTCCTCTGATCTCCTACAGTATCTAGATCCAAGAATATATCTGAAATTTCCCAAAGTGACCGATTCTTGATATCAACAGGTAAGTGGCATGTCTTTCCATAAACGAGTCGGAAGGGAGATGTACCCAAATAATTCTTGAAGGATGTCCGGTAAGTCCATAGAGCCGAGTCCAAAAGCTACGACCAATCCTTTCAGTCTGGGTGGAAAACCTTCTTCAATATCGTCTTGATATCCTCGTTCGAGACCTCAGCAAGACCATTCTTCTGAGGATGATACGTAGTGGCAATTCAATGGTCAATGCTGAACTCATTAGAAAGGGCCCTTACCTTTATCATTGATTAAATGAGCACCCCTATCAGATTTCAGAACTCTAGGCACCCTAAACTGTGAAATGTTATTCTTCCTCAAAAAATCTGCAAAGTGTCTTCGCATCAGCAGCTCGGGCGAGGATAGCCTCAACCCAATGACTCACATAATCCACATCCAACAAAATGTACTTGAATACCTAACTCTTAAGGAATGGGCACATAAAGTTGATGGGTTACATGCATTGAAAAACTCATACAATTGAATGGGTTACATCAGCATCATATCTCTATATTCGCAAGTACCCATCCTATGATAATCGGTACACATCTTCACAAATGCATCAGCATCCTTGAAGAGTGTAGGCCACAAAAGGCTTTATTGGATCACTTTATGTACCATCCTCCTCCTAGAATGTTGTCCTCCTACCTCCAGCTTGTGGCAATAGTTGAGGACACTGGGGTGTTCCTCCTGAGGAATATGCCTACACCAGACACTATCCCCCCTTCATGGTAAAGGGTTGGATCCTCCCAATGGTACGACTTGGCCTTTGCAAGGAAGGTCTCAATGTGCTTGGTCCAACCTTGTGGAACTTTCTTTCAACAAGATATTTCATAATGTCAGCATACCACATGAGTAAGGTAATAGCAAGAATCTCCTCTTTTAGGAAAGTCTCTGTGATAGGTGTGGTTGTCTTAGAATCCTCAAGTGTCTCTAATCAGGAGTGGTGATCTACCAAAACATTCTTTACTCTAAGCTTATCCTTAATCTCAATATAAAACTCCTGAAGCAGAGGGATCCATCTAGTAAGGCTTGATTGGGCATCCTTCTTATCCATGAGGTATTTGATGGTGGTGTGGTCTTTGAAAATGGTCACTCCAGATCCAATGATGTAATATCGAAACTTATCCAATGCAAAAACTACGACTAGCATTTCTCTCTGTAACCGTATAATTCCGTTGGGTGGAATCCAAAGTCCTTCTAGCATAGTGAATGGAAAAAAGGTAATCATCCCTCCTTTATCCTAAAACAACCCCTACAACAAAGTCTGAGGCATTAGTCATGATCTTGAATGGAGGAGACCATTCAGGTGGATAAAGGATTGGTGCTTGTACAACTAGATTCTTGAGAGTTTCAAATAATGAAAGACACTTATCATCTATATAGAACTCAGTGTCTTTCGTGAGAAGATTAGTACCTAGTCGGGCAATTTGACTGAAGTCTTGAGTGAACCATCGGTAAAAACTGACATGCCCTAGAAAAGACCGCAATTGCTTCAAAATGGACAGTGGATTGAGCTTCTTGATGGTGTCCACCTTGGTCCGATTAACCTACATGCCCCTGATGGAGATGATAACAAGTACCATCTCTTGAGTCATCATGAAATGACTCTTCTCCCAAGATAAGACAATATTGACTTCCATGTAGCGTTGAAGCACACAGTCTCCGCTAAAAAGGCAAGCATTAAAATCATTGCCATAGACCGAGAAGTCATCCATGAAGAGCTCTGAAAATTCACACACCATGTCTGAGAAAATGGAAAGCATGCACCTTTGGAATGTAGATGGGGCATTATATAAATCAAAGGGCGTCCATCTAAAAGCATATGTTCCAAACAACCATGTGAATGTCATTTTTTCTTGTCTTCAGGAGCAATGGCTACCTGATTATATCCCAAGGACCCATCAAGAAAGCAATAATGATTCTTACCATCTAATCTCTCAATAATCTGATCAATGAATGGTATTGAGAAGTGATCCTTCTTAGTCGCATGATTAAACCATCTGTTGTCCACACAGACTCATCAAGAATTTGGTACTCGTGTAGCAATCTCCTCTCCATCGTCATTGATAACTGTAGTGATACCTGTCTTTTTGGGTATCATATGAAGTGGGATGACCCATTTAGAGTTGTATATGGGATAGATAAAATCGATGCTCCACCACTTGGAAATTTCCTTCATAACCACCTCTCGAAAATTCGGGTTCAGCATGCTCTGGAACTCATGAGATGGTTTGGCATCATCCTCTAAGAATATGTGGTGGAAGCATAGGACCGGACTAATCCCATGGAGATCTGCTACTGACCATTAGATCGCCTTACGATTTCTTTGAAGAACCACCATCAAGCGATATTCTCGGTCATCAGTCAAATCAGCTGAGATTATGATTGGAAACATTTGGGCTGGCCTACAAGGAATCGGTAGATCATGCTCTGTGGTAGTGACTTCAGCTCCGATGGGTGGGAGTGGGTAAATATGGCTTCCTAAGGGTCTGAGTAAATGCTACCAGATCTGATTGTGAGAAGTCACTCTGCTCCTCTTAAATGGATGGAGACTGCTAAATTGATGACTGACAAGACTGAATTGGCTCGGACCCCATACTGGTTGTCAGTTCTATAGAAATTAAACATGGAATATACTCGTCAAAGTCATGCCAATAAATGTTCATATCTTAATGGGAGGGATCACTATATGAATCACAAGAATTAAAATCAATCTCAGTACCAAAATATGCTTCCTTAGTCTCAAATGTATCCTGCTCCATGAGTGTGCTATCCTAACTCTCATTAATTGGTGACTGGAAATTTGATGACTCTAAAATCGTGATAGGATAACGTGAAACTAGATCTGCCCAAAATGCCTCATCATCTATAATCACAAAATCACACTCATGGTGGGTTTTTGGCTATGTGTTTGACGTCTTCTCTAAGCTAGCTCTAGCAATGGAATCCTCGATTGTCTCTATTTGTATACTCTCACCCTCGATGTGAATGTACACCTTCCTGCTACCATAATTAGATACGACCTTTGTTGTCGCCCAAAAAGATCAGCCTAATATAATCAGGTTACCAATCAAACATTCAAGGACCTCCATGTCCAACATGACGAAGTCCATGGAGAATAGCAAACCCTGAAAAGCAGCAGCAACATCCTTGAGTAACTCGTTTGGTTTCTTGATCGATCTAGCAATAAATTGTAAAACCGTCCTGCTTGGTCGAAGAAGCCCAAACTCGAACTTGTCGAGTAAAGCAGAAAGAAGGAGGTTAATCAAAGAATCATTGTCTAATAGTGCACGATCAATCTAAGCTCCTAGACCTGGCATCTAACATATGGAGCTCTATAATCAATCCTCTTGGCTGGAAGATGGTTCTGTATGGCGTAGCAAGTTGCTCTAGTCAGCACATGGATCTATGAACAATGGTTACACCTCTTCTTCTTACATACTGTGGTCTTCTCTCTAAGGATCTTTTGGAAGAGAGGGATGTGTTCTAAGGTCTCTACAAGAGTCATTTGAATCTGAAATCCATCTATCATCCATCGTTGAACTTTAAAAGCTACTTCTTTTTGGGGTTTTCTTTTTTATTTCATTTCCCTAAGTGAAGTGCTTAAGGGAAAGGAACAGATTGACCCTCCTAAAAAGTAAGAGGGTCAGAAACAAGAATAGGTCACCTCACATGAGTATGATAGAATCAATATGATCATCGACATCACCACAAGATTAACTAGTAGAAGAAGAAACCTTTCTTTTATTATTCTTTTTGAATTTTTTGTTTTGTACATTTTTTGTATTTTTCTCTCATCATCACTGAATACAAGTAACGAAGTATCATCAGAGGTATCTGTATGATCAAACTTGGTGGCATCAACACCACCATCATTAATATGTGTAGCGGCATCACCACTGCACTCTGGCTCAACAATTATGGTGGCATCAGCACCTCCATTTGCAACTGGAGTAATGATGACCTCACTACTACCCTCTCGATCATTAGGAAAGGTGGCATTAGTACCACCATCAACAACTGGTGTAGCGACTTCAGTACTGCTCTCTCACTCATCTAGCTCACTCGAATCTACATATTCATCCGTTCCTTTCCTAGACGAGGCATTGTCGATGATGAATCTACATATCATCACATTGATTCTTTCATTTTGTATTTAAAACCTAGCTAAATGCATGTAAATATCATTATTTTGCAGGAATTGATATTCATTATTTATTGTGTAAATAATGTGTAAATACTGTATTTAAAGCCAAAATAAAAGAATAATGAAAAGAAAAGAAAAAGAAATAAAATGCCTAAGGTATTTTATGACCCTAAACCTTGAGACCTAGACATCATGATTATTGGGTTGATAAGGAATAAAGTAGGGGGAGATAAGGGTCAAAACCCAATAAAAACCCTAATTATTTATTCTTCAATAATGTATTTTTTGATCTATTTTATTCTTTATTATTTATACCTCAAATAAAGAAATGTTGTACTTGAAAGATATACATAAAAATACATAGAAAAATACAAAATTTATTTCACACAAAAATAATGTTTATTGTGCATTATACATTCACAATAAGATTCCAAAATCCAAACTTCCCAGACCCATATCTTCTCCATATGAACTCAAAATCCATCGAAATCACCATTAATTATATATAACTTTTTATTAGGTATTTAGTTAAGGTTGTTTCATTTAATTTGGAGTTAAGATGCAAAAGTTAGGTTTTGGACCCTTATTGTACAATATACCTGAATAAAATATTCATTTTATTTATTCTTTATATTTTTCATGATTTTATATTTTAGAATTTTGTAAATATTTCTTTATAGTATTTTTACATAATCAGAATAAATAAAACCATATAAATACACTAAAATTATATCATATATAAAAATATATAGATGAATGTACTATACATATTGATGAATCTCCATTTCATCACCTTTATTCTTTTGTTTTGGCCTTTAACCCTAGCTAAATGCATATAAATGTCATTATATTGCATAAATTAACATTTATTACTCATTGCATAAATATTGTTTAAAATACATTGTTCAAAAACAAAATAATAAATAAAAGAAAGGAAAAAGAAATAAAATGCCAAAGGTATTTTATGACACTAAACCCCGAGACATGCATCATGATGATCGGGTCCACAAGGAATAAAGTAGGGTGAGATAAGAGTAAAAAACACAATAAAAACCTCAATTATTTATTCTCCAAAAATGTATTTTTGGGATCTATTTTATTCTTCATTATTTATACCTCAAATAAAGAAACTTTGTGCATGAAAGTTATAGAAACAAATACATAGAAAAATACAAAATTTATTTCATATAAAAATAATGCAAATTGTACATTCTACACTCAAAATAAAAAACCAAAATCAAAACTTCCAAAAAACTCAAAATACTCCAAAATAACCTTTAATCGTATACAACTTTTTATTATCTATTTAATAAAGGTGGTTTCGCTTGCATTAGAGATAAGATGCAAAAGTTAGGTTTTGGACCCCTGTTGTACAAAATACATGAATAAAATATTAATTTTATTTATTCTTTATATTTTCTATTATTTTGTATTTTTATAAATTTATAAATATTCTTCATAGTATATATACCTATTTAGAATAAGATAAAACCAATAAAAATATATTAAAATAAAATAGTACACAAAAATACATAGATGAATATACTGTACATATACCTATATATATTATTCATATATTCAATTGAGTGTACAATTAAACTCAGAAAAATACAATAAAAATATATTTATGTATATTTAAATAAGTTTTAAATAGGTAAATTATGTAAATAAGATAATAAAATCTAAAATATAAAATAAAATTTAAATACATATTATATAGGTAGATATACTTATAAATGAACCTCCTAACTTATAATAAATCTACTCGTAAAAATAAATAAAAATAATATTAAAATATTAAATAAAAAATAAATATTTTCATGTTTTAACCTAAAATTTTAAAACTCATTCAATATTTTTTTTTTAAAAAATAATGATTTATTTTGTTGCATTGTTGATTTCCTGGCCGACGTCGTCCAATGAGGATCCAGGGACGAATAACTTTAGTGAATTGTCTGGTCTCCTCGGACCGCGTCACGCCAAAATCTTTGACCTTAGTTTCTCTATTTTTCCCCGACGAATCTTTTTATATTTTTGATCAAATTCTTCTACTCTATTGTTACTTGACCATCGCATTTACACACGAGGATCATTTGTCGATCAATGTTCTGTTGTATCAAACGACACTCCTGATGAATCCACGCTTGTACAAATACCCTCAGTCACCTTCCATTCAAACTGGATCCTTCTTCCACTCCAAACTCTAATCTCTCGCATCTAGGCGAATCCTGATGATAACAGGAAGCCCTATGAGGGTTCATTGAGTTGTGTGGGCATTGAATCAAAGCGATCTGAGCTTCGACCACCTACTCCGCCGCGAGTTTGCTCCGCTCTGGTCCAAGTCAAATACAACACATATTTTCTTCTTCTTTCCGTTCCTAAGCATAGCAGTAGAGTGGTGTAGCATTTGTTTCCTGTTATTTCATATGTTTTACTGTAAAAACTAAATCTTCGAGCTGGCGTAGCTCTGGATCCACCCCCTTGTTTCACTCATTCTGATCATCATCCGCCTCCACAATATCCTCTATCCTCTTTCCATTCATCTGCTCTTCAACCCACTGATGAAACTCCATTTCATCATCTTTTTTTCTAACATTTTAGCCTAAAAACCCTAGCAAATGCATGTAAATTGCATTATTTGTATAAATTAACATTCATCATTTAATCCAATTATTGTGTATAAAATATAGTTTTTAATGCTAAAATCATACAATGAAGAAAGTAAAAGGAAAATGATAAAATGCCATAGGTATTTTATGACCCTAAACCCTGAAATCTAGGGATCTTGATGACTGGGTGGACAAGGAATAAAGTAGGGGGAGATAAGGGTCAAAAATTCCGTAAAATTCCCATTCTTTTATTCATCAATATTGCATTTTTGGGACCTATATTATTTCTATTTTTTATACATCAAATAAAGAAACTTTGTACATGAATGTTTTAGATAATAGTATATAAAAAAATACAAAATTGAGTTTACATAAAAATAAGATACAGTGTACTTTCTATACTCTAAATAAAAAGCCAAGACCCAAACTTCCCTGACCCATATCTCCTCAATAAAAACTCAAAATGTAGCAAAATGACTTTAATTGTACATAACTTTTAATAAGCTATTTTATGAAGCATTTAATTTGGAGTTAAGATGTCAAAGTTAGATTTTGGATCCCTATTACATACTTTACCTGAATAAAATATTCATTTTATTTATTTCTTATTATTTTTATAATTTTATATTTTTCTAATTCTATAAATATTATTTATAGTATATGTACATATTTCAAATAGAAAAAGCATAAAGAAAACATACAAAATAAAATAATATACATAAATACATAGATGAAATACCTATATATTTAATACCCCTATTTATCTAAGTATACAATTACATAAGAAAAATATAATAAAAATATATTTATGTGTATAAAAATAATTTATAAATATATAAAATATGAAAATAAAATAATAATATAAAAAATACAAAATAAAAATAAAATATTCAAATTATAGATGAATATACCTATGAATATACACCCAAAAAAGAAACTTATATTAAATAAACCCATAAATTCAATAAAAATCATATTAAAATACTACATAAACTAATAAAATTTTTTTATTTTATAACATAAAATTAATAAAATCATTTAGTATTCAACATTGAATTTTCAATTATTTTTGGGTTGGTTTTCCTAGTTGCATCACATGGACCAACCAGATAGCACTGCTAGTTGACCTCGGTAAGTTGTCTGACCTAAGACCTAGGCTCTTCCTGTCTCTCTTCTCGAATTTTTCCCTCACGATACAAGCCTCAAGGCCTTGTACATTCTTCATGAGGTTTGACCACTGTTCATCCTAGAATCTCGCCGACTCCGTACTTAGGACTGGATCCCTTCGGTTTGCCGTGATCCTCCCTTGAAGACATGCCCATCACCACCTGTATAAATCTGACTTCCTCGCCTCCCTTCATTTTTTAGTTCTTCTGTGTTTCAACCCTCATACCACCTTTGTTGCACTGAGGCATGTGACATGAGCCTCTTCCATGGCTCTTAGCGAGGAAGGGTCATTGTAGTTGGCGAATCCACCATCTTCGGTGAAGTTCATTGTCGGGGTATGAGCTCATGGCTTCTGGCCATTTGATTCGCTTTCATCTATTCTTTAGGTAGATCTAGTTATAAAGTTTTGTTTAATGCATTTTGTTTCTTGATTTGTACTGTATTAGCATAGTTTTTATCTTGAAGCTCCAGCCACTGTTCCACCCCTGTTCATTGTGCAAACATCTGTTCCTGACCTCACCATCCATCTCATTTAGCACACCCATTTCCCTCAAATCAATCCTTGATCTGGACCTTCGAGGTTCCTTTCCTCCATGCCGTCGGACCTCTGCCACCTCACCCCGCTCTGCTTCCATCCCCCCTAATAGGGTCAAGGTAGCTTGCCCTCGACCCCCTTTTTTGCTTTGAATATGTCAACTCTTATAGGATCCCATCTGGATTGAAGATCATACCTGGAGAAGGAGTTCTAAGTGCTCGAACGTCGTTGATCTCCAGAGCCCTCCTCAATGGGCTCCAAATCCTTTTGAAGCATCTGGGAGACTCGTCAGAGCAGCAGGAGTGAATCGAGATCGTCGGAGGAATCCCAGGTGCCAAGAGGCTCGAGCTCTGGCCTATTCAAACTCGTCGGGCATGAGTTCTTCCCTTGTTCTTGTTGATCACCTCCGCGCAGTTGGATCAGCAGCAACCTCCAGAAGCTACAGCTACCATCAGATTTTGTGGAGCATCACTATCCGATCCCATCCGGGGATCTAATCTAGACAATCGGTTATGAAACGTCAACACGCCATCTGAGGATGACACGTTGATTAGTGGCTTGATCGCCAGCGTCCATCCATGCGCTGGTGGGGGTAATTTATAGAGATAACCCCTAAATTTTGTCTTTTATTATTTAGTCATGTCATTTACTAATGTAGTTAAAAACTTTTCGTAAAATTTCACTTAAGCCCCTACGTTTTATACATATTACTTTTGGGTCCAGTCCAAATCACTTCACATGTGGTCCCATGTGAGGTGGAAATTTTGCAGAAGTACCCTCGAAGGTTGTTGTATTTCGATTGAGTCCAGAAAATTTCAATTCCATTTATATATTTATGGGCAAATTTCATTTTATTCCCTATATTTATTTCTATTTGCATTTATGCCCCTACTAGTAAATTAATTTTTGTGCTTATTTTCCATTTATTAAAATTATCATCCATGCACCAAAAAATCTCAAAAAATGGAATTAAATGATTGCTAGCATCTATATTCTCGCCATATTTTTAGATTTTGATTTTAGGCATTTTTGTATTTATTAATAATATAAAGAGCACATTTTTTCCTATTTGATTTATAAAATACCAAAAAATATAATATGTTTTGAAAAATTCCCCTAAAAATATATTTTGTTTATTTTAGCATTTTCTAGCTCCAGAACAAAAATCCCTAAAAATAGTAAAATAAAACTCTTAAAAATAAAAAAGACTCCAAAATACTTTATAAAAACATAAAAAATTCCCAAACACACTAAAAATACCTTTTTATATTTCTGAATTTTTTTATTATATATTGTTAACTAAAATTAGTTTTGAAAATTTTGACCTTATATTTCTAAATTCCAACAAAATTTAACCTATTAATTTAATCCTTGTTTTGGGATATTTTTTACTTTAAAAATATAAAAAATACCAAAATTATCTTAAAATTACAAAATAGTAATAACTTATTTAAAATCCAAACATATTTTATTTTCTATATTTTGATTATTTTTAATAATATTTATAATTTATTACCTTATATTATATATACATCCTTATATATTCTTATATTATTTATTTCAAGATAAAAAGAAATTAAAAATCCAAAAAATATAAAAAGAAATTAAAAATATATTTAAAATTAAAAACAAATAAGAAATATATAAAATAAATCCATAAAAATGTATAAAAAACCCACACAAAAATACATAAACAAAAAGAAGAAGCATAAATTTTGCGCATTAATTTGTCTAATCTATCTTGTTTGCTTTCTATGTTGGACACTCTACACATACTTATACCTATATACATATTTGTAGAGTTATAATAAATTTTAACTCCACATTTATCTTTGCTTTTTATTGCTATATCTATTGTGGGTCAATTGTTGAATTAGTCCAAGGTTCTTGTCGGTCGCTTCGACGACTGTGTTCTTGCCTTATGTGGAACACAAGACCAATAGAATTTTTGGCTTTTCAAATGGCGTCGTTACCGGTGAGTAACTGTGCATTGATTGGATTTTGATTGTGTCTTATTGTCTCTTTTGTCTATATTTTCACTTTAATTATTTCCATTTTATTTTATATTATTTTGTGAATTGCCTAACCACCTTCTTTGTATGACTTTATTATGAGGACCGCAGATCGATGGAGGATCTCTAGGAGCATCTGCATACCCACATGAAACGGATTCGGTCTCCTGCCCTACAGGAGGAAGCAACAAAGGAGGACTTGGAGGAGATTTTGAAGATGACATCACACTCTGTATTTTATTTTATTTTATTTGTAATTTACAATTAGAGAGAGATACATTATTTGTCATAATTCAAAACTCTCCAAGACACTTCACACTTCACGAGGTCGATGGCCCAAAGGATTACACCCTTGGGGACCTCGTCAGTTTTTGTAGCATTTTCGTCGCTTTTATCTTTCTTTGTTTTCCGCTTTTATTTTTATTTGTTTTGTGTATTTGAGCGCTAGCTTAGGATTTGCTTGTCAATAGATTAAGGTCCAAAGCCGTAATTATCTTTGCTTGTACCTATATATTTGGTTTTGGACTTAGTCAAGTCATAATTGCTTATTATTTGGACTTGAGATTGCATGTCGAGAGAGGTCGCATACAACGCTTGCAGGACCCACTGTGGTGGGCACAAAGTGGCATCGAAGATCAGACTTTTGATTTCATTTGTGAGTAATTAGCATCTGGTGCTTCGTGCTAATAGAAATTACTACTATAGGACGATTTCATCGGATTGAATTTGCATATATATATATAGGTATAGGTTTCAATCTACTTAGCATCCTTGCATAAAGAGAGTTGGGGTCAAGGTGACCATTTCTACTTAGCATTCATCATCGATTTCTCTTGCATTGCTTTTCTGACTCTCTCCATCTGATTTTGACCACATAAGATCTAAAGAAAATTGACTCCTCGTTAGGTACGTGCATTTATATTAAAAATATAAAATATGATAACAAATAAAATTGGGACTACTAATTTACTCGACCCTAAAAGTAAAAAAATATTTGTCTTGGGGAGAGTAAGCCCCTCATTGTTTGTGCATTTTATTCACATGTACACACTAAGAACTAGTGCCCCAATCCCATGCCTTCCTACGTGCTTGTACGACTTTGTGTTTACCACCTAACTCAAAAATAGAAAAGATAAAAAGATCAAACTTTCACAGCCATCACTTTGTTGAGTAGGTGAATTGAGGGGTTTGTTGTGAGTATAATTCTTTCTGTTTGTGCATACTCAATCATTTTCTATGCATTTGCACCTTTTTCACGCATATCTTGACTTGACACTCATGCTCTCCCGATCAATTTCTTTTATTTTAGAGATAACTGATTGGAGTGCTTTTTATCTGGACTTTGCGAATCCCTCGTACTCTCCAGCCGGTCCACCTCCTTTTATAAGGAGGATTTTGCTCCTGATTATTATTTTTATACATATCCTCCTCAGCCACAATATCAGGCCTCAGACTTTTACTCACCACCACCATCACATTGCCTTCCATCTCACCCACCCGAGACTGATCTATTGGAGTCACCTCTCACTGAGTCCACCCTTGAGCACTTGACCTAGATGATTGGGCATATGAAGTAGAGGATTGATGACCTCACTAGTATAAATAGGAGCCACAATGACACTTCATCATTCGATGATATGGGTTCATTCAAGGATTCCTATCAGAGCTCGCAATCTCCAAAAATACAAAAAATGAGAAAAATTAAAGAAATACAAAAAGATTTCGGGAGACATTCATTTGAGTCATTTTGTGAGGAGAAAGCACACCTGCAAGACTCTTTGACCACATAGACACACATATACGCAACACACACACCAGTCCCAACATATAACTCTAAGGTTACACTATACAGACTACTCTTAGTCATACTTGTGTATATGATGATTCCTATCTTCTCCCTTATGTGAAGGAGATCTAAAATTTCAAAAAAAATGTTAACTGAACCAGAAGTGGTTGAAGCCCTACTTTGCCAGGCCATGACTCAATTATCTGATCCTTAACCACAGAAGAGAAAGCAAAGGAGTAGATCTGAGCGAAACATTTTGAATATGGCCACTACATACGCCATCTCTCACCATGCACACATTATGAAATGGAGCACCGTCGCACCTCTTGAGAGTTGCACCATCTCTGACCATCCATGTGATCGCACTCTCCTTGAAGGCAATGATTCAATTAATATAACACCCTTCCCGTCTGTACAGTCTCTTCACTTAAGGCCTCTCAAGAAAACCAAGATGATTTTGTCAATTTGCTGATGGATCAATAAATAGTTCGATGGGTATTCTAGAGAATGTTGTCATTCCGATTTAGGGCATGAGCTTCAATGCTATTTTATCATATTGTCCTTGGAGACCTACACCCATGTGGAGCATCCTCCAATCATCCTGGTACATCCTTTCCTTACTTCCGTAAGAACCGTTATTGATTATGCATCTGGAGAGATTTGCTTCCGTTCTGATGTCGGGAGTTATGTGTTGATCAGTGCGACCGATGTTGACCAGAGACCCGCTACCCACGGGAGTGTGCCTACGTTAGCTAACCTTAAGGACTACGACCTTGGTGCCGGTATCATAGAGGTTTGCTTTTTAATGGATGATATAGAGACCCGTGGATTCCTCTTCGTTGAGGAAGACTCAGAAAACATAGACCTTGGAGCACCCTCTTTTGATAAGTGGCGATGCATTGATGACATCCGCGGTATTTACACTGTAGAAACTTCAATGCGGAGGGTAGCCATAGTAGAAACTGTAGAGGTTGAATTTGACCTTATTACTTTGTTGACAACTAAGCTTGCGAGTTTTTATTTAATTGAATTATTCACAAAAGAATTGTAGTCGTTGCAACACAAAGAAGCATCAAGCAAAAAATTATTCGATTCTCATGCCAAAATAAATAAAGAAAATGTAGCAAGAGAATTTGTTGTTGAATTTTCATGTATAGCGTAAAAGGTCGAACTCAGGGAGGCTACAAAAATCCTGAGGGTTATTCAATGTAGTGAAAAATCAATGAAAAGAATCACGGAATTTCTATGCACACTATTCTTGTTTTTTATGTTTTTTATTTTTGTATTTTTTATGGAATTATAATTTAATATTTTTATTTGGTTGTTTAATTTTTATATTTTTATATTTTTTTAAAATTATGCAAATGTTTTTAATTTTACAAGATAAAAGAAAGTAAAAATGAATAAAAGAAATTACTAAGAAGGAAAGGAGACCAGTTGTGAGATTTTTACAAAGTGATAAAATATACAAAAAAACAAATAAAATGATTTTTGGTTTTACAACAAAATTTTTAATGTTTTTTGTGATTTTCTAGAATTTTCCACAATTTTTAAAGCCTTTAAATAAATCAGTAACACAAAATAAAATAAACAGAACATAAATGAATGTTTTTTATGTATAAAATACCAAATAAAGGCAAAAATAAATGAAATATATTCAGGATAAAAGATGAATTATTGTATTTTCTAGAATAATATTTTATATATTTTTTGGATTTATTCTAAATTTCTATGATTTTTATGTTTTATGTGTTTTATGATATTTATTGTTTTTAGGAGGAATATAAATTCCAAAATTATACAAAAATAAAAATAAATGAAAATAAATGTTAAGATTTTTTTCCAAAGATTTTATAATGTTCTATTGATATTTAAATGCAAATAAGGAATTTTTATGTGATTTATGAATTTTTAAAAATAATGAAAAGGATGAAAAAATATATAAAAATTATGGATGCAAGGATTAATTATCAGAATGATAAAATGATTTTTTTAATGAAACTTTGATAATTTTATTTAATTCTTACTTTACAAAATAAATGCAGACGTATAGGGGCATACATGCAATTTTTTTAATTTTGGGGACTATGTGACAACATATATAAATAGTTTAGGGCAAATCACACAAAATTCCCAAAATCCTCATGCGCAAGCATGTGCACACTACTGGATTGGACCTAGTTGTAAATAAAATTAATACACTATCCAATTAATAACTCAAAACATGTAAATAATATTTTTAATTAACCCAAGAAAAAATGTACTAGGCTCGTGCGCAATTTAAACATGACATAAATGCATTAAAAATAAAGTGCAGGACATGAATTACAATTATTCAATTTATTACATGAAAACACAAGTCCAAATGGACTTATTTGAAAATAAAATAAATGTAGAGGGTATAAGCATAATTATACCCTTAATTGACTTGGAGCTCTTCATGGCTTTGATGCTTTCCCTCTCAGATCAGATGGCTGAAATTTGCTCATGCGTGGAGGGTGGCTATCAGATCTGGCAACTTTGATAAATGTCTGACTTTTGGAGGAAATCTATTTGGAAACTGGGCCCCTTGTTCTTGATCATTAAACGTTGGATCTATATGAAAGAACACATAAGAAGGTGGTCAATAGTAAACTCTGATTTGCTAATACTCGCTCGTTCTTCACATGATCTCCCTCCTGAATGGTCTAAATGACTTCTGGGGCTCTCCTCTAGCGGTTAGCTCGAGCAATGGAGCTCGAAGTCTCCTAATCAACATTCTGGAGGTCGGAAAGTTATCGGCTTTAGGTGAAGCTCCAGAGCTTTATTCAATGCAGATACAACATTCATTGACGTTGCATTGGAAGGTTATTGCTTGGAATGACCTCTGGTCGAGATATTAGATAAAAAGCACGTGGAATGGTGACTGAATGAGGGTCTCCAATGAAGTGTTGTCAGAGGGGAGACCGACCATCAGATATGGGGAGATATGATGTCGGGCAGAAGGTGGAAGATATGTAGAAAAGTCTGGCGAGTATCTTGGTCGAGTCAGTTTAGATTGACGACAAACAAAACTCCTCCGACCGTGCAGATCGGAGGTTAAAAATGAAGATCTGATCTAAGCCATTAAAAGGAAATCAAGACAAAAATGAGATGCAGAATAGAACAAGAAGTACCAAAGTTACTTATGGTAAAGAAATGAGGAGGAAATTCACCTCGATCTGCAGGTACAACAGAGTGGTGAAATGCGACAGAGAACTCCAACCACATGATTGGATCACGGATTTCGTTCAATTCCTCATGCTCCCGCTTGAAGGTTGTCGACCTCTGTCACTGATTAGCACTCCATAAATAAAACTCAGGGAGAATATTGGGTAAAGTCGGATCAAACTCATGATGGAGGAAGAGGATGGATATTTATAAACGTAATGTCGGTGAGTTTTGAAATTCAAAGCATGAGCAGATCGAGGTGTGAAAGGCAGATCTGAAGGGCTGGCAAAGACGAGTGAATGGGCATAATTTTTGGAGAAGGAATCGAGGGTAGATATTGAAGGGATCACGTGGGAAAATTCCATGAAGGACTGGTGGAATGTGAGCGAGCGGGAGAAAGGACATAGACTGAGTAGTTGACCCGAGTCAATAAACCCGGGTCAACCAATCAGAAGGCGCACAGGAAGGAACAAAATAGAAATAACAACAAAAAATCAATAAATGATTAAATAAATTAGTTAAGAATCGAAAATGAATTTAAAAAATTAGATAATGTAAATAAAAAATGTTGAGAATAAAATAAAGTTAATTTAGGTGCTTTTTAATTGATTTAATAATGTATATACAAGGGTCAAAATAAATACAAGGTGTTATTTTTTAGTTTATATACGTATATGTATAAGATTTTCAATTTTAGTTAATTAATTATACAAATTTATACAAGATTTAATATTTTATTTATTTCTAATATTTTACAAGTGTTTTAATGAAATTTATCTAATTTTAGGAATTAATTTGTTATGTTAAATAAATAGGTATATGTACAATATATAAATAATGATACCTATACAATATATGTGATTTTATTTTTGTTGATATTTGATTTTCTACTTTTTATTGATATTTTATTTGAGTCCAATAGAATATTCACAATTAAGTAAAAAATGTTGAGAATAAAATAAAGTTAATTTCGGTGATTTTTAATTAATTTAATAATGTATATACAAGGGTCAAAATAAATACAATGTTTTATTTATTAGTTTATATACGTCTATGTACAAGATTTTCAATTTTAGTTAATTAATTAACAAACTTATACATGATTTAATATTTTATTTATTTCTAATATTTTACAAGTATTTTAATGAAATTTATCTTATTTTTAGGAATTAATTTATTAGGTTAAATAAATAGGTATATGTACAATATATACATAATGATACCTATATAATATATATGATTTTATTTTTATTGATATTCGATTTTCTAATTTTTATTGGTATTTATTTGATTCCAATAGAATACATATGCTTTACCTTTACTAGTCCCTTAGCAAACACATATTTGAAGAATAAGTGATAAAAAGAAAAAGAATAAAGGAAAAATAAAAAACATAGAACAATATTGAGTATTAAACTTATCTTCATAAAACCAAATATGGAGCTCTATGATACCTTTTGTTATTATTTTGAGCAGAACCTTAGTGGAAAATGGACTTGACACTTAATAGCCTCTAGAAACCACATAACTCCGCTCAAGTCTTCTCAATAGCCAACTTAGAATAAATCAACTCATATGCAAACCCTTATGACTATGAATCTTTCTTGTATATTGTAAGTGATAGGCAACTCTCCTTGGCTGAAGTGGTAAATGTCAACCTTCTCCAACATGGTGACCTAATTCCCCAATCCAATAACTCTTTCCTCGAGAAGCAGGATATTCCCTTCTAATTTCAAGTAGAACTAGCTCAAGAAGAGGAGGTGGAGAGAAGAATGGATGGTAGCCAGTGTAGCTACCTATCCTAAGATGCATGACTAGTGTAGCCAAGTAATCTAGTTGCAGGCTCATAAATATATGACTTCGAAGATCAAGCTCGCTTATTTGACTATACAAATGTACATACTCCGGTAGGCATTTTATTTTCAATCAGGCCTATTGGAGTTTTTTGATTTTTGCTCATTTTTTTAATATATACAAGGTGCAACATGTACGTAATGAGTTTTTCTTCTTGAGCTAGTAGACTATCCCTCTTTTGAATCATTGTTGCAACCCGTAATATTCTGTCTTTAGACCTCGCTGCTAATGGATCGAGTTGGGGTACAATGGCCATAAATGTGTGACTTCCAATGTTTCTATTGGCTTGTGTCTCATGTCGGCAAATCTAGCCCTCTACCACTTAAACTGAGGTGAGTAAAGTACAAGTGCATCTGTACAGGATTGGTCATTATCGACAAGAATGATGCATGAGCTCCGAAATACTCTACCTAGGCAGCTAAGACGACAATGAACTAAGTCTTATAGTTCCCAAAGAATTAAGTCTACAGATCTGAAGAATCTATGTTGCATTTCCTTTAAGGTTCCTATGAAATTAAGTGGATTAAGGTCCAACTAAGCTCCATTCTTCGACTTCATTCCAGATTCGTTTAAGTATCATTATGAAAATTGAACATGCAAATGCAAGAAATATAAACAAAACGTTTTTTTGAAAAAAAATAAAAGAAAAATATTTTCTGAAAACATTCCCAAAGTGTTTTGCAAATTTTTATAAATTTTAAACTTTTTTAAGAAAAAGTTTAGTAAACTTAATATATACACGTATACACAAAAGTATAATACCAAATTTACAAGATTTTACAAGAGGGTGTTTGTACAAATTTTATATACTAGTTTTATAAAAGAATTTTATATACATAAAAGTATTTACAAGAGAAGAGATCAAGGTTTTTATACACCTGTGGATTTTACGAATATATACATCCCTTAATTTACATCCCTTGTGACAAAATAATTTTACAAACATTTTACAAACCTTTTCAAAACATTTTACAAAAAAAATTTCAAACATTCATCATTGCGTTTTGTAAAGGTTTTTCAAAAAGTTTTACAAACATTTTTGCAAACTATTTTACAAATATTTTTACAAATCATTTTACAAACAATTTTACAAATATTTTTTTGCAAACATTTTTCTTTCAAACATTTTACAAACATTTCGTACAATATACTTAGTTTTGATACAAAAAAATAATTTTACAAATATTTTACAAACAAAACATTTTTACAAATAATTTAGCAAAGATCTGTACAAAAAATAGTTTAACATGCATTTTTACAAATAGTTTTACACACAATTTCACAAAAGGTTTTGATAAATATTTTACAAAAAAATTTTGTAAACATTTTTCAAAAGATTATGAAAATCATTTTTTAGATCATTTTTCAAAGCAAATTTTTATAAGAGTAATAATATCCATATTATTAATAAAAGTATGAGTTTTGATTAAAGTATATATACAATATATATGACACCCCCTATACTTAGCTCTAATTATGTCCTCATAATAACGAAAGAGCTACAAAGGAACACATAACTCGTGCTAAGTATAGAAAAGTGAAAAGAACCCTATGCAACAATGATTCAATGAATATAGGAAAAGAATAGAAGTTAGAGATCCCCCCTACACATAGGATTAAATAATCCTAAGTATAGAAGAGTGTACAAATGGGGAAAATCGAGGAAAAGAATGAACAAACTCAACGACTCAACTCATCCTCTCCTACACTTAGGGTGAAAGATCCCTAAGTATATAAAAAATATCAACAAGTTGGAGGACAAGCGAGAGATCAGAATAAATAACAAAAAATAAAAACACAAAAAGATAGTATGAATATTTTCACTCCCCCTAAACTTAGGGTAAAGGATCCCTACGTATATGAAAAAAATAAGAGTGATGAATCAAAATGAGTATGAATAACTCAATTATTTCATCCCCCTTATACGTATGATAGAGTGCATCCTAAGTATAGCATATACACACGGAAAATAGGTGAACGATAAAAACGGAAGAAGAAAGAATAAAATGAAAGGATTTATACAAGAGAAAATCAGCTCATGTATCAAATGCAGAAGATGTCAAAAAGTCATCGTCTTATACCACATATATGTAGTTAAACACGGCTAGGAATGTATCATGATCTAGATATGGCTCCAGCAATTGTCCTTCACAACAAATGACTGTCCCTTAGATGACAACCCAGATATGACAATACTACCATTGTCACACACAACTCTCACAATGAATGGTCCAGATCATTTTCTTTTCAATTTGCCTGGAAACAACTTCAATTTAGCATCAAATAATCAAACTTTCATATTAGAGGAGAAAGTCTTCCTTATAATGTGTCTATCATGCCAATGCCTAACTTTCTCCTTATACATGAGTGAGTTGTCATATGCAAAATCTATGAATTCCAGCAATTTATTCAGATCAAACTTCCTATTCTTTCTTGCCTTCTCATAATCCAAATTGCATACACAAAGTGCTCATAAAGATTTGTGAATTAATTCGACAGGCTGGTGGCAATGCTTTCCATGCACCATTCTGTAAGGAGACATACCCAATGGAGACTTGTACACCATTTGATAATCCCATAGAATTGAGTCAAGCATCAGGGACTAGTTCTTCCTATCTGGACGTACAAGTTTTTCCAATATAGTCTTTATCTCCGTATTTGAAATCTCAGTCAAGCCATTAGTATGTAGGTAGTAAGGAGACACAACTCTATGCTCAATAGCGTACTCCTTCATAAGCTTCTTGACTTCTCTGTTAATGAAATGGCTTCCCCCATCTGAAATGAGTATATTTGAGATCCCAAATTGCACAGTAATGTGGTCCTTGAGAAAGGAACAAATCATACGAGTATCAACAACTCTGGTGGGGATAGCCTCCACCTATCGACTAACATAATCCACAGCAAGCAAGATGTATTGATATCTCTGACTGACAGGAAGTGGGCCCATGAAGTATATACCCCAAGCATAAACAACATCAGAAATTTGGATATATCTTAGGGACATGGTATCCTTGGAACCAATGGTTCCTCCCATCTTCTGACAGTTCATACAACCTCAGACATACTCTGTAGCATCCTTAAATAAAGTTGACCACCATAGACCGCTATGTAAAATCTTCGTTGTTGTACACTTCCTCGAGTGATGCCCACCATATCTAATTTACCATTGGATGAAGCTTTTCTCTGCCAGATTCCATCTCAGCCGTCGATAGCAGCAGCTTTTCCACCATTGGATCTGACACCATCCGACCACACGTCCCCGACATTCCCTAACCGTCAGATCTGCAACGTCAAGAGATCAGGCCCATGCGCTATCGCCCGCCTCTATGCCTGCCACGTGCCCCAACTTACACCGTACGCATGCAAAGGGTAATTTCACATAGACCCTTTTAATTTATGCATTCACTTCCAAGTTCTGTAATTATTTTTCGTAGTTTATTTTAGTTTTGACCTTAGATTTTCAGTATTTGCATGTCAGTCTTTCCGAACCTGAGACACATGCATGTTCACGTGAGTTTGTGGGTCATCTACATGTTTTCTCCTAAATTTTATGGATGTAATGTTTTGGAGAGAACTTTTCTGATATTTACAGTTATACCCCTATGCTTGTGAATATTCAACATGTGCATTTTTTATTAGACTTTTTACATAATGGGTCCGAAACTTTTATATGAGTTAATATTTGGCCCGAAACTTTAGTATAATTACATTTAGGTCCCTACTTGCTGTGTGTGTTGTTTTTAATCAAATAAATACCTAATTAACTCTAAAAATTCCATAAAAATTACAGTTATCTCATGCTAATAAGTAATATTTAAGGTAATTTTTGTGAATTAATTTTGTTTTATTTGATATTTTCTAAAAATCAAAAACTCCTAAAAATTGTTCTGTCTATTTTCTAAAATACTAAAAATATAAAAATTGCTTTAAAAACTACAAAAAAATAAGTGTGAGCTTGTCCTTTGTGTTTTAATTCCTATAGCATTTTCATTGCATTATCCCTCATAAAAACCCTAAATAGCTAAAAACTCTAAAAAAACTTAGAAAAATTATTAAAAATTCTAAAAAATTCAAAAAAATAGAATTTCAGTTTTTGTAGTTAGTTATTTTTATTTACGTTTTCATAAAAATCACAACTAGGACATTACGATAATTTTAATGTTTTAAATTTACCTTTTAGTCTAGGCTATACACTACTTTCTTTTCTTATCTTTGTTTGATTTTTATAAAATCATATAAAACCTAGAAAATACTCATAAAATCACCAAAAACATCTGAATATTTGAAAAATATAAAAATATTTTTGTTTCGTATTTTTTATCCTTTTTAGTCTTAATAAAAACTGCAAAAGATTGGCTTGTGCTTGCTTTCTTATTTACTTGGATTACTTTCTTAGTTTAAAAATATAAAAAATTGCAAAATAAAAATAAATTAAAAATATGCTTTTATTTCTCTGATTAGGAGTACTTCGTAGGTTTCACTCCTGCTTTTTGTGTTCGACCATGATCGCTAGATCAGGTAAAGTAAATAGTTGGAGACCGCTTACATAGATTTTTTGCTTAATTGTCTGATTTGAGTGTGGTCTTGATTTTTCTTGATTGACCAAATTGATTGGTTGAGAACAACGACTTGTGATTATTTTTCCATCTTAGTCAATCTTGATTTCTTGTGTCATCAGAATGGCGCCGTTGTTGGGGAGCACGACTTATTTGTCTTTTCGGATTTCTGTTTATTTTTATCTCTATTTTATATAACTGTTTTTCTGACAATTTCCTTGCTTTGATTTTTTTGTGAGGGACCGCCCGAGGACGTTTCGGCTTTTGGTCGGAGTACGCATTCGAGGAGGAGCAGGAGGATAACCAGAAATTAGTTATATAGAATAGAATAGTTTCCCTTTTCAGCACATTCTCATTATTATTATTATTGTAATAATACAAGACCACTTGGACACTCTTTTGAACAACTGGCATATCGGGGTCTGTTTCACCGAGCACCAGCATGCTCGAGGGACCTCACCACGGTTTTTCGCCAGTTTTGTTTTCTTCATCTTTTTTCTATTTGATTCTCGAAGATTTTGGCCCTTAGATTTAGGATTTTCTTTTGATTACGACGTAAATCATTAAGACCCAATCCCTAATAGACAGCTTATACCTATAGATTTGTAATTGGACCTGATTAATAATCCATAATAAAAAGTTAATCTGATTGATTGAGAGGTCACGTGCCTCTAAAGGCCGTATACAACCGGTGCAGGATCCATTATGGCGGGAACCGATCAGCATCCGAGATCGGACGCCGACCTCTCTCTTTAGTCAGTTAACTACTGTTCTTCACGATTATTAGAAATTGTCATCTAAGGTCGGTTTCTTCTTGCATCATTTATATTAGTTTAAATTTATGTCTTTAAATTTATGCATGGATCACCCTGCATGTAGAGTGCTGGAGTCAAGTACGCCTTTCTTACTTTGCATGCATCATAGTGTTTGATCACGCGCCAGCTTTTTCGACTTCTCCCCCCATTTTCCGGACTTTAAATAATCAGGAGATAGAAAATTCGTTAGGTGTTTGTTTGTTATTGAAAAATACCATAAAAAGATAAAATCATAAAATTGGCACTGCTAATGCAAACCTGATTATAAAAGACATCTCACTAAAAAAAATCTATTTTGGGAGAGTCAACCCCCCTTGTTTGGTTTTCTTGTGCGAGAGAGTGACCCACACACTAGGCTAGAGCCAAACCTAAACTCTCGTTAGACTACTGGTCTTGGGGTTAGTCGTTCTCTAGTGAGGATCTCTCCGGTCTCTGGTAAAGTGGGTCACGACGTCCTTAACAGATCGAGTTGATTGGGTAGCCGGTAACCGGTCTGCAACTCATATTGGCTGGGAAAGATCTAGCTTTGGGATCGGGCCAGTCTCCTCGTAGCATCGGGTACCCACCAGCTCACTTAATCGCTCTACAAGGCTGAATTATCACCTAAATAAAATCGATAAGATAAATAACCAAAAATTCACGGTCATCAGCTCAACATTGCATAGGTGAAATTGGGGTTTGACTTCTGATCTTGTTTGCTTACTAGATCTCATCCGTATTTTTTCCAAATCACAATGATGGACCGGAGGTCCCTTAGGTTTCCTTTGACAACACCGCTCTTGAGCACTTCGACCCACTCGTCTAGGGAGGTTCCAAGGAGCCTTGACCTGCTCTCCGAACTTGAGTTCAATTCCGCCCTGTTCCCCCTCGTCCACCCTTTTTCTAGTCCTGAGGTGTCCGAGCACACACCAGCAACACAACTATTTGTTCATATAACGACACCTGAGTTCGGGTCTTTTGCCTTTGCAGAGACATGCGAGATGGCCAGTAGTGACGGACACACCGATGAGTAGCCCCAGGGTTCTACGTGCATTTTGGATCAGGGCACCATCAACAACACGCTCTTAGCCTCCAGACGGCGCGGAGACATATCCGGGATCAGGGAGCATTTATGGTCGAGGTGCATAGGGTACTGACCCATATGAGAGCCGACAAAGAGAAGAAGCAAAGAGTAGCTGGTGGAGAGATCCCAGAGGCTGGAGGAGGAGATGAAGGATAGCCAGAAGAGCCGTAGGAGCCATCCAGACCCGCCAGGTCAATGAGGGAGTTGCACAATCCTGGTGCAACCCTTACACACCGTTGGATCCATCTTCCGGTGATTTTGGGAGACTTCAAGCTTCCTCCCCAGACCATTCAGCTCTTGCCCAAGATCCATGGGCTTGCCACCGAGGAGCCGCATCTACACCTGCAGGAGTTTGAGATGATCTACAACACTGTCCATGGCATATTTGTGGACGTGGATACCATCAAGATGATGGCATTTCTATTCTCCCTGGTAGATAGAGCAACCTACTGGCTGATGCATTTAGGGAGATATGTGACTTCGTGGGAGCAGCTCCGGATGGAGTACTTAAACAAGTACTATCCACTTGGCCGGACAAATGCAGCGCGAGCTCTGATCAACAATTTCTCCATGATACCCAATGAGCAGTTCCATGAGGCATGGGATCGATTTTGTGAGCTCATTTATCAGTGTCCCCATCATGACATATCCAAGCCTAACCTAGTACAAAGCTTCTTTTGTGTGATGACACCGGAGCTGCAGAGGCTTGTCAATGCTTCTTGTGGGAGCTCCTATTTCGCCAAGGATGAGGACCAGGTTTGGGCCATCTATAAGGAGATGGCTGAGAACTATACAGTGATGTCCCAGACCAGGCTCTACACACAGGGAAAGCCCCTAACCAGGCCATGTCATGTCAGAGGATAGTACGGGTTGATGCGAGTCAATCCACTTCTTCGTTAACAGGAGCAGCACAGACAGAGTCACCCGCCGCTGACATGGGTATCATCAGCGAAAAGCTTGACCACATAGAGATCATTGAGAAATAGTGCTAGGGAATGACATAGATTGATCAGTTGGCACAGACCTTGAGTGACCTGAAGACCTAGATCATGTGTCTCCAGGAGGCACATACGGCTTCTCAGCCTCATCTCATGTCATCGGCTAATCCCAGTAGCAACTCGTACCAGCACTCCACCTAGTACTGACAGGTTCACCACATCCAGGCGGAGCCGGTCCAGCAGTTGCAGCACCAGTATTCTCAGCCACCGCCATCTCAAGATACTCAGATGGTGGTGTACCATCAGGATCATCCATTGGCAATTCTTCCCCCGTCCCCATACGAGCAGGAGCTGTTGATGGAAGTCAACGGGATTTGGTATGACCGACAGTAGCCTGGGATCCGTAGAGATCATCCCGGATTCAGGTGGTCTACCGGAGGTGCCTTGTCCCAGCAGTAGCCTCCAGCTCAGGGCGGATCGAGAACCCAACCTCAGCAGCAACCCCATTATTCCCAGCAACCATCACTTGGGTCCTCGTCCCTACCAGCAGGGACAATAGTGGAGGCAACAACAACCTCGACAACAGTATTCTCACCCTCCCCCTACCAGTTCCAGCAGCAGCAACCTCATTTCCAGCGAGGCAACCCGTCCAGTTCTCATGGGCCAGCTGATGAATCCATGATTCATTAACATTTCAGTCGCATTTTGTCTTAAAACCCTTAACAAATACATATAAATATCCATTAATTCCTATATCTTATCAAAACCTCATTCATGAATAAAAATGCACTTTTATGCATCAAAAACATGTAAATAAAGAAAAGAATAAAAGAAAAGAAAAGAAGGCAGATTATAAATATGTATATATGTACAATATGGCTTATAAAATATAAATATAGCCGCAAGATATATTTATATAACCTTACCTCGAGGACCAAGTCAGCATGGGTTGGTCGATAAACAAACAAATAAGGGGAGATAAGGAAAGAAACTCATAAAAATAATTAAATATGCACTCCACACATTCTTCACTATTTATCAAATAAATATGAAATCTTCATTGATTTTTAATTAATTCATATGTGATTATTTTTCACCAGGTTTCTATTACTGACTCCATAATAAAAAGTAATGATTTTTTGAAAGTATGAATCGATGGATTCTATTAGCTTTCAAATTGACAAATTTTCAACTTCCGAACATCATAACTTTCTCATACGAATCTAATTTCACTCTATTTATCTTTAAAGTTCATAAACTAATATTCTCTAATTAGTGGTGGTGATTTCATTAAAATCAGAGTCCGTTTGTAAAAAGTTGATTTTGGGAACTAATGACAACGGAGTTCCTGGGTTATTTATTTTATTTAGAATACACTATTTATAATTTTATTAATTTTATAATTTTAAATTATTTTGTGATCTTAAATGATTTATTTCAGAATTTTTGGAGCTTATTTGTTAATTTAATTAAATCTAAATGCCTAATTTATAGATGAAATTCAACTACATAACTTATAACTATATTTATTAATATATCTATACTAATTTATTAGCATCCATAAAAATTCATAAAGACCTTATTTATTATTGTAATAATTAAGAAAATATAAAATTAATATGTTATTATTCATTTATTTATTACATTAAAAATTAAAAAACTTTTTATAAAGTATTATTTATACCTATTCATTATTATAATATTTATATTTAACAAATTGTTTATTATTTATAAGAAGTGATTACACCATAATTTAGATAATTTAAAGATCTATATTTTTTATACTTATTTAAAATAACATTGTTTATTATTTATTACAAAATTTAGATTGTATTATTCCATCTGGCTAACCTGGTGCCGACACGTGTTAGCACCTGGTGTCTTCTTCTCCAAGAAGTTGTTGCAGCTTCTGTTCTACCAGCTGACTTTCAACAAATTTTCGCGCGTCACTCCTAACCTCTTTACTCAATCCAAACCTTCCGTCTTCCTCTCCTAACAAACCTAATCCACTTCCACCATTGATTTATACCTAACTCCCCTTCGAACGTCCTATAAAAACCCTTGAACATCGGCCATTCAGAACTAACTCAATCCTAACTACCTTTTGTTCTAGATACATGGTCGATCACCTACCTTCCTAGCCTCGTTCCAGCCACCTATGGTGGTGATAGCACCTGAGACCCACCTCGCGTGGAAGGAGGATCATCGGAGGAGAGTTCCAGGGTGACCAACCACCTTGCATCGCTGCTTTGCGTACGTAGGGCTCCGACAAAGATCGGCCGTCGAGCGACAACCAGAGTTATACACTTCAGCTTCCCAGATCATTCTTCCATCTTTCTAATTTTAATTCTCGAATTTCATGCCGTGTTTAGCATCATTAAGTGCTTCATTAGGCCACTCTAATCACCATATTAGACACATATCAATTTCAATCCCCAAATTCACTTCGAAAACCATTGAAATTCACTCTCATATTTTATACTTTCACTGATCCACATTTTATTGAAACCTAATTTTTAACATGCAAATCCTTAATTTCTTGGCCGATTTCTACTGTAAATCGAGCATACAAATGTTATTTGCATGTCCATATTTGATCTAGAGCATCCTTTCATCGACTTGAACTCAAATTAATTAAAGAACAATCGAATCTACAGAAGCTTTCATCAGCTACAATACTTGACTGACCACCATCTTCGTCGACGCCTAACCACCGCCAACCGACGTCCTTGCAACCGCTCAACCGCAGGCAAGCTCGGAGGGAGAAGGAGCCTCCCTCCTGGCCCTGCAGGAGGCCAAAGCAACCATCGGGTCGTCGGAGATAATTCAGAGACGGAGGCACCGCCGTTACATTGCAAAAAGGGGAAGAACAGATCAAGAACACTAGAAAGCACAGGCTTCTGACACGTGGCGTCCAACGATAGCTCAGATTGCATATCGGCTTCTAATCTCCACCGTTGATTGCGAAATGGTGGGAATTTTGCAACATAAACCCTCTGAAGTTCTAGAATCTCGTAAGAGCTCCAAAGTTTCCATAAATTACATTTAGGTCCTCGTGTAGGGACCTAAATGTAATAAACTTTATTTTCTTTGCATTTTAGTCCCTGCTAAGGACCTTTTTGTAACGGAACATAGAACTATTTTTTGCAGTTATACCCCTGGCTTGTAGGGGTTGTTTTGACCTCTTTTTTATTGTATTTTTCCGTGATTTCTTTAGCGTAGCTTCTTAACTACTCAAGATACTTTTCTTGTATTTTCCGTGATTTTTCATCGCTTTGTCATGTCGATTTGATTTTCGCAATCGTGAGTTAGTTTTGAGTCAATTTTGAGTCTTTTTGTAAAATCAAGAATGAAGAGAATATTTTTGAGATTTCTTTCTTGTATCAAAAGCTGAGGTTTTAATATTCTGCCTCCTTGAGTTCGACCAAGGCACACTTACATGGTAAAATAAATAGTTTAGACGAAAATAGGATAGCAAAGCCTATTCACTTCTCTCTCTCTCTCTCATATTTTCGTTGATTTTTGTTTGATTAACGCAGATTCCTCTTTGCGATTTTCTACACCTTCATAATTATTAATCGCAAGTCGGACCCACGTTATCAAAATGGCACCGTTTCGGGGAGGGGTTATTTTTACATCGATTTTTTATTTTAATTTTGAAAATTCTTGGTATTATTGGTTTTACAAATTTTATTTCTTTCTCAATTGTCGATTGGTATTCGATTTACGACTTTTTCTTCGGTATTTACGGTTTTCGTGTTTCATTGAATTTTTAGTTTGTTTTACGGCTTTTCGTGTGCTTCTTCTTTTTCCTAACTAATATTTGCAGGGCCTGCAGGTTCAACCATCTTCCTCGGAAGCCGAAGCAGTTGAAAGTGCAAAGATCGATCTTTTCTCTCGCAGGTCGATTGTTGAAGGCAGAATTAGTTAGGGTTTCTCTTGTAATATTTTTGTAAAAAATAATATAAAAAAGGGGCACTTGCCCATGTTTTTGTATTTTGTAGAAAGGGGCCTCGTAAGGGCATCCCAACTTGTACATCCCCTCCCTTTTCCTCAGGGTCTGCTTCACCGAGTACCGTGCATTCGGGGGAGCAGGGCACCCACCATGGTTTTTCTTGCATCGTAGTTTTGTGCGGTTTTTCACGATGCTAGGTGCATGCTTAAGTATTTTCGATTTTTTTCCTATCTGATTGCACCTTCGTAGATAGTTTTAGGACTCACAACCTAGGTGCATGTCTTTAGGATTTATAGAAAAAAGATATTCGTTAGATGTTTGTCTGAAAAAGATTCAAAAAAAGAGAAAACCAAAAATAAAATCTAGACTGTTTATTTATCTGACTTAAAAATAAACGTAAGGATCATTTGATTTGGAAGATCAATCCCCGTACTTCAACTGTAGGTACATTTCCAGATATTGTGAGTGAGGAACGACACTTAAGTATAGAACCAAAGTTCATGTTTCCTTCAAGATACTACTTAGTCTATATACCTGATCACTATTCTTCAGTGGGTACGCTCGGGTAGCCAGAAACGATTTGAGTTTACTTAGCAGAGTAGGGGGTTTAGAGGACACTGCGTAAGGCTCCGTCCTCAAGTAACACGGGTAATCAGAAACAATCCGTACTTACTCCCATACTGGTTGAGAACAAGTGGTTTTCTGTAAAGACTCGGGATAGTGTTGTGGGGAAATTCCGGGCTCCTACCAGCTCGTGATAATTGGTGAATATACTTGTATGCCAAAATAACCCTAAAACCGACAAGATAAATGAACGAACTCTTACGGTCATCATGGGGTTGTGTTGGTGAATACGGGGTTTGCTTTATTTTTGCTTGTGAGGCATGAGTTACCACATCTTATACGCCTTCTACCATCTCTCTTGATTTGACAACGTGCTCTCCCGATTACTCTCTTGATATCGAAGATGACAACTCAATGGCTATTTTTCTCAGACTCCGTGAGCTCTCGATCTTTCACCGTCAGTCGTACATTTTCACAATCTCAAGATGACCCTCTTCCCGAGTTGGTCCCATCTGATCCTGAGGAGAGTCAGGCCCAGACTTCCTAACCTCCCAGCCTATCTTTTGAGGCAGACCCCCACCTCAATCTATCATCACTTTCTCCAATCGATTTTTCTCTGAGTTCTTATGGGAAGTTTTCCTTTCCAGAAGATTTGAAGAATATGGCTCGTGGAAAAGGACCAGTAGAGGAGCGGCCAGCCGAGGAACATCATGCTTATGGAAGACCGGATCCAACTGTAGATATCACAACTGGGATTCTTGATACACTACAGTAGATGAATATTCAGATCAGAGTCCAATTCAGAACACAGAACGAGTTGCGAGCTGAGATCGCTACGCTGAGAGTAGGGGCCGGGAACCCATTACCACCTACAGTGGTTCCTTCTACTTTACAAGATGAGTATGACCCTGGAGCTATGTCTCTACGGTAGTCGAATCTAGGGTCATACGAGTTGAGACCATCCTTTATCTCTTTGCTTCCCAAGTTCTATGGGAAAACTACATAGGAGCCATTTACCTTTTTGCAATAGTTTGAGATGATTTATGGTATGGCTAGTTACTCAGGAGTTATGCAGGAGATTGTTCGCCTCAAGGCATTTCCTTCGCCTTAGCAGATAAGGTGCACTACTAGTTGAGTCACTTAGGGAGGGAGATTTCTACATGGTACGATCTGAAGTCCACATCCGACGTAAATATTTTCCTCTGGGATGGACGAACGTGATGAGGAGTCGGATCTCCAACTTTACGCAATTACCGAATGAATCTTTCATGAGGCATGGGATCGATTCAAGGATCTTACCGAATGATGTCCTCATCATGAGACACCGATGAAGGTGCTTGTACAGAACTTCTTTGGAGGACTCCAGCCGGATATTCAGGAGCTTGTGAGTGCTGCATGTGGCGGTAGCTATCTGAATCGGGATGCCGAGTCTGTCTAGACAATCTTCGAAGGGATGGTAGAAAACTCGAGAGTCGTCGACTCTACTTGGGCTTTCCAGAATGCCCCTCAACCAACGCATCACCGAGAGCATCATAAGCTAGCAAACATTTCAGACTCTAAATCCAATACAAACATGGATTTTATCAGCAAGAAGTTAGCATTGGTAGATGAGATTCAAAAGCAAGTTCAGGACTTGTAGCCGCTGCGAGAGTTGGCGAAACTCTCATCTCTTCCTCAACAGCTGAGTGATCTTACGAAGAAGGTAACATAACTGCAACTTCAGTATCAACAGGCTCAAGCTTCTTCTACTTCATAACCTGCACAGAGATCTTTACCCGCTCCGCCCATCCAACATATCCATTTCATCTTAGAGCGAGTTGGAGACTCCGCAGATTGATTGGAAGTAGGACTAGTCTCATGCCAATTCTTGTCATATCATCAGTCCTGTAGACATTGATATTGAGCCTCAAGCTACTCTTGAGATCAACAGAATATGGTACACTCCGATTCAGCAGCCGAGTGTACATCATCAGCAGCAACAATAGTATAGTCATCTGCAGCATGGACGTCCACATTTTTAGCACCGACACCCTTACATGCAGCAACAGTCTCACCAGCACGCATATCAGAGACGACATTCTTTTCAGTATCCTGCTACATATTCACAGACACATCATTACAACAGCAGCAGTAGTCTTCCTTCATACCACAGAGATTTCCTCAGCCTTACACCTCACAGCAGCACATTCCTAGGAAGGAGAGATTAGACAGCCAGGTCACCACAAAGAGTCTGAAATGTCTTCACAGGCCCTAGCATTAAACTAGATCATGGATATGTTGAGCACACTCTAGACTACACATAGGACAGAGATGGAGCAAGTTAACCGACATCTGGATGAGTTAACCGTGTCCAAGACCACTCTCCCTGCCCAGCCTCAGATGAACTCGAACAATAAGAGGAGGCATTCAAATCAGGTATACATCACTATAGGTACGATCTCTTTTCCTGAATTTTTATCTAACTTCATTCTTCTCAGGAGTGATAGATCACCACAAGCACCTGATAGAGTAGAGGAGAGGGCACATGATGAGGAGCGAGAGCCAATCCATGATGATCTTGATCACACACATTCTGATGCCGAGGAGAAGGACCACTACGATGATGAAGACCACCATGATGTCCAACTTGATGATTAGAGAGAGGGGAGCCATGCAGAGACAGTTGACATGGATACAGGCTAGTCAGGTGATGATATTACGCCAGACCATGCAGATACTCCTTGATGATTCTATTTCTTTCCATGTTTTAGAGAGTTTTATACGTACTTTTGAAACTCTTGATGTACACGCTGATTCCACTTCTCATATGAATAAAGATGCTGATTTTGTCATTCTTGAGATTGTTTCTTTTCCCAATGCCTTGTATGGAAAAGTAAAGAAAAATACCAAAACGAATGTTGTTACTACAGAGACCGAGAGATTATTGAAAGATCACATATTCCTGAAGATTCCACTTCATGATGCCTTGGATCACTTTCCTATGCTCCAGAATCAGTTGAAAAATATATGTACCACACGTAGGAAGAAGAGATCACGTACAAAGAAACATGTTTTGACCAAGGCCACATCCCGCGCTATAC
The DNA here is from genome assembly GCA_037367405.1 of Ottelia alismoides. Taxonomy (NCBI): domain Eukaryota; kingdom Viridiplantae; phylum Streptophyta; class Magnoliopsida; order Alismatales; family Hydrocharitaceae; genus Ottelia; species Ottelia alismoides. The sequence continues at coordinate 133,576 of JAZKJV010000333.1, forward strand.
AAAATAGATTGCCTAATAAGAAGAAAGACTCAGGAGCATATTACGATAAATGCAGGATTTCTCATGCAGCATTCGATCACACTCTTTTAGATAATGATTCCTCAATTAAATTGTTGCCATCCTGTTTACTCGACAAGCTTGAGTTAGGTCCTCTTTACAAATCCCTCATGATCCTTCAGTTTGCTGATATATTTTAAAGAGACCTAGGGGCATATTGAGGAACTTTATCGTAACCGTGCAGGGCCTGCAATTCTTAGTGGACTTTACTGTCCTGGACATAGATTGCCCTACATAGTTGCACCTTAGCCCGATCATCCTTGGGAGGCCTTTCTCGGAGACCGTGAAGGCTCTATTTGATTATGATACATGGAATGTATCTTTTAGTGCCGAGGGCAAGAAGGTACATATAGAGAAGGCGAGAGAGTCACACAATCTAGTGCCACATCTACAACCAATTCAAATATCTTGAGTTCTTTATTCACCCGTGATTACATAGATGAGGTTCGCCTTGACGACCTTGAGAAGTATCGAGTACGGACCCAGGATTTCTTAATAGAGGATGAGTTCGAGACTACAGTTGGCAGTTCTTCTGATGGTACATTATATTTTAGCATGGATGATGATGAGCAGATGGAGCAGATACCTGATGATTTTATTGCGGACATTTCAGAGTCAGAGAGTTTACAGGATTCCTCCACTTCAGATGATTTAGAGACTGAGTTTCATTTAGATGAGTTATTTTCCTCTAGTCATTCTGAGGATGAGCATAGCAGCGAGTCCGATGATGTTTTAAACATCTTCTGTAGTCTAACTCTCGAGCATATTGAGATGGTGGATAACCATATTGCAAATACATCTACCACCAGCACAAATTCCATTACACATACAGATGAGGTTACAACGTAGCCAGATTCTACCTTACTAGAGCAGAAGACATTGCCACCAAACATGAAATATGCTTTCCTTGCGGGTCCACATCGACAGTTTCCGATCATTATCATATCATCCTTGACCGAAGAGCAAGAATCTCGTCTGATGAAGATTCTTGAAAGAAACCGCAAGGCTATTGGGTGGACTGTATCCAATTTCCGTGGGATAAATCCTGCTTTGTGTTCCCATCATATCTATCTCGATCATGACAACAAACCTTATAGAGAGTTTAAGCGCAGACTGAATCCAGTTTTACTAGATGTTGTCAAAAAAAGAGATTACGAAATGGTGCGACGTAGGGTTTATTTATCCCATCTCCAACTCTGAATAGGTTATCCCATTACATGTTGTCCCAAAGAAGTCGGGAATTCAAATGGTTAAGAACGAAAGTAGAGAGGAGATTCCAAAGAGAGCAACCATGTTGTGGTGGGTGTGCATTGATTACAGGAAATTGAACGCCGCGACGAAGAAGGACCACTTCCCTTTTCCTTTTATAGAATAGGTTATAGAGAGGTTGGAAGGGAAGGAGTACTTATGTTTCCTTGATGGTTATTCCGGATACAACCAGGTCACTATTGCTTCGGAAGACCAGGAGAAGACTACCTTCACATGTCTTTTTGGTACGTACGCTTTTAGACGGATGCCCTTAGGATTGTGCAATGCCCCTGCTACTTTCCAGAGGTGTGTGCTTGCCATTTTTGCAGACATAGTTAGTGATTTTCTAGAGGTATTTATTTATGTTTTTCGGTCTATGGTGAGTCCTTTAACGATTGTTTAACGCACCTAGACCAGGTTCTTTAGAAATATTGTGAGGTAGATCTTGCTTTCTCATGGGAAAAGAGCCATTTTATGGTTACAGACGGGATTGTGTTAGGGCACGTCATCTCCAGGCGAGGCATGGAGGTTGACCCTGCAAAGGTGGATGTCATCAAGCATCTTGAGCCAGCATCCAACATCAAGCAGTTACGATCTTTTCTTGGGCATGTTGGTTTTTAGAGACGACTCATTCAGGATTTTTCGAAGATTGATCGACCATTAACTGAACTATTAGTTAAAGACATCGAGTTTCTGTTAGATGACAAATGGCTTCATGCCTTCCTCACAATGAAAGAGATGATTATCAGTGCTCCTGTCCTACAACCACTTGATTGGTCTCTTCCCTTTGAGATCATGATGGATGCTTTAGATTTTATGGTCGGGGCTGTATTAGGATAGAGGAGGAATGCACTTCCTGTTGCTATCCACTATGACAGCCGGACTTTAGATGATGCCCAGTGCAATTACACAGTCACAGAGAAAGATATGCTGGCAATGGTTTTCATTGGACAAATTCAGATCATATCTTCTTGGCTCAAAGATTACAGTTTACACAAATCATTCAGCTATCAGATTTTTGATGGAGAAGAAGGATGCCAAGGCACACCTTCTTAGATGGATTCTATTACTTCAGGAGTTTGATTTGGACATTAGAGATAAACCTGGAGTAAAGAACGTGGTAGCTAATCACCTATCCCGATTACAGATAGAGTAGCCCTCAGATGAGTACATGCCGGAGATTGCAGAGGGATTTCCAAGCGAGAATATCTTTTCAGTTACAAAGCTTCCGTGGTATGCAGATATAGTGAACTTTTGGTTACACAGAGGAGTCCACAGGGTTGGCCAAATAATCGAGTCCACATACTAGTTTCTGAGGCACGATACTACCATTGGGAGGATCTGATTTTTTTTCGTGAGGGACCGAATTGTGTTTACAGGCATTGTATTCCTCAGAAGGAATACAATAGTGTCCTCACTCTGTTCCATTCCTTAGAGGCAAGCAGACATCATTCAGGGAAGAAGACAATGCAGAAGGTACTTCAGAGTACATTTTGGTGGTTGACTATTACTAGAGACGCTTGCACACTCGTGAAGAGTTTCCCAGATTGTCATAGAGCAGTAGGGACGATCAGTGCTTGAGATTTTATGCCTATACGACCTGTTATTATTTGCAAGATCTTTGACGCATGGGGCATAGATTTTATCGAACCGTTTCCTTCCAGCTGTGGTTTTGAGTATATTCTTCTCGATGTAGATTATGTTAGTAGATGGGTGGAGGCTATACCCGCATGAACCGCTGACAGTAGGATAGTATGAAGGTTCCTGAGGGAACATATTATTTCACGGTTTGATATTCCACGTATTCTTCTTTCAGATGGGGGTAGCCAAGTCATTAATAAGGAGGTAAAAAAGCTAGTGAAGAATTATGGCATTAATCACAGAGTAGTTTCTCCTTACCATCCACAGAGAAACAGCATGGATGAAGTTTCGAATAGGGAGGTGGAATCCATTCTTCAGAAAATAGTACGACCGGATAGGAAGAACTGGTCACAGCTTCTAGACCAGATTCTTTGGGCATATCATACTGCATATAAGACTCCCTTAGGTACTTCACCCTTCAGTCTGGTTTATGGGAAGCCATGCTATTTGCCCATAGAGATCATGCACAAATCTGAATGGGCTATCAGAGAAAATTCACTTGATATGCATAAAGCATGAGCCAAGAGGAAGATGGATCTGAATGAGCTAGTAGAGATTCGAAATCAGGCATATGAGAACACCCTCATTTATAAGAACAAAGTGAAGAGTTGGCATGACAGACATATTCGGCACAAGATCTTTGTTCCTGGGCAGAGAGTATCGTTGTTCAATGCACAATTGAGAATTTTTCCTGGCAAATTAAAGAGCAAGTAGGAAGGACCCTACATAGTCAGAATGGTGCATGACAATGGAAGCATAGCTATATCAGACGTGTCACCTGGTGCAGAGCCATTCGTGGTGAATGAGCAGATGCTGAAGCACTTCGTGGAGACTACTGATCATCTGGCCCGTGTTGAGGTGATCTACTTTGTACTGGACTCATGACTACTCTTCCACTTCATTTTGTCATGTGCAAAGACTTTTGAGCCATTCGATTTTTGGAGTACACCACCACCTTTACATTCTTCGAAGACCACAATCGTCCCCATTTTTTGATCGTCTTTTATGCTTAGGATACGAGATCCTAAGTATAGGGGGGGCTGATTACCCGTTGATTAGCGTTTTTGATTTTGTTCTTTTTATTTTCTCTTGTATATCCTTTTCTTTCCACGAATCACTAGTCCCCAATTTTTGGCCACATTCTTTTCTATACTTAGGATGCCTTATCCTAAGTATAGGGGGGACCGAGTGATTTTGTTGATCTCTTTTTTCTCTATCAATCTTGTTCCTTCGTTGTATATTATTTTCCCTCAGTCACCTCATTTTTGTCTTCCACTATATTTACGATAACATGATCGTAAGTATAGGGGGGTCGACTGACTTCTATTCATTCATTCTTTTTCACCTACTTTTACTTAGCACGAGTTATGTCCTCCTTTTTCTCTTTTGACGCTATCAGGACATGGCATAAGCTAAGTATAGGGGGTGCGTATATATTGTATATATACTTGCGTCCATAACTCTTACTTTTATATATTTTCTATATCTATAAAATCTATAAAAAGTGAGTGAGGGTTAATTTAAATCCATCTATTTATCTATTTATTTATCTATTATTTATAAAATCCTTGCAAATAAGTAAAATATATCTAAAATCTTTATTTAAAATACTTAATTTCAAATATTTATTAAAAATATGTATTTAATATGTATAATACTTATTTAAAATCTTATCTATTAAAATATGTGCAAAATCATGTAATACTTGTAAAAATCCCAGTATATAAAATTTGTAAAATACATTAGTTATTTAATACAAATAAAATATGGGTAATATATTTTTTCAAATTCTTGTACATATGCTTATTTATAAAAATTGAAAAATCCATAAAAAATACAAAGTTCTAAAATTCATAAAAATTACAAAAGCTTTAAAATCTATAACAATGAGTAAAATTCAGAAAATATACTTCACAAAACATTGTTGTATTTGCATTAGCATTTTTTCATAATAAGTTTGCTTTTTAGAACTAAAGATTGCGAATAGTCTAAAGGATGGAGCTTGATTATGACCTTTAACTTTCATTGTAAGGAGCCTAGTTAGGATCTAGAAGTTAGACTCTTCAGGTCTTGTGACTTAAATCTTTGGGTTCCATAAGACCATATTTGGGAAATCAACTCATATTTGCCTAAGTAGAACACTTGGAGTCATCCGTACGACACTGCATCGGTGGACACATGCCCTTTGCACTTAGCTCAACTTGCAACGGGCTGCGAAGGGAAATCCATCTTGGTAGTGCGTTTCTACCCTTGTCTTTGCAGCATTGATGTCTAAAGACGAGAGAGATTGGGGTTGTGATAGTCACTTCGAAGAGGGAAGGATATGCTGACACAATTTTTCCAAGACCTCAAAAAAGGGACGGAATAAAAGATTCTATATCCGTCGAGGCACAAAGAGATGAATGCAGTGCAAGGAAATTACAAAGCCAATTCAAAGGAGAAGCCACCAAATACAAATTCGACCACAATGGTCCAAGCTTCCTCCAAAAATGCATGCACATCTTAGTGGAGACTTAGCTACACCGGCTGGACTTCACAAGGAGATGCGTCTACACTGGTCGTACTCCAGTTCTTTTCTCATTCTTCTCTTTTCTCTCTATATTCAATTGTGGACATAGCACATACTGACCTCAGAAGGGAATACCTCCCTCCCTGAGGAAAGAGTAGCTGGATGAGAAACCAATGGAAGTATATAGCTAGGATGGACGGTTTCTTCGCTTCTTTAAGAAGGAAGAGCTAAAACAATTCACACACCGTACAAATTGACTTCAAGGTTGATAGAGTTTGCGATATAAATAAGTGAATCTGAACTGGCTATTGAGGTGAACTTAAATAAGGATTTGTGGAACTTGAGGACAGTTGAGGATAAAATACTAATCCTAGTTAAGGCTCCAACAAAATGCTTGTTTCAGGATCGATCGAGCCCTGTCCTTTGTATGTTCTCATCAATTGGTTTAGGAAAACAAATTCATTCTAACTTGCTTTCATTTTCACTTACTTTTCAAATTAGTGTTTGCTAAGGGACTAGCAAAGTTTAAGTATAGGGGGTTGATGAATCCATAATTCATTAACATTTCTGTCGCATTTTGTCTTAAAACCCTTAACAAATACATGTAAATATCCATTAATTCCCATCTTTTAACAAAATCTCATTCATGAATAAAAATGCATTTTTATGCATCAAAAACATGTAAATAAATAAAAGAAAAAAAATAAAGAAAAGAAAAGAAGGCAGATTGTAAATATGTATATATGTACAACATGACTTGTAAAATATAAATATAGCTGCAAGATATATTTATATAACCTAACCCCAGAGACCAAGTCAACATAGGTTGGTCGACAAACAAACAAGTAGGGAGATATAAGGAAAGAAAATCATAAAAATAATTAAATATACACTTCACACATTCTTCACTATTTATCAAATAAATATCAAATCTTCATTGATTTTTAATTAATTAATATGTGCTTATTTTTCACCAAACTCTTTTTCTAATTATTTCTAAAAATGTATATAAAAATATAAAAATAAGTAAAAAAACATTATCTTGTATATATGTCAAGAAATCCAACTTTCAAATTGACAAATGCTCAACTTCCGAACATCATAACTTTCTCATACGAACTCTAATATCACTCTACTCACCTTTAAAGTTCATAAAAAAATATTCTATAATTAATGGAGGCGATTTCATTAAAATCAGAGTCTGTTTGCAAAAAGTCGGTTTTGGGAACTAATGACAACGAGTTTTCTGTGCTATTTATTTTTTAGATTACACTATTTATAATTTTATTAATTTATAGTTTTTATTAATTTTTTGATCTTTTATTTTAACCATGTTTTTTTAGAATTTTGGAGCTTATTTATTATTTTAATTAAATCCAAATGCCTAATTTATAGATGAAATTGAACTACATAACTTATACCCATATTTATTAATATATCTAAACTAATTTATTAAAATCCATAAAAAATTGTAAAGATCTTATTTATTATTTTAATTAGGAAAATATAAAATTAATATGTATTTATTTATTTAATAAATTAAAAATACAAAACCTATTTATTAAGTATTATTTATACCTATTCATTAATATAATATTTATATTTAAGAAATTATTTATTATTGATAAAAAGTAATTACACCATAATTTAGATAATTTGATTATCTATATTTTTTGTTTTTATACCTATTTAAAATAACATTATTTATTATTTATTGCGTAATTTAGATTGTATTATTCCATCTGGCCAACCAGGTGCTGACACGTGTCAGCACCTGGTGTCTTCTTCTCCAAGAAGCTAGTGCAACTTTTGTTCTACCAGCCGACTTTCAACAAATTTTCACGCATCACTCCTAACCTCTTTACTCAATCCAAACCTTCTGTCTTCCTCTCCTAACAAACCTAATCCATGCCCACCATTGATTTATACCTAACTTCCCTTTGATCGTCCTATAAAAACCCTTGAACATCGGCCATTCAGAACTAACTTGATCCTAACTACCTTCAGTTCCAGATTCCTGGCAGATCACCTACCTTTCCTAGCCTCGTTCCGACCGCCTACGGTGGTGACGACACCTGAGAGCCGCCTCGCGTGGAAGGAGGATCATTGGACGAGAGTTCCAGGGTGGCCAACCGCCTTGCATCGCCGCTTCACGCGCGTGGAGCTCCGGCAAAGGTCGACCGTCGAGCGACAACCAGAGGTAATACACTTCAACTTCCCAGATCATTCTTCCATCTTTGCAATTTTAATTCTTGAATTTCGTGTCTTGTTTAGAGTCGTTAAGTACATCATTATGCCACTCTAATCACCATATTAGACGCATATCAATTTCAATCCCCAAATTCACAACAAAAACATTGAAATTTACTCTCATTTTTTACAGTTTCACTGGTCCACATTTTCTGGGAACATAATCTTTAACTTGCAAATCCTAAAATTCTTGGTTGGTTTTTACTGCAAATCGAGCATACAAATGTTATTTGCACGTCCGTCTTCGATCTGGAGCTTCCTTTCATCGTCTGGAACTCACATTAATTGAAGAACAATCGAATCTACAAAAGCTTCATCAGCTGCAATACTTGACTGACCACCGTCTTCGTTAATGCCTAACCACCGCCAATTGACATCCTTGGAGCCGCTCAACCGCAAGCGAGCTCGGAGGGAGAAGGAGCCTCCCTCCTGGCCCTACAGGAGGCCAAAGCAGCCATCGGATCGTCGGAGATAATTCAGAGATGGTGGTGCTGCCGTTACATTACAAAAAGGGGAAGAATAGATTAAGAACGCCAGAAAGCACATGCTTCTGACACGTCGCGTCCAACGATAGCTCAGATCGCATATCAGCTTCTAATCTCCACCGTTGATTGCGAAACGGTGGGAATTTTGCAACATAAACCATCTGAAGTTCCAGAATCTCAGAAGAGCTCAAAGTTTCCAGAAATTACATTAAGGTCCCCGTGCAGGGACCTAAATGTAATAAACTTTATTTTCTTTGCATTTCAGTCCTTACTAAGGACCTTTTTATAACAGAACATAGAACTTTATTTTTGCAGTTATACCCCTGGCTTGTAGGGGTGTTTTGACCTCTTTTTTGTTGTATTTTTCTGCGATGTCTTTAAGGTAGCTTCATAACTACTCAAGATACTTTTCTTTTATTTTTCCGTGATTTTTCATCTCTTTATCATATCGATTTGATTTTCGTAATCGTGATTTAGTTTTGAATCAATTTTGAGTCTTTTGTAAAATCAAGAATAAAGAGAATATTTTTGAGATTTCTTTCTTGTATCAGAAGCTAAGATTTTAATATTCTGCCTCCTTGAGTTCGACCCAGGTACACTTACTTGGTAAAATAAATTGTGTAGATGAAAATATGATAGCGAAGCCGATTCACTTCATCCACTCTCTCTCTCTCTCCTATTTTCGTTGATTTTTATTTGATCAATGCGGATCCCTCCTTATGATGTTGTAAGCGAATCTAAGTCAAGAGCTTATGAGGTTTTGTATAAAAATCTCAACTCTAAGGAGGGCCAAAAGGATATATTCAGGTTGGCCAAAGCAAGAGAAAGAAAGACCAAAGACCTTTCTCAAGTGAGATGCATTAAGGACGAGGAAGGTCACGTGCTTGTTACTCAGAAAGATATAGAGACTAGATGGGAGCAGTACTTCCATAAACTTTTCATTGGAGAAGGAAATAGAGAGATCACTTTGGGTGATCTAGCTAGTAGTGAAAGTTACTTGAATCGTGCATGCTATAGATGAATACAAAGAAAAGAAGTAGAGGAGGCTTTGAAGGTTATGAGACCTGGGAAAGGTGTTGGACCAGATGACATCCCTGTAGAAGTATGGAAAGTTTTAGGTGAGCGTGGTTTGACTTGGCTTACGAATCTATTCAATGTTATTTGGCGAAGCAAGAAAATGCCTGAAGATTGGAGGAGGAGTATCGTGGTGCCTCTGTATAAGAACAAATGATTCATTCAAAATTGTTCAAATTACAGAGGTATCAAGCTGATGAGTCACACTATGAAAATTTGGGAACGTGTGATCGAAAGAAGGATGAGGCAAGTTTCCCAAGAAAAAGAAAACCAATTCGGATTCATGCCAGGTCGCTCAACTATTGAAGCCATCCATTTGCTGAGGAGAACAATGGAGATTTGTAGAGCTAAAAGGAAGAATCTCCATATGATCTTTATTGATTTGGAGAAGGCTTATGATTCCGTCCCACAAGAGATACTGTGGAGAGTTTTGGAGAAGAGACAAGTACCTATCCTATACATTAATCTCATAAAGGATATGTATGATAGGGCTTTATCTTGTGTAAGAACCCCGACAGAGAAGACTGACTATTTTGATATCAACATTGGTTTACATCAAGGTTCAGCTTTGAGTCCATTTCTTTTTACTTTGATTATGGACGAGTTGACAAGTCACATTCATGATGAGTTACCTTGGTGTATGTTATTTGCTGATGATATTGTGTTGATTGACGAGACTAGAGATGGAGTAAATGAGAAGCTTGAGGTTTGGAGACATGCATTGGAGACTAAAGGTTTTCGTATAAGTCGGGCTAAGACGGAATATATGGAATGCACTTTTGATGGAAGCAATGGTGAAGGAATCGAGGTGAAGATTGGTGACGATAACATTCAAAAGAGAGATTCTTTTAGATATCTGGGATCTATTTTGCAACATGATGGGGAAATTGATAGAGATGTTACTAATAGAATAAATGCAGGCTGGCTAAAGTGGAGAGGAGCCTCCGCTGTTCTCTGTGATAAGAAAATTCCTTTAAAAATTGAAGGAAAGTTTTACAAAGCAGCCGTGAGACCTGCTATGCTTTATGGTTCTGAATGTTGGCCTGTGAACCATAGACATGTGCAGAGAATTGCTGTAGCAGAAATGAAAATGCTAAGATGGATGTGTGGACATACATGTAAAGATCGGATTCGAAATGATGCAATCAGAAATAAAGTTGGTGTAGCTCCGATCGAGGATAAGATGCGAGAAAACCGCTTAAGATGGTTTGGTCATTTGCAAAGAAGGTCAACTGATGCACCGGTTAGGAGATGCGAGTGTTGGGATGTTGAGCCGGCTAAGAGAGGGCGAGGACGACCCAAAAAGTGTTGGAAAGAGACTATACGAAGGGATCTTAGTTTTTTGGATATAAGTCCGAGATTGACCCAAGATAGATTTGAATGGAGGCGAAGAATCCATGTAGCCGACCCTACTTAATTGTGGGAAAAGGCTTTGTTGTTGTTGTTGAATGCGGATCCCTCCTTGCAGTTTTCTACACCGACATAATTATTAACCGCAAGTCGGACCCGCGCTATCACCAGCCTATGAGAACCTAGCTCTTGATGATCTAGCCCACCTACTCACAGACCAGCATGCATCCTTTAGGCATGAGATGGACGAGTTTCACCAAGAAATGAGGGATATAGTAGAGGGCAAGTCCACCGTACCCGCTCAGATCGAGCCCAACCCGAACAACCTAAAGAGGAAGTATGAGCATGTATAGTTCACATAGACCACCACTCCTAGTGATATATTGGGTGACATTGCTTCATATACATTTGATGTTGATTTTATGTCACTTAGGAGTGGTAGGATGCCAGCCGACGGCCCCTCATCTGAGCGACGACATCACAATGAGCCAAGAGTGCCAAACGAGGAGGATAGGTGTGCTGAGGCTGATGACGATGTTGATGACGGTGGTGATAAAGCTACAAAGGATGATGATCCAACTGATGGTGTTGAGGTCGTTGTTTCTCCAGATGCAACAAGTGGTACAGATGCCACCATACCAGATGATGCTGATCTAGAGCACAGTGTTGATGGAGCAAAGAGAGATGCCATGGGTGGTACTGAGGCCACCACTTCTATTCCAATTGTGTCCCCTGCAGTTCTTGTATCTCATGACTATTTGAAAAACACCAAAAAATTAATAAAGGAAATGTTTCTTTATCTACTGCAAGTCCATCTATGTTGCATGATGATCCTTGTATGGGCTCCAGTAGGAACCTCTTCCTAGCCCTCTATATGAGGAGGGCCCAACCATCCCCTTCCCCCAAGCACTCCGCTTGGCTAAGGGGAATAAAAAAGAAAATCAAAAAAAGAATCAACAGTTAGAGTTCAGCCATCGGATGATCGACAGATTCCATATCCAGCTGACTCTATAGGCGACACTTGAGCACATCCCTCTCTTCTAGAGGAACTTGAGAGAGAAGACCACCATTCATAGGAAGAATAGGAACCATTAGGCAGAAATCCATGTGCAAACCCGTGCCACCTGCTTCTCCATCCAGAACCGTCTGCCAACCAAGAGTCCAGATGCAGGAGCTCCCTACATCAGATGCCACATTCATGAGAAGATATATGATCGTACTCTATTATACAACAGCTCTTCCATTAACCTCCTTCTGGTAGCCTTACTCGACCGATTCGAGTTTGGTCATCTTCGGCAGAGTAGGACAGTCCTTCAGTTTGTTGATCGGTCTGTCAAGAGGCTGAAGGGGTTATTGAAGGACGTAGTCATCATAATTCAGGGCCTAAAATTCGTCGTGGACTTCATTGTGTTGGACATGGAGATCCCTGAGTCTATGATCGATAACCCCATCATTCTCGGACGTCCATTCTTAGCCACAACCAAGGTGGTGTCCGACCATAATAGTAGGAAGGTGTACTTTCACATCATGGGTGAGAGTATACAAATAGAGATGATCAGTGAGACCAGAGCACGAGACTTAGCTTTCTCAGAGCAGTTCAACGATGTAGAGTAGATGATAGAGGCAGAGCGAGACGTCCACCAAGAGTTCGATTTTGTGATCACTGATGATGAAGCTGCTTAGTCAGATCCCATTTCATGATCCCTTCTCTCACCTTCAAATGCTACAGATTTAGAGCTTACAGCAGAGGAGAGTTCGGAGAGCACACTCTTGTTCGAGGACACTTTTGAAGCGGATGTTCGCATTGAGGATAGTGAGTCAGACTATATATCTTATGATTCTGATTCAAATCCCTCAGAGTCAGTCATAGATTGGGAATAATTTAATGATATGTTACCTTGTCTTATACCCACAGAGCCAGTAGCTAGGGTGGAGACAGAGCTAGTACCGAGCACAGATACACCAGTAGGGCCATCTTCACCAGTTTCTCATGATCAGCGAGAGTTCTCACATTCAGATCTGGTTGCCTTCACTCAGACCTTTCAGAAGCCAGATTTGCCAGTCCCAGTTGTCCAGAACTGAAGCCATTGTCGCAGTCACTGAAATATAGGTTCCTTATGGGCAAGCATGAGATGTACCCAGTCATTATCTAAACAGATTTGACTGGAGAGCAAGAATCTCGATTGATGGAGGTTCTTGAAAGAAACAGCAAGACAATAGAATGAAGTGTAGCTGATCTCAAGGGGATAAGTTCGGCCCTATGCTCGCACCATAACTATCTCGAGGATGACGCGAAGCCGTCACGTGAGTTCTAGCAACGGCTGAACCCGAATTTTCGAGAGGTGGTCATGAAAGAGATATCTAAATGGTAGAGCACCGATTTTATCTACCCCATCTCCGACTCCAAGTGGGTTAGTTCGTTACATGTGGTGCCCAAGAAGACAAAGACGAACGTCACTACATTTGTGAGTGAGTCTGGAGAGGAGATCGCTACCTGGCTACCCATTTCTTGGAGGGTTTGTGTGGACTATAGACAATTGAACCAGGCCACCAAGAAGGATCATTTCCCACTGCCTTTTATTGATCATATTATAAAGAGACTAGCTGGGAAGAGTCACTGCTGCTTCCTTGAAGGGTACTCTGGATACAATCAGGTGGCCATAGCGCCCGAAGACCAGGATAAGACGACATTCGCCTGTCCGTTTGGGACATATGCTTTCAAACAGATGCCCTTTGGTCTATGTAATGCCCCGGCGACATTCCAAAGGTGCATGTTGTCCATTTTCTCTGACATGGTGGGTGACTATTTAGAGGTCTTAATGGATGATTTCTCGGTCTACAGCGATGGGTTTGATGCTTGTCTTGATTGCCTAGATCGAGTGCTTCAGTGCTGCATATAGGTCCATCTTGTTCTTTCTTGGGAGAAGAGTCATTTCATGGTGACTCAGGGGACGGTGCTTGTCCATATCATCTCCAACATGGGTATGGAGATTGATCCGGCCAAGGTGGATATAATCACGAAACTCAATGCACCGCCCAACTTGTGGCAGTTGCGGTCTTTTCTGGGGTATGTCGGTTTCTACCGACATTTTATTCATGACTTCAATAGGATTGCCTGATCGCTCACTGATCTGCTGACAAAGGACACCGAGTTCATTATAGATGATAAGTGTCTTTCGTTGTTCGAGACTCTCAAGAACCTAGTTGTTGAGGCTCCTGTCCTTCAACCGCCTGATTGGTCTCTCCCATTCGAGATCATGACAGATGCCTCCGACTTTGCCATGGGGGCCGTGCTTGGACAGAGGAGGGGTGGTTTACCCTTTGCCATTCACTACGCTAGTCGTACATTGGATGTCGCTCAGTAGAACTATACAGTTACGGAGAAAGAGAAGCTAGCTATAGTTTTTGTCTTAGACAAATTCAGATCATATATTTTGGGATCCAAATTGATGATTTATACTGATCATACCACCATCAGGTACCATATGGCAAAGAAGGATGCCAAAGCTCGATTTACTATATGGATCCTTCTACTCAAGGAGTTTGATGTTGAGATTAAGGATAAGCCTGGAGTCAAGAATGTAGTGGCGGATCATCTCTCCCTTTGGAAAATCTTGAGGAATCTGAACAGATTGATCCTATTACTGAGACCTTCCTAGATGAGGCAATCCTTGCTATTGCCTCGCTCCCATGGTACGCCGACATTGTGAACTATCTTGTTGCCAAGAAAGTTCTACAAGGTTGGCCCAGTCAGTGACTTAAGACCTTCCTTACGAAGGACAAGTCTTACCAATGGGAGGATCCCATCCTTTAACATGAAGGAGGGGATAGCGTCTGGCATCGGTGCATTCCTCAGGAGGAGCATCACAGCGTCCTCACATACTGCGACAAGCTTGAGGAAGGAGGACATCATTCTGGGAGGAGGACAACACAGAAAGTGCTCCAATCCAGCCTATGTGGCCTACCCTTTTCAAGGATTATGATGAATTCATGAAGAGGTGTATTGACTGTCAGAGGACGGGCACCTGTGGATAGCATGATATGATGTTGATGCATCCCATTCACTTCTGTGAGTTTTTTGACGCATGGGGCATCGATTTTATGGGTCCATTCTCTAAGAGTCGGGGATTCGAGTACATTCTGTTGGTTGTTGATTATGTGAGTCATTGGGTTGAGGTCATTTCCTCCTGAACCGCAGACGCCCAGACTGTTTGCAGATTTTTGAGGAAGATTATCATTTCACGGTTCGGGGTGCCTAGAGTATTGATATATGGTGAGGTGTCTCATTTTATCAACGACTAGGTAAAGTCCCTTGCTAACAAGTTCAACATAGACCATCGAGTAGCCACTCCATATCATCCTCAGACCAATGGTCTTGCTGAAGTATCTAACAGGGAGTTCAAGACGATACTGCAGAAGGTAGTCCGCCCAGACCGCAAGGACTGGTCATAACATTTGGACTCGGTATTGTGAGCATATCAGACTTCCTTCAAGACTCCATTAGGTACGTCTCCCTTTCATCTCGTTTATGGCAAGCCATGCCATTTACCTGTTGAGATTAAGCATAAGTCACTATGGGTTGTCATTGAGATATTATTGGATAAAGAGAGTATAGGTGATCAAAGGAAAGCAGAATTGGTAGCCCTGGAGAAGCTTAGAGATACAACCTTTTCAAGCAACCTACAGTATAAGGAGCAAGTGAAGATATGGCATGATTCTCATATCAGCCATAAATAGTTTGAGCCAGATCAAAGAGTATGGTTATTTGATGTCAGGCTTAGAGTATTTCCGGGGAAATTGCAGAGTAAGTGGAAGGAACTATACCTGGTCTGAAAGGTGCATGACAATGGTAGTATCGACATATCTGAGATATCATCTGAGTTCACCTTTTGTATCAACGGTTAGCGCCTCAAGCCATATCTAGATCATGATCCATTGATCATTGACGTCGCCCCAATTCATTTTGCATGAGATGTGGTCTTTGACTCACATCAGTTGCATCTCATGCCTGATTATCATTGTTTTCGTCCCTTGTATAGATCCAGATGTCCATATCACACATTCTTTTATCTAGCACCTCATTTGCATCTTATGATTATGCTATACTTAGGGTGTACTTTACCCAAAGTATGGGGGGTGTCAGATCTTTGATTATCTTTTGATTTCTTTTTAACTCTATTTTGTTGCCTATACTAAGGGATATTTTACCCTAAGTATAGGGGAGGTAGACCCTATACATTCTAACCCTCAGTCTCCCGTTGTATTCAGACTCTATACTTAGGATTACTTGATCTTAAGTATAGGAGGGAATCACCGACATCTATTGAGTTTATTATTTCATTTGTCGTTGTAATATGGCCATTCCTTTCACTTCCCAATACTAAGCACGAGTTATGTCTTCTTCATCTCTCTTTGATCACTCTGAGGACATCGTTCAAGCTAAGTATAGGGGGGTGTCGTATATATTGTATATATACTTTAGCCATAACTCATACTTTGTGTGTGTGTTAAAAAAAATGGATAAAAATCACTTATTAAAAATCACAAAAATTTTTAAATTTTCCTTGTATATAGATCTATTTTCTGCACATACATAGCTATTTATAAAAATTAATTTTGTACAAATGTTTGTAAAAATACTTTTATTGTGAAATGTTCGTAAATATTTTATATCAAAATTATGTATATAGTACAAAATTTTTGAAAAATATTTGAAAAATAAAAGTTTGCAAAAACCCTTGTGTAAATGTTTGTAAATAGTTGCAAAAACTCTGTATTCATGCATGCATTCGTACATTTTCAAAAATCTTGTACATTTTCAAAAATTTTGCATAAAAAGATTTTTGTATATACTTGTGTATTCTTCTTAATCATAGTTGACATTTAAAGTAGTCCGTAATTAAATTGGAAAATGGAGCTTGGTTAAGACCTTAGTCCACCTAATTCTCAGAGGAACCTTATAGGATTTGGGATTAAGACTTTTCAAGTCCATTAGTGACTTAATTCTTTGAGTCCATAAGGCTATGTTCACATGTCATCTTGATGAGCCTAAGTACAACACTTAACAACACATGCATGACTCTCACAGACAATGGCTTTACTTGGACCAGCACTTTACACTCAGCTCCACACGGATGTGGTGGTGAGGAGGCAAATTTCCTTGGCTTGGGGTAGCATACAAGGGTAGTACTTCTAGGCAGAACCTCTCATTTTCCTTAAGGGAGGGAAGTGTGTCTCAACTTGGTCTAGTGGTGTTGAGGTCTAAAGACAGGAGTTGTGGGTTGCAATAATGCTTCAAAAGTGGGATAGTCTACTGGTCGAGAAGAAAAAGTCCTTATGTATATATGATGCACCATGTAGATATGTTGTACATGTGCATATTAAAAAAAAACTCCAAAAAAGTGGCAGGCCTGATTGAAAATAAAATGCAAGATGGTGTGCAAATAGTCAAATAAAGCAAAGCTTATGTTACACCTTCTCATCTCATGAAGCTTGCAGTGGGAGACTTAGCTACACTGGTTGGGCTCCCAGGGATACGTGGCTACACTGGCCACGGTCCATTCTCTTCTTTCCCCCCTCTTCTTGAGTCGATTGAACTTAAACTTAGAAGGGAATACCCCGCTCCTCGAGGAAGAGCTGCTAGAGTAGGGAATTAGAGTCACCTTGTTGAGGGAGGATGTTGCTTGTCATTTCTGAGGTGGGGAGCTATATATCACTTACAATGTATAAGAAAAGATTCATGGTCATTAGAGTTTGTGTATGTAGACTTGTTCTGATCTGGATTATTGAAGAGTCTTGACCATAGAATGGTGGAACTTAGAGGTTGTTGAGTCTTAAACCTAGATCCAGATAAGGTTCCGACAAACTAATAATCCAAAGGTCTGAGTGAGCTCCATACTTCAATTTAATGAAGACAAGTTCAATAATCAGCCTTGATTCTCCTTTTCTTTCTTTTCTTTCCTTTTTCACTTCTTTTTCAAATAAGTGTTTGCTAAGGTACTAGCAAAGGTAAAGTATAGGGGGTGATGAATCCCTGATTCTCACTCTTTATTCTTTTATTTTAGCTATTTATCTTGGCAAAACATTATGTAAATAGGTGTAAATACAATAACATAACATCAGCATGCATGTGTTAATATTGCATAATTATCATGTATTTGTGCAAAAATAAAAGAAAAAAGGAAAAGAAAATGGAAGGAGGTATTTAGAATAATACAGAGTGATCTGAACACCAAGAGAAGGTCAAGCCTTGACAAGATCGCCAAATAAAATAAGTAGAGAGAGATAGGATCAACTCTATGTGTACATATTACCTATGTATGTAAATAATTTTTTTTGATAAAATAAAAATAAAATATTCTTTTTACCTCCTTATATATAGTACAATAAATAAAACAAAATAAAATAAAAATCAGAAAAAGAAAATAGAAATAAAAATAGAAATAAAATCCTTCTTACTTGTACAAAATACATGTACATATGTCACATCACCTAATTATTTTATACCTGTAAATAAATTATAAAAATAAAATAAAACTTATTTTGTACTCCTAAAATCATGTTGAAAATAAATAAAATATTAAATTTGGGATTTTTGTAAAAATAATAAAAATAAAAATACTAGTACAAATACATAGGTATATTATACATGTATATAATACTATATGAGGAAAGGGAGCCTACTTTGTGAAGTAGGTGACCTTACCAACTTCACATCCATTTTTCGCAATTTTTTTTTATTTTTTTTTGCAAAATTCCATCGTGGATTTTGATAATTATATCAATCTAATATGTCATTCAAATTTCGTCAGAAACAGAGACGCCTGCAGCCTCCATCCAGAACATGTAAAATACAGCAAATCTGTGACCGTTAAAAAATGACTGTCTGGATGGAGGTCGTAGGAGTCTCTGTTTCTAACAAAATTTGAATGACATATTAAAGGGATATAGTTATGAAAATCCACGATAGTATTTTTCAAAAAAATAAAGAATTTACCAAAAATGGAATGTGAAGTAGGTAAGGTTACCTACTTCACAAAGTAGGCTCCCTTTCCTCATACTATATATTGTATATACACTAACTTTATTTTCATAAAAATAATTAAAAATTACATGAAAATAGTTTAAAAATGATAATCATTTTTTATATACACTTTTTATTTTGAATGCATTTATTATTTTTTATTGAATTTATAAATATTTTGTAAATTCCAATTTCCTGATTAGTCCAGCCCGTTTCGTTGACCTTGGTCAACGCCCTCTTCTAGGGCTGACCCGACCCGACTCCTTCCACCGGAGCCTTTTCTCCCCTTTTTTCCCGGTCGGGTAAGGCCTCCTCTTGATCTGAATTTTCACCCGAGCCTTCTCCCAGGATCTACGACCCTCGCAGTTCCCTAGGAAGGCGCGAATCTTCTTAGGGTTGCGCGCTTGCTCTCAATTCTTCCAGCCCCTTGGGAACCCTATAAAGTATCTTCTTCCGCTTCCATAGGGGAGCAAATATTTTCTCGTTCCCATTTTGACCCCTACTCACCTCCAGCTGAGTGACAGCTGCACGGAGAGTCCGTTGGAGCTTGACTTGGTACAGTGACGATGCAGCTAACCCTTCGGGTCCGGAGATCTGCCGCGAGCAGCCTCCCTGTCCTCCGCAATGTGGTTGAGGCCATAACCTAGACGACCATCATCGCCTGGAGCTCAGGAGTCCATCCGGATCTTCAGGTACCCATCCTATCCTCCGCACTTTTGTTATGATTCCGTTCATTCAACTTAGCTCTGCCGCACACCCGCTTGCTCCGACCAGTTGGTCAGAGCCCCATTACCCACCTCCATCCATTCAGATCAACTCGTCGTTCCATTGCTCATCTTACACCGCAGCCTGCTCACCTTAGACTCGACCCTGAAGTCGTGGTTAAGGCCGAGATCTCCTCCAACCACCTTCACCGGAGATCGACCTCCACTCCCCTCCGCTTCTCTTATCTTTGTTTGCAATAAACCCTCACCGGAGCTATGCCTCTGAGCGGTGCACCCATTAGGTGTTGGTTCGCGCAGAGGACCACCTTTGTCCATCGAGCTGCTTAGGCGGAGTAGCTCTCGGAGGAGCTTGACCACTGAGCCCATCTGACCGACGTCACCTCCATCGGAGCCATCTAGCAGGTGCGGAGCACCCTTACGAACGAGCGGGGCTTTTGGTTGCCTCATTGGAGCAGTGGATTGCATCCCATGCCCGATCGAAGTTCACCCAGGAGTTGTTCGTCCTCCATCCTCAGTTACTGTTGGATGAAGCTTTCCTCTGCTAGATTCCATCTCAGCCGCCGACAGCAGCAACTTTTCCACCGTTGCGTTTGACACTATATGGTCGCACGTCCCTGACATTCCCTGGCCGTCATATCTGCAGCATCAGGAGATCAGGCCCGTACGCCATTGCCCGCCTCAACGCCTGCCATGCCCCCCCCACGTGCATAACACGCATGTGAAGGGTAATTTTGCTTAGCCCCTTTTAATTTCTGCATTTACTTCCAAGTCCTGTAAATATTTGTGGTGGTTTATATTTGTTTAGATAATTTGTAGTTTGGACCTCAGATTTTCAGTATTTACATGTTAGTCCTTCCAAACCTGAGACACATGCATGTTCATGTGAGTTTGTGGGACATTTGCATGTTTTGTTCTCAATTTTATGAATGTTATGTTTTAGAGTGAACTTTTCTGATATTTGCAGTTATACCCCTGTGCGTTTTGCATGTGAATATTCATCATGTGCATTTTTTATTGGACTTTTTGCATAACAGGGCCGAAACTTTTTATATGAGTTATTATTTGGCACGAAACTTTAGTATAATTACATTTAGGTCCCTACTTGCTGTGTATGTTATTTTTAATCAAATGAATACCTAATTAACTCCAAAAATTCATAAAAATTACAATTAGCTCTTGCTAACACGTACTATTTATGGTATTTTTTGTGAATTAATTTAGTTTTAATTGATATTTTCTAAAAATAAAAAACATCTAAAACTATTCTGTCTATTTTCTAAAATACCTAAAAAATATAAAAAAAATTACTTTAAAAATTACAAAAAAAATTTGTGTGAGCTTGTCTTTGTGTGTTTTAATTCCTGTAGCATTTTTGTTGCATTTCATAAAAACTCTAAAAAGCTAAAAACTCTAAAATACTTATAAAAATCACTAAAAATAGAAATTTAGTTCTTGTAGTTAGTTATTTTTATTTACTTTTTCATAAAAATCACAACCAAGACATTAGGGTAATTTTAGTATTTTAAATTTGCTTTTTAGTTAGGATGTACACTGCTTTCTTTTCTTGCTTTTGTTTGATTTTTATAAAATCATATATAAATTGGAAAAATTTCATAAAATCACCAAAAACATCTGAATATTTGCAAAATATACAAATTTTTTGTTTTGTATTTTTGAGCCTTTTTGGTCTTAATAAAAATTGCAAAATCTTGGCTTGTGCTTGTTTTCTTATTACTTGTTTTACTTTCTTAGTTTAAAAATATTAATAAATGCAAAATAAAAATAAATAAAAAATATGATTTTATTTCTCTGATTAGGACTACTTCGTAGGTTTCACTCATGGTCCTTGTCTTCGACCCTGGTCGTTATACCGGGTTAAATAAATAGTGGAGACCACTTACATTGATTTTATGCTTAATTGTCTATTTTGAGTGTGGACTTGATTTTTCTTTATTGACCAAATTGATTGGTTGAGAACAACGACTTGTGATTATTTTTCCATCTTAGCCGATCTCGATTTCTCGTGTCATGAAATACACATACATATACCTATATAATAAATACATATATTTATTTTAGTGCACATATAACTTTATAAAAATACAATAAAAATGTATTTTTTGGTATTTATATAAGTTATAAATATATAATATATCTTTATAAAAATAATAAAATCTAATATAACAAATAAAATTAAAATACTTACTACATAAGTAAATATATGCTTGCAAAATGTAACTCATACTAAATAAACTTGAAAAAATAAATAAAAATCATATTAAAATAGTACATACAATAATGAATATCTTTCATGTTTTAACTGAAAATTAAATAAATAATTTGCTATTTTATTTCAAGTTATTTCCTTTTTTATTTTCTATTTTGCCTTATTGTGGGTGACAAAGCCTAATAGGGTTAGTCTTCAGTTGACTTCGAACAACTGACCCACCTTCAACCCTAGGTTGTCAGACCCTGATGACCCGCCTACTTCAATGATTTTTCCTTGAGCCTCCTTGCATTATCTCGGCTTCAATGGAAGTATGCATAGGGTGTTAAACATGGGTATAACATGGAATATACAACAAAAATTGGCTAAAAAGACAACAACTGTTTTGGGTTTTTGTGAAGATTCTTGATTTTTAGTGGGTTTTTAATTATTTATTTTTTTGGAATTTTTATTTTTATAATTTTGTGGATTTTAATTGATAATTTTTGTATTCCTTTTTATATTTACAATTTTTTTCTTTTTTTAAAATTAATTATATTCTATGTATATATAATATATCATGTGATGCCAATAATATGGATAATAAAATATATTATGAAGACAAAATTAGGAAATACCCATAAGGTACAATCACTTCTATTTTCTTAGGTTTTAGAAAATATTTTTGTTATTTTTGGTAGTTATGATAACTAAAATTAATAGTATTAGCAAATATATCTATATATATAGAAAATGACTTTTGTATTTAAAGATATAGGTATAAATACTACAAATTAATGAAATAAAATGTTTTTTCTTTTTAGGTTTTTTCTATTGTGATAATTTTTCTTATAATTTCAATTTTTTTTGGATTTTTAATTGAATTAAAATGACAAAACAGTTACTTATATTAATAGGCAAGATTGTTTTGGACTTTAAAAATATATAAAAGTCCCAAAAATTTCCAAAATTATTTTTAATATCTAGAAAATATAATAAATAAAATTTAGAAATATTTTTTTATTTTTATAGATTTTTTATAATTTTTATAATTATTTTGGAGAATTTAAATTTTAACTGATTTTCTCTGTATATTTTAGGATTTTTTTGGTTAATAGGTGCAAAATACAATAATAAACAATTATTAATTTTTTAGTTTTAATAAATAGAAATATAGAAGAAAATACCTAAATAAAAATTTATCTGTTAGAAGAATATATAGGGTATTTATGCTTATTTTCTACAATGTACATTTTATACACAGAGTAAAATCCTAAAATCCAAACTTCACAGACCCATATCCCCTAAATAAAAATTCAAAATGTATCAAAATCACCTTTAATTGTATATAACTTTTAATAAGATATATAATGAATGTGGTTTCATAATATTTGGAGGCAAGGTGTCGAAGTTATGTTTTAGAACACTATTACACAATACACCGAATAAAATATTTATTTTATTTATTCTTCATTATTTTTATAATTGTGTATTTTCTCAAATTTGTAAATATTATTTATATCATATGTACACATTAAAACTAGAATAAAACCATAAATAAAATAATAAAAAAATAAAGTACAAAAATACATAGATGAATATACAGAACATATACTTATATGATACACACCTACATTTATTTAAGTGTACATATTATACCATAAAAAATTAATAAAAATATATTTACGCCGATAAAAATAAAATGTAAAAATATAAATTAATAGAATAAAATAAAAAAATTAAATACACAAAATAAAATTAAAATACACAAAATATAAATGAATATACTTATATATGTACACTAAAAATAACTTGTAATTAAACACCTCTAAAAAATAAATATAAAACTGCATAAAATACTACTGAAAATTAGAAACATTTTTTTATTTTATAACCTAAAAATAAAAAAATAATTACTATTTATTGTCCATTTTCTAAGGCATTTCTACTTTGGAATTTCCTGGTTGGTCTGTGTCGACCAACTAGATGCCTCCATTTGTTGACCGCGGTCAACTGTCCGTCCTCCCTTCTGACTTCTGTCAGACCGTCATGAGGCCACCACTTTGCCATTTTATCCACGCCTCCTTCTCCATCCTTTGACCTCGAGCCTCATATCACTTTCTAGCCTCTTCATTCATCATCTTCGCCCATCACTGAATCCTCACTATCCACCGATCGTTCTCACATCATCGTCCCTCGAAAATCACCAAAATGTCTCCTATAAATATAACCCCAATGCCCCTTTTTTATTTTTGGTTGCTCTTAATCGGTTCTTAGCCTGACAAAACCACCACATCGTGTTCCTGTTGGCGACAGGAAGTGGAGCCGAGGTTCTATAGTGAGGAGGAGCCAAGGCAGAGCTGATCCACCACCTCCGACGAGCTTTGCCATGGGGTTCTGTCTCTTTGGCCCCCATGTAAAATTGAGGCTTTTTCCATCATTCCTGGGTAATATTATATGTAGATTTCATCATGCATCACTAAATTGTAGTTTAATCGAGTGAATAGCGTTCAATTCAAAAAACCCCTAATTCTTGGAGCTAAGTCTCAGGTCAAAATCACAACGAACTGACCGTTGACCCGTCCTGACTTCCACATAATCTCGCTCCCCTTCGCCTTCTCCACAGAATACCGAATCCATCCAACCCAGATCCATCTTAGATCTGGGACTCAGAGCTCTATCCGCCGCCCTCACCGGAGCTCCCCCTCCATTCCATTTCCCCTTTCATTTAGAGCAAACCCTGGGTCGAGGAGACATCCCTCGCACCCAGGAGTGTTTTGGTGCTAACTTGCAGGACTGACGACCCTCTTGGGACCTCAACAACAACCTAGAAGTGCTCTAGGAGGTTCAACTTTGTTGGAGCATCTAGGGACCTCTTGCCTCACCTTGCCCCTACCGTCGCACGAGGAGGAAACCCAGCTACACACTGGTCTTGTCAGAGGAGTTAAAGACCGTCGGAGCTAGGAGAAACGATGGATCGAAGTTCACCGGAATCATGTTCTTGCTTGTTCTTGATGAGCCCCTCATCGCCATTCGATCAAGAACACAGTCCAGATCTAATATGGACCGTTGAATATCTGCGAAGGGGTACACGAAGGAGACCGCACAATCAAACACACGGCAACTCCAGGACATTTGGATTCTAGGTGTTAAGTAGGTAATTTTCACATAAACCCCTCTGCCTTTTTCTAATTGGAAAATGGTCCTATAAATATTTTATGTAGTCTAAAAATTTGAGGAAAAAATGCACATAACCCCTGATCTTTTTGTATATTGCAATTTAGTCTCTACCAGAGTCATGTGCAGCCACACGTGTTATCTTGTGAAAATTGCATGAAAGCCCTTGCATGTTATTGTAATTGTATTTTAATATATAAAATTTCAATATCAGTGTTACATTTTGGCTAAAATTGCATTATTACCCTTGCATTCCATTATATTTGCAATTATACCCCTACAAGGACAACTATTTTTGTTATTTGTTTTCTATTTATTAAAAATAGTTGTCATGCCTTAAAAATCACCAAAAATAGGAGTAGGTACCTAAATGCGCGCTTGTTCATGGTCTAAATTTAAATTTGCATTTTATGCCTTTTCCTATTTTCTAAAAATCGAATAGTGCACGATCAATCCCTGTTTGTCTTAAAAAATCCAAAAAAATAAAATTTTTTGAAAAATTCACAAAAAGTATATTTTATTTATTTAGGTATTATTAACTTTCAAATCAAAATTCACTAAAAATATAAAAAGATTCTCTTAAAAGTTAAAAAACCCTAACATCCTTTATAAAAATTTATAAAACTCCCAAAAATTCCAAAAATAGTGGTTTCTTTTTTATAATTTTCTTTATATTATTATTTATAAATTAAATATTTTGGAGAAATTCTGAGATTTTTTGGTTTTTTTCCATCTCCATTTTAATTCTACCCATTTATTTTATCCCTATTTTTCGAATATTTTGTACTTTTAAAATTTATAAAAAATAGCAAAATTCATAAAAAATTATAAAAATAGTAGAAAAATATTAAAAACCATTTTGTAGTTTGATTTTTTTGTAGTATTTATAATCATATTATCCTATGTTGTATATATATAGCCTTATATATGATCATCTTTTAGAAAAAAAGAAAAAGAATTAAATAAATATAAAAATATAAAAATGTAAAATTATAAACAAAATACAAAAAATATATAATAAAAATAAAAAAATATTAAAAACCCACATTATTCAGCTAAGTATTCTACATAAAAATATATACAGATACTTATATTATTTATTTATAAAATAATATTGAATGTTATATCGTGTGTTCCCTGTATTCGACACCCTACTCTGCTTGTCGTTATACACATTTTATTGTAGGGTTTATAATAAATTTTGATTCACACCTGCTCTGTTAGTGATTAATTTGCAATTTGTGGGTTGAGTGTTGTTCTGATCACCTGGGGCTTTGTGAGGGGTCGGCTCAACGATGTCGCTCCCACTATGTGTGGAGCATATGACTCCCTCCTCGTGTTGGGTGGTTGAACAAACGACGTTGTTACCGAGGAGCAACAGATTGTAGCACATTTTTTTGTATATATAGTTGTTCAGTTATTTGCCTTTTCCTGATATTTATTCTTTGATAATTATTTGACTGTTCTAATCCATTTTTATTGTAACTATTTTTTGCGAGGGACCGCTTGACGAGGGATGTATCTTAGTAGGTAGGCTCACCTGAGGAGAGTGAAGGTTGGCCTTCTCTTAGTGAACTGACCAGGAGAGAGCAGGAGAGAAGAGCAGGGAAGGAGGAATGGAGCAGGCCTAGCATAACATTCTCTATTTTTTGAGAGGTAGAGTGAGATTTAATTTGTAAATAATACTTTGTAATTAATTTGGACATTACTCCCCACACCACACGAGGGCCAGTGCCCAGGTGAATTATTCACCTAGGGGCCTCGTACTGGATCTTTCATGTTTTATCGCCCTTGTTTTATTTGTTTCCCGTTATTTGAGCTTTCCTCCTTTGTTTATATTTGTTTTCTGTGAGTGAGCCCTTAGATAGTAGGTTTCTTAACTCGGTAGCTAGGTCCAAAGCCCTAATAACATTGCATATACCTATAGTGATACACATTTGGACTTAGTCAAAATTAATTATCGGTTGTTTGGACTTGAGATCGAGCGCCGAGAGAAGTAATATACAATGATTATAGGATCTGTTGCTGCAGACAACGATGCACTTCAAAGACCAGATCTTTGGATCTCATTTCTGAGTAATTGGCATTTGGTTCTTCTCGATAATAGAATCTATTGTTTATGATGCTTTCTCGGTTTTTCATATCACCTTATAGTGTAATTATTTCAGTTCTACCTTCCCGCGTGGAGAGAGCTGGGAAGCGCTGTAAGTAACTCTATATTTGCATGCATCATTAGTCACTAAGGTGATATTTCCATCTTAGAGATGTCTTGCACGGCTTTTCCGTCCTCTCTCCCTATGTTTATATCACTTGGGACATGAAAGAAAATTACAAAAAAAATCGTTAGGCAGCTTGCTCTGAAAAATACTCAAAAATAGTAAAAACCCAAAAAATAAAAAAGGGACTACTAAATAAACTTGACCTTAATTAAAATTCGTAACGAACCATTCATTGTTTGGGGTTCATAAAGCCCACATTATTTTCAGGTACATTCTAGACAGAGTGAGGCGCTACGCGCTAAGGATAAAAGCCCAAATACCGATCTGTGGTGCGTTTATTATCACCTAGGTTGGAGAAGTATTAGCGCTTCTATCATACATGACTGAGTTGGGACTTGTTGAGAACAGTGTTACCACCTTATGTGGAGCATCTGACTTGTTCTGAAGTACTGAGCTTAGGCCACGCCCACGAGCACTTTATTTTGATTCCTTACTTGACCTCTGCCCATTTGGAGCCTTCAACTATTTTACACTCCCTTTATTTCTTGTTTAAAATCTGTATAGTTCTTCCATTCTTGATCTCCTCTTGACCTTTGATATGGCGACACATGGATGGCTTAGCCGGGACCCCATCGACACCAACATAGATGTCATATGCTCGTCACCTCCAATAATTTAGGGCGATTCCCAAGAGTCTGGTTCAGACTGGGTGAACCGCTCTATAGACTCCTCGTCTTCTCCAATAATCCATTATCACTCTCATCTCGAACTCTGCCCATTTTGGATGGTTATAGATTTCACTCCCTACACATTGCCATCCTTAATGGAGTTCTGTGTTGACCTTAACACAGACCGATTTGTTACATATGGGGCCTCCATATAGACTGATCGGGGCATTATTCCATTTACAGACCATTCGTCCATCAAGTACTTACAAGCCAAGAAGGATGCCAAACAACAATTAATCAGATGGATCCTTCTGCTCTAGGAATTTGACATTGAAATTCATGATAAACCTGGAGTCGAAAATGTGGCGGACGATCACTTGTCAAGATTACCAGATCTAGACACTCCTAAGCTGAGCATGTTGCCGATCACAGAGAGTTTTCTAGATGAAGCCATCCTATCAGTGACCTCACTCCCCTGGTTCGTCGATATTGTGAACTATCTAGTATCCAAGAAAACTCCACAAGATTGGCCTAAGCTAAAAAGAGACAAGTTTTTATCATAAATCCATTTCTGCCTGTGGGAGGATTCATTTCTCTTTCGTGAGGGAGATGACTACATTTGGAGAAGATGCATTCCTCAGGAGGAAGTCCACAGTGTCCTCGAGCATTGCTAGTCTAGAGAATTAGGAGGACACCACTCTGGAAGAAGAACAATGGTGAAAGTTTTACAATGAGGCCTTTGGTGGTCGACTCTATTCAAGGATGCATAAGACGTTGTCAAGAATTGCACTGAATATCAGAGATTGGGAGGTACCATTGGAATAAGAGACATAATGCCTTTTAAGTACATTCAAATTTCTGATGTGTTTGATGCTTGGGGCATTGACTTTATGGGCCCATTCCCTAACAGTTAGGGTTTTTTTATATATTCTGCTCGTTGTCGACTATGTAAGCCGTTAAGTGGAGGCGATCCCAACCTGAACCGTCTACAATCGTACCGTCTGCCATTTTCTAAAAGATTGAATCATTACAAGGTTCGAGATTCCCAAAATCCTGATATTTGATGGGGGTAGACACTTCGTCAACAGAGAGGTGTTGAACATCATGTCACCTCTCTGTACCACCTACAATACAATGGCTTGGTTGAATGTTCAAACAAGGAGATAAAGATAATATTGTAGAAGCTCGTACGTCCTGACGGGAAGAATTGGACGCAGTTGTTGGACATAGTACTTTGGGCCTATCGGACCGCGTACAAGTCACCGTTAGGAATGTCTCCCTACCGCCTAGTATATAACAAGCCATGCCATCTATCCGTAGAACTTATTCACACATCATTATGGGCAATCAATATCTGTAGTTTGGATCCGAGAAGGGAGAACATAACAGAAAGTTTGATCTGAGTCAGCTCCTTGAATTCCATGAGTATGCATATGACAACAACTTGATGTATAGAGAAAAGGTCAAGAAGTGCCATGACAAGCACATCCGCCGCAAGACCTTCGAACCAGGACAGAAAGTAGGGTTGTGCAATGCAAAGCTCAAATTATTGAAGTGCAAGTAGACAGGGTCGTTCATAGTAAAACATGTGCGTGACAATGGAAGTATAGTCATATCTAGTTTGTCAGCGTAAGCACATCCATTCGTGATTAACAGACAGCTCCTGAAGCTATATCTTGAACATGATACATTTATGTCCGTAGTTGCTTCAATTCAAGTGGTCCATAATGAAGAACTCATTACCACAGTATCTACTCAAGCAGACAGGCCTAGCAAAAATATTTCTGAATAGTTGATCATTTTCTTCTTTTCTTCCTTTCATTCGTTATTCTTCTGAAAAGTCGCATTCATCCCATACATCATTGCTATACTTGGGATATGCTTTAACCTATGTATAGGGGAGATGAATGCATTCGGGTGCTCATTCTATTGATCCTTCGCATGTCTCATCAACTTTTGACATTCTTTCTATACTTAGGTATACTTTACTTATCCGTTCCACCCTCAACCCTCCCTGCATTTATATAAGACTGCTATACTTAGGATTAATTGATCCTAAGTATAGGGGTGACGGTCGACTTCCTATTCTTTAGTCATTGTAATATAGACTTTTCTATACTTAGTACGATTTATGTCTTCCTTTCTCTTTGATCTATGAGTACATAGCTCAAGCTAAGTATAGGGGGTCAATATATACTTTGTATATATTTTAGCCATAACTCGTACTTTCGTATTTTAAATAAATATGGTTATAACATTGTGTGTGTGTATATATATATTCATTAAATTTTTTTGATAAAAATGATCTTGCTATTTGTCAAATTCTTTTTGTATATACTAACAAATAAATTAGGTAAAAAAATACTTTGCAAAAACATTCGAAAAATAGTTTAAAAAGGTAATTGAAAAATATTTTGAAAACTATTTGAAAAATATTCTGTAAATTTTTTTCAACCTTTGTAAAATATTTGTTTGAAAAAAATATTTTCTTTGTGTAAAATAAAATGTTTTGAAAACCTACTTGCAAATGGTTTTGAAAATGGTTGCAAAATTATTTTGAAAAATCTATATATAATATTTGAAGAACCATTATAAAATGGTTTTCAAATGCATGCAAATGTTTGTAAAAATTATTTGTGAAAATTATTTTGGACTATAGTTTTCAAAATCATTAGTAAAATCATTTTTCAAATAAGTTTGAGGAATATGTACATCAGACTCAAAGTTCTTTACTAATATATCTATAAAAAATGATCACTTATCCCTTGTAAATTCTTAAAAACCCAATTCTTGTAAATAAAAGATGCATCCCTATGTAAATATTTGTACCTATTTTCTTAGCTAAAAATATGTTGTTTTCAAAAACCACAAAAACATTTGCAAAACAAAAAATACCAAAAACATTCGCAAAAGTCAAGAACAAAATAAATTGCATTACAAAAAAAATTCTGCATTATTCATAACATGAGCATTTTTAGTAATCTTGGCGATTGAACAAGTCCAAATAAAGTCTGAAGATTGGAGCTTATTGTAGATCTTAATACACCTAATTTCAGAGGAATCCTTTGAGGACTGGAAATGGAGGTACTTCAAGTCACCTTGACTTAATTATTTAGATTTCATAAGACTGTGTTCATGGGTCAATTCAGTGTGCCTAAATAGAACCCTTCATATCATTCGTATGACTCTTGAGATAGTTACTTGACTGGAAACCTTGCACCTAGCACTTAGCTCAAACTAGATGGACTATTGAAAAATCTTGGGGTCTAAGTCAGGACAATACAAGGTTGCTTCGTCAAGGGTGGCTTAGGAACCATTCATGGGGATTGCTGATACAGGTACTCTAACCCACTTCTTTTGGTAACAATTATATCTGAAGACTGGAGATGGATTGAAACAATGCTTCGGATGAGGGATGGTCTATCGGTGTAACTTTTTTCCAAGTCCCCAACAAAGTGGGTGGAACAAAAGATGTTATGTCCACCGGGGCACAAACAAGAATGCGGATGCTATGCAAAGTCAAAGAAAATATCCAAAGAAACCTTCAACCAAAAATTCCACAAATATGAGTTTCAGAAA
This sequence comes from Ottelia alismoides, assembly GCA_037367405.1. Classification (NCBI taxonomy): domain Eukaryota; kingdom Viridiplantae; phylum Streptophyta; class Magnoliopsida; order Alismatales; family Hydrocharitaceae; genus Ottelia; species Ottelia alismoides. The sequence continues at coordinate 164,787 of JAZKJV010000333.1, forward strand.
AGGCCTGCTTCTTAGTGAAGATCCGGTTACACAGACTGACTTCACATGGGAATGAAGACTACATTGGTCCATTCCCACTTATCTTCCCATTCTTCTAACTTCTTATCCCATTCGGTTGTAAAGACCGAAAGCACCTGACCTGAGAAGGAAATATCTGAATCCACGAGGACGAGTTATCAGAAGAACATATACATTGGTAGTTCAATGGTTTTGTCTGGGGAGAGCTAAACAATTTCACGTACATGGTTCTATCATTTCAAGGTAGCAAGAGTATGCGACTGAGAGAATGGTTTTGACCTGGCTGTAAATTGGACCAAATAATAGGAGTATGGAACCTAAGGGTTGTCGTGTCACAAATCCCAACCTCTAAGTGGTTCCGAACACAACGTTAATCCAAAGGTCTTCTCTGAGCTCCAAACTTTGACATTATTTAAGATTAGTTTAAAAGTAAAAAATTATTCCAAGTTATTTCTTTTTCTTTTCTTTATTTTCTTCTCCACACTTATTGACAAAAGTGTTTGCTAGGGACTAGCAAAGGAAAGTATAGTGGGGTGATGAATCTCAATTTCATCGCCTTTATTCTTTCATTTTGGACTTTAAACCCTAGCCGAATGCACGAGTACATTATTAATTTATCGAAATAAGCATTCATTAATTCATACTAAATATTGTATAAAATATTGTACTTTTATGGTATTTATAGCAAAAATAAAAGAATTAAAGAAAGAAAAGAAAAAGAGCGAAGTGCAAAGGATACTGAAGTGACCCTAGCCCTATGACTTAGTTATAATATTGACTTAGTCGACAAGGAATAAAGTAGGAGGAGATAGGGCGGCTAATTGTACAGAAAACATAGACAGATCACTCTGTAAAATAGGCCAATAATTACTTTTTGGGTTCTTTTTTATTCATTATTATTTACCCCTCAAGCAAAGAAAAATTATACATAAAAATTGTAGTCAAAAAATATATAGAAAAATACAAAATTTATTTCATGCAAAAATAATGTACAATGTACATTTTATACATAGAATAAAATCATAAAACCCAAACTTCACAGACCCATATCTCCCAAATAAAAACTCAAAATGTATCAAAATCACCTTTAATTGTATATAACTTTTAATAAGCTATTTAATGAATGTGGTTTCATATTTTTTGGCGGCAAGGTGTGAAAGTTAGGTTTTGGAACCCTATTGTACAATATACTCAAATAAAATATTCATTTTATTTATTCTTCATTATTTTTATAATTTTGTATTTTTAGAAATTTATAAATATTGTTTATTTCATATATACACATTAAAACTAATATAAACCATAAGTAAAACAATAAATTAAAATAAAGTACAAAAATACATAGATGAATATACAAAACATATACATATATGATAGAAACCAACGTTTATTTAAGTGTACATTTTATACCATAAAAATTTAATAAAAAAATTAAAGCCTATAAAAATAAAATGTAAATATATAAAATAATATAATAAATAAAAAATGAAAAATGTAAAATAAAATTAAAATACACAAAACATAGAATAATATACCTATATATGTACCCTAAAAAGTAACTTGTAATTAAGCACATCTAAAAAACTTCATAAAATACTACTAAAAATTAGAAACATTTTTTATTTTATGATACAATAATAATAAAATTAATTACTATTTATTATCCATTTTCCAAGGCATTTCTGCCTTGGAATTTCCTGGTTGGTCCATGTGGACCAACCAGGCGCCTCCAATTGTTGACCATGGTCAATTGTCCGACCTTCCTTCGGACTTCTGTCAGACCGTCACGAGGGTGCCACTTCGCCATTTTTCCATGCATCCTTCGCCATCCTTTCACCTCGAGCCTCCCACCACTTCGTAGCTTGTTCGTCCCTCATCTTCGCCCATCACCAAATTCTCACCAACCACCAATCGATCTCACACCATCGTCTCTCGAAAATCACCAAAATGTTGCCTGTAAATATACCCCCAATGCCCCTTTTTGATTTTTTATCGCTTTTAATCGGTTCTTAGCCCCTAAAAACCAATGCATTGTGTTACTCTCGGTGATAGGAAGTGGAGCCAAGGTTCTACGGTGAGGAGAAGCAAAGGCGGAGCTAATCAACCACCTCCGGTGAGCTCTGTCGTAAGATTCTATCTCTTTGGACCCAGGCCAAATTGAGAATTTTTTCTATCATTCTTAGGTAATCTTGTTGTGTAGATTTCATTCTAAAATACTAGTTTATAGTTTAATCGAGCGATTAGCGCTTAATTCAAAAAACCCCAATTCCTGGAGCTAAGCCTTCATGTTAAAATTACAGCAATCTAACCATTGACCTGTCCTTACTTCCACACCATCTCGCTCCCCTTCACCTTCTCCACAAAATCCCCAATCCATCCAACCTAGATACGTTGTGGATCTGGGACTTGGATCTTTCTCCACCGCCCTCGCAGGAGCTCCCCCCCTTTCATTCTATTTCCCATGTCATTTCGAGCACACCCTAGGTCGAGGAGGCAACCTTCGCCCCCATGAGTGTTTTTGTGCTGACTTGTAGGACTTATGACACTCGTGAGACCTCAACAACACCTCGAGCTGCTCCATGAGGTTCAACTTCGCCAGAGCATCTTGGGCCCTCTAGCCTCGCCTTTCCCCTGCCGTCGCACGCGGAGGAAGCCCAGCTATCTGCTAGGCTTGTTAGAGGAGTGAAAGACCGCCAGAGCTCGGAGGAACGATGGATCGAAGTTCGTCAGAGTCATGTTCTTGTTTGTTCTTGTTGAGACCCTCATTGTCGTTTGATCAAGAACAACGGTTCAGATCTAATATAAACCGTTGAATATCCACGAAAGGGTATGCGAAGGAGACCGTACGGTCTGACACATGGTGACTCCAGGATGGCTGGATTCCAAGCGTTAAGTGGGTAAATATCACATACCCCTCTCAACCTTTTTGTAATTGGTAAATGGTCTTGTAAATATTTTATGTAGTATAAAAACTTGTGGATAAATTACACATAGCCCCTTGAGCTTTTTGTATATTGTAATTTAGTCCTCACTAGAGCCACGTGCAGGCACACGTGTTATCTTGTGAAAATAGCATAAAAGCCCTTGGGCGTTAATGTAATTGTCTTTTAATATATAAAATTTCAATATCTATGTTAAATTTTGGGTGAAATTTCAATGTTACCCTCGCTTTTAATTATGTTTGCAATTATACCCCTTCTAGCCCAACTATTTTGTGATTTGTTTTCTATTTATTAGAAATAGTTGATGTTCTCTAAAAATTACCCAAAAATAGAGTAGGTACCTGAATGCATGCTCGTTCATGCTCAAATTTACATTTGCATTTTATACCCTTTTCCTAATTTCTAAAAATCAAATAGTGCACGGTCATTCCTTATTATCTTAAAAAAGCCAACAAAAATATAAAAAATTTAAAATTTTCCCCAAAATATATTTTGTTTATTTAAGTGTATTTAACTTTTAGACCAAAAATCACTAAAAATATAAAAAGAAAACACTTAAAAATATAAAAACACTAAAATCCTTTACAAAAATATAAAACCACCAAAAATTCCAAAAATATTGGTTTCTATTTTATTATTTTCTTATAAATTAAAATTAATTTGAAGAAATTTTAATATTGTTTAGTATTTTCCATCTCCATTTTAATTCAACCTATTTTATATCTACTTTAAGGTATCTTAGACTTTAAAAATATATAAAAATTAGAAAAATTGACAAAAAATCGAAAAGTAGTAGAAAAATATTTAAAATCCAAAACATTTTATTTTATTTATTTTGACTATTTTTGTAGTATTTTTATTCATATTATCCTATGTTGTATATATAGCCTTATATATATTATTTTCTTTTAGAAAAAGAAAAAGAATTAAAGAAATATAAACAAATATAAAAATATAAAAAAGTTAAAAATTAAAAACAAAATACCAAAAAATATAAAACAAAAATAAAAATATTAAAAAATTATTTAAAATCCACATTATTCGGCTAAGTATTGTGCGTAATAATATATACATATACTTATATTGTTTATTTATGAATAATATTGAGTGCTATATCGTGTGGTCCGTGTGTTCGACACCCTACTCAGCTTGTCTCTATACACATTTTATTGTAGGGTTTATAATAAATTTTTATTCACATCTTCTTTGTTAGTGATTAATTTACATTGTGTAGGTTGATTGTTCTGATCATCCGGGACCTTGTGAGAGGTCGGCTTAGTGACGTTGCTCCCTCCTTGTGTGGAGCGTACGCCTCCATCTTCTATGATGGGAGGCTGAACACAAGTTGAAGTGAAAGAAGATAGGGGTGCAAGATGTGTAGGGGCACAATCAAATCATAATGAATAGGGTCGCTGGGGCTAAGCTCTGGTGAACTTCAAATTTCAAATTTTTATGAAATAAGTTGCAAGTTCAACTGGAAAGGAAATCTATATTACTTAGTCCTAATCCTAAGAATTGAAAGATGAAAGAAAAAAAATCTCACTAGGCGTGGAAGGTTGGCTGTTGAAACTCGTGGCGGAGATGGCTGGTGAGCTGGATCTTCCTCAATTCACGCCTGATTCCTATCGTTGAACCCTTGGCGGAATACCTGCTATCACCAGGGACCTCTAACACTACTAGGGTTAGGGTTTATGGTGGTGAAGAGAGATCAAAATTGAGAGGAAGGTGTCAATGGGGGTTATGTACAAGCGGGTCTTCGATGAATGATTCCATCCGAGGTGGTGATCCATAAATCGAGGTGATGCTTGGGCATGAAAGTGCAGGAATTTAGGAGAAAAAGATTAGAAGGAGTCAAGAAAATGTGTGAAAGAATCTGGAGGGAGAATTTGAGGAAGAGGAGTCAAAGGTCGTCGGATGGCTAATGGACTAGCATGTCAGACAGTTGACTGCGGTCAACAGATGTGGCCTCCCCATTGGTCCATGTGGACTGCTAGAGGACATAATAGGAAAATAAAAACAATAAAAAATAAAATCATAAACAAATTAATTACATAAAACTCAAAACATAAGAAATGTATATTATTTTATGTAGAATTTTTTATAAATTTTATTTGTTTTTTTACAACTTTATTATTATAGATTACTTTTTACAATTAGAATTACATGTATATTCGTCTATATAGCATGTATTTTATTTTTTAGATTTTATTATTATATGTACATAATTTATATATTTATAACTTATTTAAATTCATATAAATATATTTTTATTTTATTTTTCTGAATTAATTTGTTCACCAAAATAAATATTTGTGTTTATATACATGGTTGTATATGTATAATTCATATATGTATCTTTGTATATTTTTTAACTTAATGGTTTTATTTTATTCTAATTATGTAACTTTGTTATAAATAATATTTACACAATTATGAAACTTTAAAATAATGAAAAAATAAATAAGAAATTAAATTAATATTTTATTTAGGTGTATTATACAATAGAAGTCCAAAACCTATCTTTTGCATCTTAATTCCTAATTAAATGAAATCACCTTCATTAAATAGCTCATAAAAAGTTATATATAATTAAAGGTGATTTTGATGAATTTTGAGTTCAAACAAAGGAGATACATGTATGTGATGTTCGGATTTGGTATTATTATACTTAGTGTAGAAAACATAATATGTATTTTTTTATATGAAATAAAGTTTGTATTTTTCTATATATTTGTATCTAGAACTTTGATATACAAAGTTTATTGTTTTGTGGAATAAATAATAAAGAATAAAATAGGTCCCAAAACTAAATTTTTGAGCAAAACAAATTAGGGTTTTATTATATTATTGGCCCTTACCTCCGCCTACTTTATTCCTTGTCGACCTAATCATCAAGATGCCTAGGTCTCGAGGTTTAGATTCATTCAATACTTTTGGTATTTCATTTCTTTTTATTTTATTTTCTATATTCTTTTATTTTGTTTTTAATAATAGTATTACACAATGATAAATAAGTGTTATATAATGCAAAATAATGCTATTTACAAGCATTTAACTAGGATTTAATGACCAAAATGAAAGAATAAAGGTGATAAAATGGAGATTCATCAACCCCATATACTTTCCTTTGCTAATCCCTAGATAACACTTGAGCCTATAAGTGTAGAAAATAAAAAGAAAGAACTTGGATTGATTTTAAATTTAAAACTTCTCTTCATAAAATCAAAGTTTAGAGCTTAGTTGGTCCCTTGGAAGTTAGGTTTGGTCGGAACCTTATTGGGAAACATATATAAATTACAATACCCTCTATGACCCACAAGAATCTGTCCAAGTCTCCTCAAAAGCTAGGTCAGAACAAGTCAATGTCATACACAGTCCCTTATGAGTATGAGTCTACCTTATACAGTGTCAGTGATATCTAGCTCCTCTCGATAGAAGTGGTAAAAGTCAGTCTTATTCAACATGGTGACCCTAATTCCCCAATACAACAACTCTTTCCTCGAGAAGCTGGATATTCCTTTTTAAATTCAAGAGCATTCAACTCAAGAAAAGGAGGTGGAGAAGAGAATGGACGGTAGCCAGTGTAGCTACCTATCCTAGTATGCTTGACTAGTGTAGACAAGTCATTCGGCTGCAGGCTCACAAGGATTTGACATTGGAGCTCAAGCTTGCTTATTGACTATATGCATACATACTTCGATGGGAATTTATTTTTCTTGGAATTTTCCCCATCAATTCTTTTTGGACATTTTGGATATGCATTTTTCTAAATACCATAGATACCAACATTTACATAAATATTTTTCATCTTAAACCAACAAACTATCCCCTTTTGAAGCATTAATGTAACCCACAAACTTCTGTCTTTAGACCTCATCACTACTAGATCGGGTTGGGGTACAATGGACACAAATGTGTGCCTTCCAATGTTTCCATTGGCTTATGTCTCATGTCAACAAATCCAGTCCTCTACCAATTCAACTAAATTGAGAAAGGTGCAAGATGCAGGACTGCAACTGATGAACGTGAAATTTGCCTCTTTAGTAATCTAAAATTATCGTAGTATAGGAGACAAATTCGGTTCAGCAAAAATCACAATCGTTTGAATATTGTGGAGTATTTATACTTGGCAAGTCTACCAAGGTCGAACGCAAGGACATAGCTACCTAATTTATTTATCGAATTTTGATTCATGAAGCAGAAGTGTAAATAAATTCTCAATCTCAGGTCTGCAAGATGCACTATGCTAATTACAATGAAGTACTATGATGCATGCTAGTTTTAATTGATTTTTATGCAATTTAAAGGGGACGCATGAAAACAATGCAAGGGAATTTATATGCAGACTAAAGATTACAAATATACCCTAAATAATTATGAGAAACATAATAGAAATAGAAATCAGTGTAATTGTAATCACACTATTAAAAACAACCATCAAGTCAGAGCAAGGACAAGGGAGCAAGGTCATCATCTATCACAAAAAATCACTTCAATTAAAATAGTGACAGATGAGAAAATTAAACATGCTATGATGTAGAGCACGAAACAAGGATCAAAACGACACTAAAATCATGCAATTTGGACCTACGATGCTCAAGCTATGCTAAAAACAATGCAGTGGCATAATTGTAATAAAAATGCAAGAAAAATAAATGATAAATATTACATTTAGGCCCCTGGAGGGACATAAATGCAAATAATAAAAACTGCCTGGGTCCTAGTGTAAATTTTCCATGCGTGGGGACCTTTTTGCAATTTCAGGAAACCTGGAGGGACTCCCTGTAAATTACCCAGGCATGCACGTGAGGCACATGCCTTGGGACCAAATTGTAAATAGCAGAAACACCAGGGTCTTTCATGAAACTTTCCCAGCACCCCAAGTGTTGTGCACGTGAGAGACTCGGCTCGGAAGGCTGCCTCAGGATCGGGACACGTGGCCGCATCTGGAGGGTTAGATCTGGGTTCAGACTGCCCGAGCCTGTAGGTTTGGAGGAGAGGCTCGGGCGTCACATGGCTTCAACATAGCCATCCGATCCGGATGATCGGACGGTACTTGTGTCATCTCCCTCTACCGCGGGCTCACCGGCGGAGGCAGGGCTCCAACGTGCTCGATGGAGCTCCTCCGCCTGCCGCAGGCTTGCCTGAAGGTCGGAGAAATTGTCTAAGAGCCTGGCGGAGGCCCTGGAGAAGCGGTGAGGCTCCGCTGCTGATCGGAGGTGATGCTCGGTGAAGCTTCATCAGAAGAGAGGACTCGAAAGTGCTCCGATCTGATCTCCGACCAATGACGATAGATGCACCTGCAATTGTTGGTATAGCCGAAGCTTAGGTGTGTGAGTGACTTGTGAGTTGCGTGGAAGGCCGCAGAGGTGACGAAAGGGTGTGGCCTTGGAGTTTTTCTCCGGCAGAGTAGGAGAAGAAGTGGGTCGGAGCGGAGGTGGTTCTGGAGAAGAGGGAGGGGTCGGCGAGGATGCTGGTGGTCGGGCGGAGCTAGTGAGATGGTCAAATGAGGGTGGTAGCGATGGTAGACGGTGAATAAATTAGGAGAAAATAAAGGAAAAAGAAGTGTAGAAGGGGACCTTGTCGGAGAGGGGAGTTCGGTGAAGGTAGTAGCCTGGGCTGGGTTTCAGATGGAGCCCCGGTCTTTGTGCAACGAGGCTGACCTTTACTCGATGCTCGGCGGAGCACGGTGGCACCGTGACATGGCCGAAGGCCATGGATCACACCGGAGTTCTCACAGCCATGATCGCTTCAAAAGGCTAGCCCTCCGCTGTCACCAGAGGGCGCCGAAGCTAGGTAGGAGGCCTCCAAGTGGTGGATGGGTTGAACGGAGGCGGGGTGAGGGAATTTATAGACAAGGATGGCCATACGTTATGGAGTGGTCGGGGATTTTTGAACGACATTTTAATGGTGGGGGAATGAAGGAGGAGGTGTTATGGTGGTTTCGCGAAGATGGCGGATGATCAGGCTCTGTGGGAGGGACGTTATGGAGTGGGGAGAAAGTTTGTAGACTGCATGAAAATGGAAAGGGGGTGGCGGTCGTAACGCTTGGAGGTAGTGGGTAACGGAGATAGGAGACAAAGTTCTCACCGTCGGATCCTATGATCCAACGGCTGGGATGGAAGAGCGGGGGAGGGCTGCGATCAGATCCTGAGTATCTGATCGTGTGGTGGAGGAATGGGTGCTAAAGAACGGCCCAGATGGAGAGGTAGGAGAGACCGAATGGCCGAGAGAGATTGGACGACGTGGAGTGATGGGAGTCTTTGGATGCAAAGGGGATCGAGTGGCTTAGATTTAGGCGGGTACATGTGGTTAGGATTAAATCTGTCGGTTAGATCTAACGGTGGGGAAAGAAGCAGCGGTGGACGGTTCAGATGAAGGCGGAAATGAGTAGATCCGATGGCCTAGGAGGCCACCGGGTGGCGGAAGGAGGAGTGACCATTTGGCGGCTCCAGAGAGTGCCACGTGGCCCAATCAGAAAAATCAAAATTTATAAATACAAAGAAAATTAAAAAAGAAATAGTTAGAAGCAAAATTAGGGAAAAGTCAAAACATGAAAGTTGCTCGTCTCAATGAGATCTACCACTTTTATGTTGGACAAAAAGCCAAAAGAGGTCATTTGTACAAAAAGCATTTTTGGGGGTATTTTTAAGGGGGATAAAAACACCGACTTTTGTCTTTTGATTTGTTTTTGTATTTTTTAGTCTTTTTAAAGGTCAATAAATTATGGACAATTAATCTATCTAATTTTTAGGGGTTTTTGATGATAAAATAAATACAAGAAAAATAAGGGAAATCAAATACAATTAAATAAGGTTAATTATACACAATATGATACAATATAAAAATAAAGAATTAAAGGAGATTTTTATTGGTTTGATTAAGTCGGGGGTTTAATATGTGAATTTTAGCATGATGAATACGAGATTCATCATACCCCTATACTTAAACCATGCTCGTCCTCGAGCATCTAAAGAATGAAGGAGTCAGATTAATTCCTGACAGTGCAAGTGAAGATTTCAAGGCTCAATCTTTTGAGGACCCTTAATTTAAGAGATCCTAAAATTCTGGGTTTATCCAAGCCTTAGCCAAAAAAATCCAACTTCTCTAATTATCAGACTCTCTTTTTGTACATATAATATAAGGATATGAAATTTAGTGTATTGCATTTCATGAGAGTCGAGTCGAGGCATCACCCAAAGTTCCAGTCCCAAAGATTCTCCTTTAGACCTCATCCTCAATACCAGGGAATAAGTCTATTCTTGCTTCAGTCAACCGTCTCATTAGTTTGTCAGACAAAGTGTAGATGGTCGGCCATATGATGGAGGGTATGGGATTGTGTCTATTTTTCTCTCCCTCACATTAGAACAAGGGGCCTCTCGAGTGCCTTTTTACTCAACACATGTAAATTATTATATTGTTGATCAATGTGTCCGTCAAGAGAGTTGGAGTCGTCTGCACTTGTTTTTCTGGGAATACACCGGGGTGTGTCTTTTCTGAGTATCTAAGATACCTTCGACACCCAGACTTGTATCGCTTACAATGCAGAGCCCTTTTTGTGGTGTCAGCCTGACTCCTTGGTCCTAATTAGTACTTGGTCCAAGTGGACACTTTGAAAATGTTTGGGAGTGCTCACCATTGGTGGAAGCTCATTTGTAATTTGACTTTGGTATTTAGAGCTTTTCTTGACATTTCTTTTCTTTTGTTGTCTAGCTCCACTGCTTTTACCAAAAGTTAGCGCACACTGATCAACAATTTCCATTAAATTTCATCACACCCTAGCACATAGGTAAATATCAAAGAGATAGCATATGAATCTTGTTCACATACTGGCTAGGGTTTTGCTGACACTCAGGTTTTCTGCAGCCTTCATTAACTTTATCCCATCCTTGAATATCATCAGATCAGGTCTAAACTCAAATCTCTAGTACCGGTTCCTCAAATGATACCTCAACTCATCTCATCAATCATGCAGTTGTGGAAGTGACAGTGATGATCATATTCTTTTGAAAGTAGAGATGAAGAGTGCAATATAGCGCTCAAATCTTTCAAACTAGGGGAGTGTGGATAATTAAGCTTAAAACCCTAATGACTAAGGCATGTTAACTTAGACTCTCAAGATCTCAGAAATCCAGTGTCCTCAAAATCCTGAAGCCTTGAGTGAGTGTGAATGTGTCAGGAATACACCATATCCTAAGTAAGTGATTTTTGTGTGATTTTTGACTTTTGCAGATTTTTATGGATTTTAATTTTTCATTTTTTTGAGAGACAATGTTTGTCCCAGGCTCAAATGAATAAAAGTATCTACTCTCAGTCAGTATGGGTGTAAGTACGAGCCGATAGATGGACCCGTGTTACTTGAGGACAGAGCCATATGCAGTGTCCTCTAAACCACCCACTCAGCTAAGGGAGACCTAGGTTCCCTCATTGAAAGTGTCTACTAATCCTAGTATTCAGAGTCTAATTCCAAGAAGGATTTTATTTTGAAAATGAATACTTACACAGATTAATCCCTCAATTTTTAAGAAATTAATTTTCAAGGATTCTACAGAACTCAGTTCACAAGTTTACCAAAACCCAACTCAAAAATAAAATTTAAAAAGTTTTAAAAACACGAGCTATGGGTAAAGTAGATATACAATAATATACGGTATATCCCCCTATACTTAAGTTTTGCTATGTCCACATAGCAGAAGTGATATGAAGCCATGGCTCGATCAAATATAAGGTGATATAGCGGAACTGAGGAAGAGGGTCCCCCTATACATAGGTCAAAAATTGACCTTAGTACAATAAGATAATTTGAGGGAAGGATAAGCAGGCGGGTCCCCCCTATACTTAGGCTACAAATAGCCTAAGTAAGGTATGAGTTAGGGGGGTGGTGAAATATACAGAAAGAGAGAGAGAGAGAGAGAGAGAGAGAGAGATAGAGAGAGAGATACAGAGGGAAGGGAGATGGGGGGCGGGGTGAGTGTGTATGTGCAAATGTGTGTGTGAGAGGGTGGGGGGGTAGATCATCAAGTGATCTACTTTTTTTACAACATGCAGGCCCTCTAATGAGGACTGTTAAAATAGATATGCTCATGCAACATTTTATTTACAATATGCAAATGCAGGTTGACTGATCAAAGATTCTGCACTTTCTTCCCACACTCTTCTGCGGCTTCTTCAGCGGAAGCTCTCAACTCCACGCCTTCATGAAAGATCAAGCGTCCTTTATTTTCATGGGTCCTGCCACAAAACAGAAAAGTTAAAAAAATATGGAGGAAAATAATCAACAACATTATGCAAAAATGATGCATGAAATGAGGACCTGTAAACCTTGAAAATATTTGACAACGAAAAATCGAAATTCAAAAATTAAGTTAAGCCGTGTCCTCGGCAACGACGCCATTTGATGAATGTGAAATTTGCCTCTTTAATAATCTAAAATTGTCGTAGTATAGGAGACAAATTCGGTTCAACAAAAACCACAATCGTTTGAATGTTGTGGAGTATTTATACTTGGCAAGTCTACCAAGGTCGAACGCAAGGACACAGCTACCTAATTTATTTATCGAATTTGATTCATGAAGCACAAGTGTGAATAAATTCTCAATCTCAGGTCTGCAAGATGCACTATGCTAATTACAATGAAGTACTATGATGCATGCTATTTTTAATTGATTTTTATGCAATTTAATTAGGATGCATGAAAATAATGCAAGGGAATTCATATGCAGACTAAAGATTATAAATATACCTTAAATAATTATGAGCAACATAATAAAAATGGAAATCAGTGTTGTTTTAATCACAATATTAAAAATAGCCATCAAATCAGAGAAAGGACAAGGGAGCAAGGTCATCATCTATCACAAAAAATCACTTCATTTAAAACAGTGTCAGATGAAAAAAATTAAACATGCTATGATGTAGAGGACGAAACAAGGATCAAAATGACACTAAAATCATGCAATTTGGACCTACGATGCTCAAGTTATGCTAAAAACAATGCATGGCATAATTGTAAAAAAAATGCAAGAAAAATAAATGATAAATATTACATTTAGGCCCCTGGAGGGACCTAAATGCAAATAATAAAATCCCCCTGGGTCCCAGTGTGAATTTTCCATGCGTAGGGACCTTTTTTCAATTTCAGGAAACCTAGAGGGCCTCCCTATAAATTACCTAGGCACGCACGTGAGGTACGTGCCTCAGGACCAAATTGTAAATAGCAGAAACACTAGGGTCTTTCATGAAATTTTCCCAGCACCCCCCCCCCGTGTTGTGCACGTGAGAGACTAGGCCCGGAAGGCTACCTCAGGTTCGGGATACGTGGCCGCATCTAGAGGGTTAGATCTGGGTTCGGACCGCTCGAGCCTGTAGGTTTGGAGGAGAGGCTCGGGCCTCATGTGGCTTCATCATAGCTGTCTGGTCCGGATGATCGGACGGCACCTGTGTCGTCTCCCTCCGTCGCGGGCTCACCGGAGGAGGCGGGGCTCCGGCGTGCTCGATGGAGCTCATCCTCCTGTCGCAGGCTTGCCTGAAGGTCGGAGAACTTGTCTAAAAGCCTGGCGGAGTCCCTGGAGAAGCGGCGAGGCTCCGCTGCTGATCAGAGGTGATACTCGGTGAAGCTTCGTCAGAAGGGAGGAGCTCGAAAGTGCTCCGATCTGATCTCCAGCCAATGATGATAGATGCACCTGCAATTCTTAGTATAGCCAAAGCTTAGGTGTGTGAGTGACTTGTGAGTTGCGTGGAAGGCCGCAGAGGTGACGAAAGGGTGTGGCCTTGGAGTTGTTCTCCAGCAGAGCAGGAGAAGAAGTTGGTCGGAGTGGAGGTGGTTCTGGAGAAGAGGGAGGGGGTCGGCGAGGATGCTGGTGGTCGGGCGGAGCTAGTGAGATGGTCAGATGAGGGTGGTAGCGATGGTAGACGGTGAATAAATTAGGATAAAATAAAGGAAAAAGAAGGGTAGAGGGGGACTGATAATCAGGAATTTCTAACATTCAAGTATTCCACACAAGGCGGGAACACAAGCGTCGCTGCGGTGACCGCTAAAAATCCCTAATTAATCAACAATTAACCCACACTATAGATCAAGGAATTAGAAATAAATGTGAAGTTAAAATTTATTTTTAACTCTACATAAATGGTGTATATAGGCAAGTACGTAGAGAGTTCGAACACAGGGAGCAAAAGTGGGTAGATCAAACAAGTATGTGTGTGTGAAAGTGAAGTGTTGCCTACACTGTGCAATGCAAATATTTTTGTGGGTTTTTAATTTTTATATTTTTTATATTTTTTTAATTTTAATTTTGTATTATGAATTTTAATTTTCTAATTTTTATTTTCTTTTTATATTATATATATATATATTTTATTTCCTTTTTCAATATTGGAAAATATAAGCTATATAAAAAAAGAGGTGCTAGAATATTTATAAAAATATGCAAAAACAGTCAAAAATTACAAAAATAAAATCTTTTTTATATTTTTATGATTTTTTACTATTTTTGTGATTTTTGGGTATTTTTCAGAATATTTTTGGTATTTTTAAAAGGCAAAATAAATGAAAACAGTGAGTAAGCTACTGGCTGTGAGTAAAACTATGAATGAAAAATATCAAACAGCCACCAAAATTTTCCAAACTAATTTTCAAATAAATATAATAAAAAAAGGAAAATATAGATTTTGACTTTGCAATTTTTGGAGTTTTCTATAATTTTTTAGATTTTTTTGAAGTTTTTAGATATTTTTGCATTTTTAAGGTTTTCCTTTTGAGATTTTTAGTGGTTGTTGGACTGACATTAAAATAGGTTGAAATACACGGTAGGTGATTTTTTTGGAATTTTTCGAGGGTATTTTAATATTTTTTTGGTATTTACTAAGCTAGACAGTACTGAAATGGCAAGTTTTTGATTTTCATAAATATGAAAATGCAACAAAAATAAAAACTAAAAAGATGGCGTTAAAGTACAAGCATACATGAGCTTAATGTGATGTTTTGAGAATTTTTCGAATTAAAATGATGCCTTAAATAAATCAGACAAGCACACAAAAATAATTCAACCTGGCCAGGGCATATGTGCAAATATTAAAACATCCAGGGGCATACATGCAATTTTCCACAAAATAATACACTAAATATTTGAATTTATGGACCAAATTTGTAATTTTCCACAAAATAATACACTAAATATTTGAATTTATGGACCAAATACAAATTCCTAGACCGGGAGGGTCTTTCTGCAAATAACCCACCAGGGCACGTGACTGGCACGCGCCTGGCAGGAACTTGTTCATAATATCAAAAACCTCCGGGGCTCACTTGCAATTTTCCAAAAAAGTTAACACTTAATACAAAATTCCTTGGACTGAAACGAAATACAAAATGACCAAGGGGTTGCCCTGCAAAATGCCAGCACCTCACGTGAACAGGTCACTTGAGGTGACGTGGCCAAGGACCCTTGTGCAAATATCTAAAGTCAGAGGGCCTAAATGAAAATTTTACAAAATATTTAAACTGTCATTTAAAGTTTATGGACTAAAATAAAATTACAAAAGATGCGGGAGTATACTTGCAAAATTCCCTCGCAAAGTAGATCGAACGGCTGGGGCTCTTCACTTGGACACGTGGCGTGACCTCCTTGCACGATGACGCTTCGTGGATGTGCGGCAGCGATTAGATCCGGCCGAGCGATCGGACGATGATGGGAGGCCTAGATCCAACGACAGCTGTAGCGTCTGGGCCTCCTCCTCGATCCAACGGCTGCGGAGGCTGGAGCAAGAACCGCAGAGGAACTCCGGCGAGCCGAGGTTCTCCGAGGTGCTGCTCCTACTCCGGTGGCGTTCTTGGCTTCAAAATGAGGCTGGAGGGTCCTCTGGTCTTGCTCTTTCTACTGAGGGCGTCAAAATAGCTCGACGAAGGCCAAGGCTCGCAGAAGAGGAAGGCGGAGCTGGGAGCTCAGTCAAGCTCCGGCGAGGGTCCAAAATGCTCTCAGGCGCGCGTCAAAGGCCTTTCACCTGCAAAATAAAGTGAGAGGGTCCAGGGCAAGTTGTCTGGACCCCGCGGTGGTGAAGAGCCGCGCGAAACGATGGGGCGTCGCTCGGTCGGAGTTGCGCTCCGCCGAGGTGAGCGATTTGAGCGATTCAAGTGATGGAACGTGAGATTTTTTTGGGGTTTTTGATCCTAAAGCTATGGCGAAGCTAATGCACGAAAAATTAGAGGTGGAAGTGGCTGCCTCAACGGTCAAGGACCGGAGGGAGGATACCTCGACCGCCGGAGTTGGGGGAGGTGGTGGAGATGCCTCCGACTTCCTTTGCCCCGGCTGAATGCACGGAGCTGGAGCTGTCACCTCCAGGAATGCTTGGAGCACGAGAGGAGCTAGGAAGGGTGGACCGAAGGTGTTCAAAATCAAATCGAAAGTTGGGTGCCCCATATATTTGGTTTGACCCGATGACTGAAGAGGTCCAAAGACCAAGGCGCATCGAGCAGATCTTTGACCCACGGCCCAAGGATACAAATGGGCGTGAATCACCACTCAACGAGGAACAGAAGTCGTGTAGGGTGATACACGAAAGAGTGAACGAGGATTCCTCAAAAAAAATGAGAAAATGGGTCAAAAACCACTTTTGTCAGAAGCTATAGGGGCTAGGACACCTAGTTGACCAGGGTCAACCAGGGTTTGCACCTGGTTGGTCCACGTGGACCAACCAGGAAAAACCCTGGAAAAAGATTTGTAAAATTACTTAAAAATAGAAAATGGCTGAATTAAATTATGATTATAAAATAAAAAATATTTGTTATTTTATGTAGTATTTTATTATGATTTTTAATTATTTTTATGGGATCTATTTTTACAAGTTTGCTTTTATGCCCCTTATAGGTATATTACCTATATATTTTATTATTTTATTTTTATTTTGTGTATTTTAATTTTATTAATTTTATTTGGTATTTTATAAAATCATAAAATACTTTTATACACACAAATATATTTTTATTTTATTTTTCTGATGGGTTTTGTATATTAAATAAAATATAAGTAGGTATTGTATAGGTTTGTATATAGGTATAATACCTGTGTATTTTATATACATATATTTTTATTTTGAGTTTTATTTAGGTTTTTATTCCTGTTTTAATGTACATAAATATTATAAGTACTATTTACAAAATTATAAAAATTTAAAATTATAAAAATAATGAATAAAGAATAAATTGAATATTTTAAGCTGTACAATTGTACAATGAGGGTCCAAAACTCAACTTTCAAACCGTAGCTCCGCCAAATGCGAAACCACCGCCTTTAAATAGCTTATTTTATTCTATATACAATTAAAGGTGAGTTTGATGCATTTGGAGTTCTCATTTGTGAGATACGGGTCTGAGAAGTTGGGATTCTAGATTTTTATTCAGACCATAACTTTTTCTCTGTACTTTATTTTTCAGTGAAATTAATTTTGTATTTTTCTTTATTAAGTTATCAACAACTTTTATGTACAAAGTTTCTCTATTTGATGTATAAAAAGTGGAACCACAAATAGGCCCCAAAATGAATAAATAATGAATTAAAAAGTATAGGTATTTGGCCCTTATCTCCCCCTACTTCATTCTTGGTCGACCTATTCATCAAGATGCCTAGGTCTCGGGGTTTGGGTCATAAAATATTTGCAATATTTTTATTCTTTCTTTTCTTTTATTTATTCTATAATTTTGGCTTTAATTACAGTATTTTATACACTATTTACAGGTACATGCATGAATGCTAATATGCTCTAATTAATGCTATTTACAGGCATTTGCTAGGGTTTTTGATGCCAAAATGATAGAATAAAGATGATGAAATGTGGATTCATCATCCCCCTATACTTTACCTTTGCTAGTCCCTAGCAAACACTTATGCAATAAGTGCAAAAAGAAAGAAAAGAAAAAGAAGAACTTGGATTTAGTTTAATTATCAAACTTCTCTTCACAAAATCAAAGTTTGGAGCTTAAGTCGGACCTTTGGAATTTTAGTGCGAGTGGAACCTTAATGAGAACCGAATTTGAAATCCAACAGTCCTTGAGAATCCCAGAACTCTGCTCAAGTCTCCTCAATAGCCAGGTCAGAAATATCTCAATTCATACGCAAACTCTTACGACTATGAATCTGACTCGTACAGTGTAAGTGATGGTGGCTCTGCCCAACTGAAATGACAAAGAAACTGACTTCTCCAGTACGACAACCCAATGATTCCCCAATCCAATAACTCCATCCTCGAGGAGAGGGGTATTCCCTTCTAAGTTCACGTGGCAACCAGCTCAAGAGGAGGGGGTGAGGAGAAGAATGGACGGTAGCCAGTGTAGCTACCTATCCTGGGTTGCAAGACCAGTGTAGTCAAGTCATCCAACTGCAGGCTCACATATTTGACTTTGGAACTCAAGCTTGCTTATTGACTTTACAACATTTGTACATACTTTGCAGGCTTTTTATTTTTGTACATGCCTGAACTTTTTTTTTGAATACTATTCACAGCAGCATTTACATAAGGAGTTTTTCCTCTTGAGCCAGTATACTATCCCTCTTTTGAAGCTTTATCGCAACCCACAGCCCCCTGTCTTTAGACTTCCTTATCATTGGATGGGTTGGGGTGTACTTCCCTCCCTAGAGGAGGACAAATGTTTCCACTTGTGTGCTTCTCATACCAGCAAATCCAATCCCCTCACCACTCCAACTGAGTTGAGCCATGTGAAAGGTGTAAGTGTCCAAGTTAGATCATTATCAACAAGAGTCGTGCGTGTGCTCCGAAATACTCTACTTAGGCAGTCAAGAATCCATTGAACCAAGTCCTGTGATCCTCAAAGAATTAAGTAAACTAGACCTGAAGTATCTCAAACCCAGTTCCTATAAGGTTCTTGTTATTAGGTAGATTTTAAGGTCCAATCAAGCTCCAATCTCCGGATTTTACTTAGACTTGTTCAACTATCAAACTCAATCCGAAAAATGCGATTGCTATGCAATGTAATGCAGAAAATATTTTTGTGATGCAATTTTCAAGGATTTTGAACTTTTTATGGATTTTTGAAAAGATGATGATGATGATGCATATGCAGATGTATTTTTTTGTCTTTTTCAAATAGATTTTTCAAATGTTTTTGGATTTTAATTTTGCAAATGTTTTTGGAAATTTTTGAAAACAAAAAGATTTTGGCTGAAAATAATGTTAAAGATATGTACACGGGAGTGCTTCTTAGATATACAAGAAGTGGATTTTAAGAATTTACAGGGTAAGTGGTCAATTTTATACATATATATAGGTAGTGAATTTTGGTGAGATGTATGCATTCCTCAAACTTATTTGACACAAGTTTTTCAAACAATTTTGAAAACTATAGTCCAAAATAATTTTTACAAACATTTTGCAAGCATGTACACACATTTGAAAATCATTTTGCAAAGGTTTTCAAACAGTACAGATAAATTTTTCAAAATATTTTTGCAACCATTTTTCAAACCATTTGCAAATCATTTTTCAAACAGTTTTTTTCACACAAAGAAAATAAATTTTACAAAACACACATTTTTACACAGGTTGAAAACATGTAACAAAATATTTTCAAAATAGTTTTCAATAAATGATCACAAAGACTTTCAAACTATTTTTCAAACATTTTGCAAAAAACATTTTCACCTGATTTATTAATCAGTATATACAAAAAGAATTTGAGGAACAAAACACCTTTTTATTAGGGATTTTAATGAATTTTAAAGAATTATTAGCCATATTTATTAAGAAAATACGAAAGTACGAGTTGTGGCTAAAGTATATACGTAGTATATACGACCCCCCTATACTTAGCTTGAGCTATGTCCTCATAGATCGGAGAGAAAAGAGAAGACATAACTCGTATTAAGTATAAGCAAGTCTAAATAATAAATGAATGAATCAATCAATGAGAAGTTGATCGTCCCCCCTATACTTAGGATCAAATGATCCTAAGTATAACAGACTGTACACAACGCATGGAGGGTTAAGGGTGGGAATGAACAGATCGTACTCAGATTGTCTCCCCCTATACATAGGGTAAGATATCCCTAAGTATAGACAAGAAGAGGAGACAATGGAGAGGATCGAAAAGAATAGAACAACTCGGGGTGCACACCCCCCTATACTTAGGACAAAGTACGTCCTAAGTATGGAAAACTGTCTACAAGGGCGGCACCTTTTTGATAGATGAAGAAGATAGAAAAGGAAAAGAAGAAAAGAAGAAAAGAAATCAAAAGATAGATGAAGAGATCGTGAGGATGTACACACCACTCCCCCTATACTTAGGGTAAAAGAAGCCCTAAGTATAGGCAACGACAAGAGTGATGACACAGAATGACAAAAGAACACTCGGCTCGTCCACCCCTTCTATACGTAGGACAAAGTGCGTCCCAAGCAAGGCAAACACGAGAAATGGTAGACGAGCAGTACGGGAGAGACAGAGAGTCACGGGGGAGAATTTACAAAATAAATGGATGATCATAAGTAGGTGGAAAGCAAACCTTCTTGCGGGACCGCTGAGGGATAGATCTGATATGGTGTATGTCGATATCGGGGTCCACTGTGGACAGAAGCCGATCAGGGTCGACACAGTGAAGGCCCTCAGTGGAATCAAAACGGAAAGGGACGAAATGATCAATGGAAGCAGTATGGTTAGGTTCTCCCTTGGTGGTCCTATTGTGTGAAGGCGCAGACGTGTGAGTGGAAGAAGTGTGCTCAGGTCTGGCCTTGGAAGTCTCGCCGATATCAAAGTGAAATGGGACGAACTCATCATCCTCGGAAGAAGTGTAATCGGAGTCGTCCTGCGAGTTCTCGTCCTAGTCAAAATTAAAAGGAACGAAATCATCAGTGGAAGTATACGAACTCAGATCGTCCTCAAGAGTTTCACCTGAATCATTTCCATCAAGAGGCCTGAATCTATCAAAATAAATGGCAGCATCATAACCGACCTCAATCATCTTTACTTGTGAAGGGCCAGGCACGGACTTATCAGTGGAAGTAGTCAAACCAGGTCCGTCCTGTCTAGTCTTGCTATCTGCCCGCCGCTCAATGGGATCAATCACGTAAATGCTTTGGATTTCATCAACACATCGCCACACACTAGAAGGAGGAACTGCGAGGTCTATGCTTTCCGATTTCGTCCCCTTTTGGGGGATCCTTCGTGTCTCATTAGGGATCGCTAAGCAAACATCTCTAATATCATCAGATCGGTCACAGGCCTCGGAGTCAGCTAGAATCGGTGAAGGTGCATCAGGTGCAGGTCTCTGGTCAACTGTGGGTGCGGTGATCGACACTTCGCTCTCGTCAACAGGACGGAAGCGAATCTCTCCTGATCCATAGTCAATAACGACCCTCGCAGAGGCGAGGAATGGTCGTCCCAGGATGATTGGAGACGGCTCCCCTGTGGAGGTCACCATGGGCAACACGACAAAATCAACATGATGGCTCGTGCCCTGAATCGAAATGACGGCGTTTTCAAGGATACCCTTCGGCCTCTTGATGGATCCATCAGCAAACTGAACGATCATCCTGGTTTTCTTGAGAGTCCCTAAGTGAAGAGATTTTACCAGTGAGAAGGGTAAAATGCTAATAGATGCACCACCGTCCAGGAGAGTGCGATCACAAGTGTAGTAAGAGATGGTGCAAGTGATGAAAGGTGTAGCTGTGTTCTGACGGTGTGTGATGGCGTGGGCAGTGGCCATGGTCAGAATGTGATACTCAGATCTGCTCATCCGCTTTCTCTTATTGGGAAGAGGAGCAGATAATTGGGTCATGGCCTGCTGAAGTGGGGCACGGATAATCTCATGAATGGTAGCCACCACTTCGGGTTTAGTCAACATTTTTTTGAATTTTTGGACCTTCTTCATACAAGGGAGGAAGTCGGAATCAGCATATACACGAGGCATGCCAAGAGCAGTCTGTACAATGGCATCCTCGGGGTTAAAGGTGGGACAGTGTGTGAACGGTTGTGTGGTCAAGGGCTCTGGCAAGTGGGCTCTCTCCCCACGGTATGAATCGACCAACTGTCTCCCGAACTTTTTTTCTATTTTTACATTTTTCTCATTTTTTTGTATTTTTGGCGATTGCAAGCTCCCATGATCACCCATCAGTGAAGTCGTATCCCCGACGAAAGGAGCATTAATCTGATTCTTCCTCAAGAAAGCAATATCATCATTCATCAAATCAATGTGCTTTGTCATCCGATTCAAGATATCACTCATAGAGATCGAGGGAGGTGACTCCATCAGGTCAGACTCGGCTGGATGTGAAGGTGGAGGTGGATAATACACAGGTGGAGGTGGAGGTGGGTAGAAGTCCGAGTCGTGATACTGTGGCTGAGGCGGGTATGTACAAAAATCAGAAAAAGTAGGAGAAGGATCCTCCTGATAAAAGGGATGTGGACCTGCTGGAGTGAATGAAGGATCCGTAAAGTCCGGATAAAATGCGCTCCAGGGGTCCATCTCGAAAACAAAAGGAAATGATTCGGGGGAGAACGAAGGTGAAGTCAAGAGAGTGAAGAAAGAGGTGCAAATGCGCAGGGATGATCTAGGACGCACACAAAAGAATCACAAACAAAAATGAAAAGAATACAAACCCGCAATTCACCTACTCAACTCGGTAGAGACCACAAAGAGCGGTCTTTTTATCTTGTCTGTTTTAGAGTTAGGTGAGAAGTCAAAAAGTTGCACAAACACTTAGGGGGCTGAAAATGGAATTTGGGCTCTAACCTTAGTGTGTGCGCGAGCAATGTAAAACGAAGACAATAAGGGGATTACTCGCCCCTAGATAAGATTTTTCTTTTTGATCGGTTTTAAGGGTCAAGTAGTATTAGCAGTCCCAATTTTATTGATTATCACTTTTTTGGATTTTTAGTGAGAAATGCACGCGCCTAACGAGGAGTCGATTTCACTTAGCACCTAGGTTGGCAAAATCAGAGGAAGAGTTGGAAAAGCAATGCAAGCGGTAATCGATGATGAATGCTAAAGAGAAATGCTCACCTTGCCTCCAGCACTCTACATGCAAAGGTGCTCAGCAGAATTGAAACCTATCTATATGCAAATGCAAAAGCCGATGAAATCACCCTAAGTTTCAGGAATTGCTATTATCGGGAAGAACCACGAGTTAACCACCAATCCTCAATCCTAGAGTTCGGTCTAGGCTCACCCCTCCTCCTTTCGACAAATCGAGTTCAGGAGAAGCGCTTGGCAGGGAGAGCTCGCGGCGCGACGGATTGAAGGTGATGATCAACTGTTTAAAATTTGACTAAGTCCAAACGAGACTATAGGTGCATGCAAAATATTAAGTGTTTGGCCTTAGTCTATCGCAAGCAATCCTAAAACTAGGGGCTCAATCACACAAAATAAATAAAATCGAAAAACAAAATAAAATAAAAAATGAGAAGAAAGCTGACAAAAACCGCGGCAAGCCCCCAAGTGAACAATCAATTGGAAATTAGGCTCGAATGTCGAAGTGTCTGGGGGTACATGTATTATTACAAAATTTGGAGTCTCTCTCTCTCACTTAAATTACAAAAAAATACAATACAAGAAAATGAATGCTAAGAAGTTGACTTGCAAAATCCTTTAAGTCCTTCTTCGTGCTAGGCTAAAGTTGCTTCACGTGGGTGCGAAGGTGCTCCAAGAGGGGCTCCTCCCTCGATCCGCGTACCTCGCACGGAATCCAAACAAGGAGAGTGGTTAGACAATTCAGCAGATATATCAAAAATAATACAAATAGAAATTAAAGCCGCGAAATGCAGACAAATGATCACAACACAACAAAAATAAGATCTACGCGATGTTGCTCCCCGACAACGGCGCCATTTGATAATCAGGAATTTCTAACAGTCAAGTATTCCACACAAGGCGGGAACACAAGGGTCGCTACGGTGACCGCTAAAAATCCCTAATTAATTAACAATTAACCCACACTATAGATCAAGGAATTAGAAATAAATGTGAAGTTAAAATTTATTTTTAACTCTACATAAATGGTGTATATAGGCAAGTACGTAGAGAGTTCGTACACAGGGAGCAAAACATGGTAGATCAAACAATTGTGTGTGTGTGTGAAAGTGAAGTGTTGCCTACACTATGCAATGTAAATATTTTTGTGGATTTTTAATTTTTATATTTTTTTAATTTTAATTTTGTATTTTGATTTTTAATTTTCTAATTTTTACTTTCTTTTTATATTATATATATATATATTTTTTATTTTCTTTTTCAATATTGGAAAATATAAGCTATATAATAAAAGAGGTGCTAGAATATTTTGTAAAATATGCAAAAATAGTCAAAAATTCAGAAATAAAATCTTTTTGGTATTTTTATGATTTTTTACTGTTTTTGTGATTTTTGGGTATTTTTCAGAATATTTTTGGTATTTTTCAAAGGTAAAATAAATGAAAACAGTGAGTAAGCTACTGGCTGTGAGTAAAACTATGAATGAAAAATATCAAACATTCACCAAAATTTTCAAAAATAATTTTAAAATAAAGATAATAAAAAGAGGAAAATATAGAACTTGAGTTTGCAATTTTTGGAGTATTCTATAATTTTTTAGATTTTTTTGAAGTTTTTAGGTATTCTTGCATTTTTAAGGTTTTTCTTTTGAGATTTTTAGTGGTTTTTGACACTAAAATAGGTTGAAATACACAGTAGGTGATTTTTTTTGGAATTTTTCGAGGTATTTTAATATTTTTTGGGTATTTTCTAAGCTAGACAGTACTGAAATGGCATGTTTTTTATTTTTAATAAATATGAAAATGCAACAAAAATAAAAACTAAAAACATTGCGTTAAAGTACAAGCACATAAGAGCGTAATGTGATTTTTTGAGAATTTTTCGAATTAAAATGATGCCTTAAATAATCAGACAAGCACACAAAAATAATTCAACCTAGCAGGGGCATATGTGCAAATATTAAAACATCCAAGGGCATACATGCAATTTTCCACAAAATAATACACCGAATATTTGAATTTATGGACCAAATACAAGTTCCTAGACTCGGGAGGGTCTTTCTGCAAATAACCCATCAGGGCGCTTGACTAGCACGCACCTGGCAGGGACCTATTCGTAATATCAAAAACCTCTGGGGGCTCACTTGCAATTTTCCCAAAAAGTTAACACAATACGAAATTCCTTGGACTGAAACGAAATACAAAATGGCCAAGGGGTTGCCCTGCAAAATGCCCGCACCTCACGTGAACAGGTCACGTGAGGTGACGTGGCCAAGGACCCATGTGCAAATATCTAAAGTCAGAGGGCCTAAATGAAAATTTTACAAAATATTTAAACTGCCATTTAAAGTTTATGGGCTAAAATAAAATTACAAAAGATGCGGGGGTATACTTGCAAAATTCCCTCGCAAAGGAGATCGAACGGCTGGGGCTCTTCACTTGGACACTTGGCGTGACCTCGCACGATGACGCTTCGTGGATGTGCGACTGCGATTAGATCCGGCCGAGCGATCGCACGATGATGGGAGGCCTAGATCCAATAGCAGCTGTAGCGTCTGGGCCTCCTCCTCGATCCAACGGCTGCAAAGACTGGAGCAAGAACCGTAGAGGAACTCCAGCGAGCCGAGGTTCTCCGAGGTGCTGCTCCTCCTCCGGTGGCGTTCTTAACTTCAAAATGAGGCTGGAGGATCCTCTGGTCTTGCTCTTTCTCCTGAGGGCGTCAAAATAGCTCGACGAAGGTCGAGGCTCGCAGAAGAGGAAGGCAGAGCTGGGGAGCTCAGTCGAGCTCCGGCGAGGGTCCAAAATGCTCCCAGGCGCGCGTCAAAGGTGTTTGACCTGCAAAATAAAGTGAGAGGGTCCAGGGCAAGTTGCTTGGACCCCGCAGTGGCGAAGAGGCGGCACGAAACGATGGGGCGGTGCTCGGCCGGAGTTGCGCTCTGGCGAGGTGAGCGATTTGAGCGATTCAAGTAATGGAACGTGAGACTTTTTGGGGTTTTTGATCCTAAAGCTATGGCGAAGCTAATGCATGAAAAATTAGAGGTGGAAGTGGCTGCCTCAACGGTCAAGGACCGGAGGGAGGATACCTCGACCGCCGGAGTTGGGGGAGGTGGTGAAGACGCCTCCGACTTCCTTTGCCCTGGCTGAATGCACGGAGCTGGAGCTGTCACCTCCAGGAATGCATGGAGCACGAGAGGAGCGAGGAAGGGTGGACCGAAGGTGTTCAAAATCAAATCAAAAGTTGGGTGCCCCATATATTTGTTTTGATCCGATGACTGAAGAGGTCCAAAGACCAAGGCGCATCGAGCAGATCTTTGACCCACGGCCCAAGGATACACATGGGAGTGAATCACCACTCACCGAGGAACAGAAGTCGTGTAGGGCGATACACGAAAGAGTGAACGAGGATTCCTCGAAAAAAACGAGAAAATGGGTCAAAACCCACTTTTGTCAGAAGCTACAGGGGCTAGGACACCTAGTTGACCGGGGTCAACTAGGGTTTGCACCTGGTTTGTCCACGTGGACCAACCAGGAAAAACCCTGGAAAAAGATTTGTAAAATTATTTAAAAATAGAAAATGGTTGAATTAAATTATGATTACAAAATAAAAATTATTTGTTATTTTATGTAGTATTTTATTATGATTTTTTATTATTTTTATGGGATCTATTTTTACAAGTTTGCTTTTATGCCCCTTATAGGTATATTACCTATATATTTTATTCTTTTATTTTTATTTTATGTATTTTAATTTTATTAATTTAATTTGGTATATTATAAAATCATAAAATACTTTTATACACACAAATATATTTTTATTTTATTTTTTCTGATGTACTTTGTATATTAAATAAAATATAAGTAGGTTTTGTATAGGTTTGTATATAGGTATAATACATGTGTATTATATATATATATATATATATATATTTTGAGTTTTATTTAGGTTTTTATTCCTGTTTTAATGTACATAATTATTATAAGTACTATTTACAAATTTATAAAAATATAAAATTATAAAAATAATGAATAAAGAATAAATTGAATATTTTAAGCTGTACAATTGTACAATGAGTGTCCAAAACTCAACTTTCAAACCGTAGCTCCGCCAAATGCGAAACCATCGCCATTAAATAGCTTATTTTATTCTATATACAATTAAAGGTGAGTTTGATGCATTTGGAGTTCTCATTTGTGAGATATGGGTCTGGGAATTTGGGATTCTGGATTTTTATTCAGACCATAACTTTTTCTCTGTACATTATTTTTCAGTGAAATCAATTTTGTATTTTTCTTTATTAAGTTATCTACAACTTTTATGTACAAAGTTTGTCTATTTAATGTATAAAAAGTGGAACCATAAATAGGCCCCAAAATGAATAAAGAATGAATTAAAAAGTATAGGTATTTGGCCCTTATCTCCCCCTACTTCATTCCTGATCGACCTATTCATCAAGATGCCTAGGTCTCGGGGTTTGGGTCATAAAATATTTGCAATATTTTTACTCTTTTTCTTTTCTTTTATTTATTCTATAATTTTGGCTTTAATTACAGTATTTTATACACTATTTACAGGTACATGCATGAATGCTAATATGCTCTAATTAATGCTATTTACAGGCATTTGCTAGGGTTTTTGATGGCAAAATGATAGAATAAAGATGATGAAATGTGGATTCATCAGGGACCTCGTCGGAGAGGGGAGTCCGGTGAAGGTAGTGGCCTGGGCTGGGATTCAGATGGAGCCTCGATCTTCGCACAATGAGGCTGACCTTTCCTCGATGCTCGGTGGAGCACGGTGGCGCCGCGACATGGCCAGAGGCCATGGATCACACCGGAGTTCTCACGGCCATGATGGCTTCACAAGGCCAGCCCTCCGCTGTCACCGGAGGGCGGCCGAAGCTAGGTAGGAGGCCTTCAAGTGGTGGATGGGTTGAACGAAGGCGGGGCAAGGGAATTTATAGATGAGGATGATCGGACGTTATGGAGTGGTCGGAGGTTCTTGAACAAAGTTTTAATGGTGGGGGAATGAAGGAGGAGGTGTTATGGTGGTTTTGCGAAGATGGCGGATGATCAGGCTCTGTGGGAGGGATGTTATGGAGTGTAGAGAAGGTCTGTAGGCATTATGAAAATGGAAAGGGGCGGTGCTCGTAATGCCTGGAGGTAGGGGTAACGGAGGTAGAAGACGAAGTTCTCACCCTCGGATCCTATGATCCAACGGCTGGGATGGTAGAGCGGGGGAGGGATGCGATCAGATCTTGAGGATCTGATCGTGCGGTGGAGGAATGGGCGCTAAAGAACGGCCCAGATGGAGAGGTAGGAGAGATTGAATGGCCGAGAGAGATTGGGCAACGTGGAGTGATGGGAGTCGTTGGATGCAAAGGGGATCGAGTGGCTTAGATTTAGGGGGGTACGCGTGGTTAGGATTAAATCTAGCGGTTAGATCTAATGGTGGGGAAAGGAGCGGCGGTGGACGGTTCAGATGAAGGCGGAAATGAGTAGATCCGACGGCCCAGGAGGCCATCGGGTGGTGGAAGGAGGAGCGGCCACTTGGCGGCTCCAAAGAGCGCCACGTGGCCAAATCAAAAAAATCAAAATTTGTAAATACAAAGAAAAATAAAAAAGAAATAGTTATTGGCAAAATTAGAAAAAAGTTAAAACATGATAGTTGCTTGTCTCAACGAGATCTACAACTTTCATTTGGACAAAAAGCCAAAAGAGGTCATTTGTACAAAAAGCATTTTTGGGGGTATTTTTAAAGGGGATAAAAACATCGACTTTTATCTTTTGATTTGTTTTTGTATTTTTTAGTCTTTTTAAAGGTCAGTGATTATGGACAATTAATCTATTTAGTTTTTAGGGGTTTTCGATGATAAAATAAATACAAGAAAAAAAGAAATTAAATACAATTAAATAAGGATAATTATACATAATATGATACAAGATAAAAATAAAGAGATAAAGGAGATCTTTATTGGTTTGATTAAGCCGGGGGTTTAATATGTGAATTTTAGCATGATGAATACGAGATTCATCAGCAAGATAGGTCATTGTCTACAAGAGTCATGTATGTGTTCCAAACTATTCTACTTAGACAACCAAAATGACACTGAATCGAATCCCATGGTCTCAAAGGATTAAGTCTAGATGACCTGAAGCATCTCAATTCTAGTTCCTATAAAGTTTCGATGATTAAGTGAATTAAGGTCCAACCAAGCTCTAATCTTGGAACTTTACTTAGACTAGTTCAATATTCAATATCATTCCCAAAAATGCAAATACTATGTAAGGAAAATATTTTTGTGATGAAATTTTCCAATTTTGAACTTCTTATGGATTTAAAAAATTGCCATTTTTATTGCAATTTTGGAAAAAAAATGCAAATGATTTTAGTTTTTTTAATTTTGCAAATTTCTAGGGATTTTTGAAAAATATTAGTGAAAGATATATGTACAATTATTTACACAGAAATTCATCTATATTTACAAGAGGTTTTGGAGAGAATTTTATACCATGTTGTAAGGCTCTTATTTGGGTTGTTATTTACCTAAAACTTTCAAAACAAATTTGAAAATATTTTGTAAATATTTTTAAAATTTATTTTTGCAAATAATTTTTGACAAACATTTTTACAACCATTTACATGCTTTGAAAAACATTTTGCAAACATTTTCCAAATAGTATATATAGATTTTTCGAACAATTTTTCAACCCTTTTTCAAATCATTTGCAAACAAATTTTTGAAATATTTTATTCAAACAAAAAGAAGCTTTTATAAAATACGTTTTTGAAGGTTTAAAAACATTTTAGAAAATATTTTCCAAGCAGTTTTGAAAAGATTTTTCTAAAAAGATTTTCCAACCATTTTTCAAATATTTTGCAAAAGATTTTTAACTTGTTTATTACAAGTATTTTTGAATAATTATTTTATATTTTATAAATTCACCCTATTATTGAAAATATGAAAGTACGAGTTATGGCTAAAGTATATACAATGTATATATGTCCCCGCTATACTTAGCTTCAGCTATGTCTTCATATATAAGAGAGAATGGAAGACACATATCATAATACACGTAGAAATGTCTATACTACAACGATTAAAGAATGAACAAAAGAGAAGTTGACTGTTCCCCCTATACTTATGAAGAAATAATCCTAAGTATAACATATCGTACACAAGGCAGGGAGGGTCAAGGGTGGGAGTACACGAAATCATCAGCTCGACATGCCCCTATAAACTTAGGGTCAAATATCCCTAAGAATAGATAGAATATTAAGAGTTGAGGGGACATGTGAGGGATCAATAAATGAATAACTCAGGGTTTTCACCCACCATATACTTAGGATAAAATGCATACTATGTATAGTAATGATGAAAGGGGTGAACATCTTTTCGGAAGAAAAAGAAAATTGGAAATGAAAAGAAGAAAAGAAGAAAAGAAGAAAACAAAATCTTTTTGTGATTTTCAACTTAGATGTCTGACCCATTGGCCTCTGTAAGCTCATCTTTAAATACCACTTTGATTGATCAACAACGTACATGAATGTGTCATGCTCTAAATACAGCTTCAGTGTTCGTTGAATAGAAAGGGTTGTGTGTTAGGTGACAATTTTGATAAGTAGACTTCCATTGTCATGCACATTTTTCACTATAAATGGTCCAGTCAATTTGCTCTTCAGCTTGCATTTTAAATCTTTAATTTCGCATTAAATAACCACACTTTCTGTCCATGTTCGAAAGTCTTCCTACGGATGTGTGTTAGTCGTGCCACCTATTGACTTTCTCTTTGTACATTAGGTTGTTATCATATGTGTAGTCTCAAAACTCAAGCAATCAGATCAACTTTTTGATTATTTCTTCCTCGCTCGGAATCAAGGTTGCATAAATTTAATGCCCACAAGGATTTGTGAATTAGTTCCACTAGCACATGGCAAGGCTTGCCATAGACAAGGCAGTAGGGAGACATGCCGAGTGGAGAGTTTTATTTCGTGCAGTGAGCCCAAAGAACATAATCACACAATTGTGACCAATTCTTGCGATCTCGATGTACAAACTTCCACAATATTGTTTTGATATCCACATTAAAACATTCAACCAAGCCATTGGACTAATGATGGTATGACGCATCAACAAGATGTTCAATGTCATCTTCTATAGTCAACTTCTTTACCTCCTTGTTGATAAAATGCCCCCCTATCAGAAATAAGAATTTTGGGGAATCTGAACCACGGGATGATTTTATCTTTCAAGAAGCGATAAACTGTGAGGTTGTCTAAGGTTCGGACAGGGATTGCCTCCAACCATCTACTGACATAGTCAATGGCGACCAATATGTACTCAAAACCATGGCTATTAGGAAATGGTCCCATGAAGTCAATGCCCCATGCATCAAAGACATCAGATATCTGAATGTACTACAGAGGCATTGAGCCGCACATGCTGATGTTTCTGGCCATTCGTTGATAGTCAGTACACTTCTTCACATAATAATCTGCATCAATGAATAGAGCGGGCCACTAAAGGCCAAGCACTTTTGTCACCGTTCGCTTTCTAGAAAGTGTCCACCGGCTTTGGGCTTTTGACATTTGTCTAGGACAACCATAATGTCATCCTAAGGTATACACCTCCTCCGGATGCAGTCTGCACCCTCTTAGAATAAATGTGGCTCTTCCCACTAGTAAAAATGAATGTCAGCTAAGAATTTATCTCCTTTGATCATCGACCAGTCCGGTGGAGTCTTCTTGGAGATGAGATAATTCACAATATCAGCATACTAGGGGCGAGAGGATATAGACAAGATTGCCTCATCCGAGAAGGTCTTTGTGATCAGAATTGAATTATGTTCAAGAGTCTCTATGTTAACTATTCGGAAAAATTGATCTGCCATCGCATTTTTTATGTCTGATTTGTCACGAATTTCCAAGTTAAATTCTTGTAGTAGAAGGATCCAATGAATTATATGAGACTTTGCATCTTTCTTTCTCTGAAGGTATTTGATGGCAGATTGGTCAGTGGAAATAATCACCTTTATCGGAGGAGATGTGATCTGAACTTTTCAGTGCAAACGCTACATCTAGCAACTCTTTTCTATCACTCTGTAGTTCTTCTAGGCTTCTTCAAACGTTCTACTAGCGTAATGAATAGCGAATTGAATCGCATATCATTTTTGCCATAGAACAACACTAATAGCACAATCTGACACATCCATCATAATATCAAAGGGTAGAGGCCAAACATGTGGTTGTAGAATAGGACATGTTTTATGAGATCTTTCAGCTGATTAAAGGCTTGGAGAACTCAGTCATCCACAATAAAATATGTCTCCTAGCATAACAATTTTGTAAATGGTCTGACGAGCTTACTGAAGTCTTTAGTAAATCGTCGATAGAACTTGATCTTCCAAAAATGACCAGACCTATTTCAGATTGGTAGGTGGATCAAGTTTTGAAATCACTTCCACCTTAGTTGAGTCCACTTCCATGCCATATTTCGATACCACCCAGCACAATCCCTTCGATCATTATGAAATTGCTCTTATCCCACAAGAGCACAAGGTTCACTTCGCAACACCTCCTCAGAATTCGGTCTAGATAGTCCAAACATTAATGAAATGAGTTGTCATAGAATGAGAAATCATCCATGAAAACATCAAGAGAAACACCTACCATGTCTTCTGTAAAATAAAACAAACATACATCTTTGGAATGTAGCGAGGGCATTGCACATCCTGAATGGCAACCGTCAGAAGGCATACGTCCCAAAAATATAGGTGAATGTTGTCTTCTCTTGATCTTTAGGCACGATCGCAACTTGATTGTATCCAGAGTACCCGCCTAAGAAGCAGAAATACTCCTTTGTGGTCGGCCTCTCAAGAATCTGGTCAATAAATGGCAGGAAAATGATCCTTATTGGTGGCGAGATTGAGATGTTTGTAATCCAGATAGACTCACAAGGATGTCGGTACTTTTGTCAAAATATCCTATCATTTATCATTGGTTGCAATGGTGATCCCATACTTCTTGAGCACCACGTGCAGGGGACTCACTCACTTGAAGTCGGAGATGGGATATATGAATCTCGTATCACACCATTTCTGAATTTCTTTCATTACAACCATACGAAGGTTGGATTCAATTTACATTGGAATTCACGGGAAGGCTTGTTGTCTTCTTCTAAGTAAATGTGATGCGAGCACAAAGATGGATTAATCCCATAGATATCTAATATCTTCCAGCCTATCGCCTTGCAGTTTTGTTCAAGAACCTCCATCATATGAGATTCTTGGTCTTCAGTTAAATAGGCATTGATTATAATCGGACACATGTTTGGTTGAGCAGCAAGGAAGGCATACCTCATATTGTATGGTAAGATTTTGAGCTCTGGTGGTGTGGGAGCAACTTCAGTTGTGACTTCAACATGACTGTAGGTGTTAGCTCTTTCATCTATCGATTGTCCACCTTTGGTAATTGAGCTTCTTCATTTAGAATATCACACAGATCTGCAATGAAATCTTCATGTTCAAACGAGAGGGATTGTTCAAATTCATCCATTGGTACATCTGTGAAAATCTCATCTTTAAATACTTCGGTTAATTGGATTTTCCTTTCCCATCCTTCCTCTGTGGAGAAGAATTCTAAGATTTCTTTGTCATCCAGAAATAGATCTGCATCTCTGATCTCCGCTAAAAATTTAAAGTCCTCAGAATGTTGGGGTTCAAGCACTCTCATTTCAGACACCACTTATGTTGGCTTCGGCTTAGGCACGGTCTTTATCTGGATCTTGTTAGTGCTGGAGCGACATGTGATCTCTCTAATACCATAGCCAACTACTGCCTTGGCCATTCGAACGAATGACCGACCTAGGATAATCGAGGTATGGAGCATCGGTGCGGAGGTGTCCATGTTTAAGACAATGAAATCAATAGGGAATTGCATCCCGTGAATAGTGACGATCACATCGTCCAAAATTCCACTAGGCTGCTTGACGGATCGGTCTGCGAACTGCAGAATCATCTTGGTTGGCTTGAGCGGTCCTAGCCCAAATTTTGTGAGTAGTGATGCTGGCAGAAAGTTGTAGAAGACCTGCTATCAAGAAAAGTGCGCTCAAACTCCTGATTGAAAATTATGCATCTAATGAGCGATGCTCCCTTGTATTTATTTTTGTACAGGAGATTGGTGATGGCATTGACTATGGCCATGTTGAGGATATGCTTCTCAGAATTATTGCATATGTTTTTACAGGGTTGACACTTCATTGTACACGCTTCTTTAAATCCTCATTTTATTGCAGGCATGTACTCCATGTCTTTTAATAATGTCATTTCATGAATCATGTTTTGCAAGATTTGGACTATTTCATCAGGCAAAGATTTTTTCATTTTTTATTTTTTATTTAATTGCAGAATGAAAAGGAATTTGTACACCATCAAAAATGTTTCCTTTTTCATTCAAAATTTTATCCATGTCTTTCTGTAAAGGAATGTGGCAGAAAAGTGTATATTCATCTACATCTGGTGGACCAAAAATGACAGGCTCGGCTCCATCGGGTGGCTCTGGTTCTACTACGGGTGCTAGCATCTCCAAGGTTAGTACGAACTACTGCTTTATGTTTGTATTTTTGTATTTTGTATCTATTGTTGCTGTAAAAAATTATGATGTCCATGATGTCGTCCTGGTTGACGACTCATCTTCGGATGCTTTGTTCTTTCCTTTTGTCATAGCTTATGGTTGGAGTGTCCTACCGCTCCTAAGATGTACAACATTAGAAAAAAAGACATTATTTTCACCTGAATTGGAAGGGGCAGAACAAGCTACCCACTCGTTGTGACGGAGGTTATTCGTATTAGCTTCGACCTGATCCAGAATGACAATCTTGTCAGCCGTCAGGTTGTCTATCTTCTGGCTCATCTCATCCATGTTCTTCATAAGATGAGCCAAACAATCCAGGGCCATGTTAACTGGGAAAACCTCAAAAGATTTGGCCTGACAAGACTACTGGTTCTGATGGTAGGAGGGAGATTGTTGTTGGTAATCTTGAGAATAGTGTGGAGGAGGAAGAGAAGGCTACTGTTGATACTAGTGAGAGGTGTATTGGTGATGATATTGAGCAGTCGAATATTGATAGTGTTGTCGACAGTATCCAGACTGTTGCTCATATTTGTTCTACCTCCAATAGTAATCATGTTGAATAGGCTATTGCTTGGTTGGGTTGGGATGAAAATTCTACCATTCTTGCTGTTGATGATATGAGTTTAAGGTTTACCATGGGATTGTCCTTGAGAATGGGTCAGGTGTCGATCATTTCTCCAGATGCCATTCTCCTCATGAATGAGAGGGGGAGGTGGATAACAAGGCTCGAGATAATGATGCAAGAATTCAGGTGGCTGGTATACAACCTTTTGCATTTATGGTTGTGGTGGTGGCTTCTCTAGGCTTGCACGTAGTATACATGCTGGATTAGAGGTTGGCTGGGACTTAGTTGAGGTGGCTCTGGTTGTGTCTGCTCCCTCTTCTCAACTAGAGGCTTACTGACGGAGCTCACTATGTTGCAGGTGCTGACGGTGTTCACAAATAGCTCCAGGTACTTGGTGATAACATCGAGCTTGTCCAAACCCTTCATCTTTTGCTCATTCTCGACAAGATTCTCTAGGTCCTGCAATATCTTATTATTGATGTTAACCTTTGATAGGTGGTTCCTGATGATGCTTAGATAATAATTGTTGCACCTATCGACTTCATGTGTATTTTTCATGGTCACATTCTTGCAGAGGACCTGTGGTGGTAGCTGAATCTAAAAAAAATGAGATGAGTATAACATAACCTCTCCTTTAGCCATCTCCTCAAATATCTGTCATACTACGTCCTCATCCTTGTTGAAGTGAGATCCTCCGCAGGCGACATCAACCAGATGTCGACTAGACTCTATCAAACCCCCAAAGAAGTGCTGGACCATGCTCCTCGAGAGGTCATGCTGGTGGAACTTCTCTATCGAATCACTAAACCTCTCCTAGGTCTCATGAATGTTCTCTTGGGGTCCCCGAGAGATGCTAGTAATCTTCGACCACATGAGATTGAGAAAACCGAGAGGATAATGCTTGTGTAGGAATGTGGATTAAAGATCCTCCCAGGTCGTCACCACCTTCCCTAGATGGTTGATCCAGTATAGTACTTTGCCCTGAAGGCTGAAAGGGAAGGCAGCCATCTTGACTAAACCTAACAGGATGTTAAGGTAGTACATCATGTTGTAGATACGGTTGAAACGATGTCGATGGATGTACAAGTCCTCGTTTGAATTCCCATGGAAGCTGTGGTGGAGCGAAAGGAGCTGCATTTTCAGCTTGAAGTGTCCGTGGACTAGTGGGATCTCGATCCGCTCATTCATACGGTCGACCCTGGGGTTGTATGACTCCTTGAGGGTTAGCTTGGGTCGACCTCTCCTTACTTCACCCTCACCTCTGTGAGGTCCATCTACAAAGTGATTGTCATCATCATTATGGTTATCATCACCTCCTCAACGAGGTGTCTCTCTCTCTTCTGATCTCCTCCACAAGTCATTTATCATATCTAAAAGGCAACCTGAGCTAGAGCTTTGTCAGCTGACTATTGCTGAATGGCCTGGATGGAGGCCAAGAGCTGATAGGTTACTTAATTATGACTAGAGCCAGTGCCCAACTTTGTATCTGGATTTGTCTTCGGATATTGTGGTTCCTTTCCTCTTCCTGTATGAGTCATCGCTAATGCTAACTATGAAGGCACAGGCTAAAGATCGAGGTCAAGATATGCAAGTGGAAATACAGCCCAATCAGTCTGCTAGCAGACACCATATTGAGAAAATAATTCAGAATTAGGTTCAATTCTGATTCTTAATAGGGATGGAGAGGAGTATGGAGTGAAATCAATCTCCATCCAAAAGGGGCGGAACTCGAGAAGAGAGTTTTCCCACTCAATGGGAGGAAGGAAAAGCGAGGAGTCCTGAGGGTGGTTCAGGAGTCTGAACCATGCACCTATGAATCGCCTCGAATTATTGAAGATTATGAACTCGAGGAATCAATGTGGGTGTCAATAGAATCCATATCAAGTCGTCTTGAAGTCATCATCTAAAAGGGAAGAGAAGATCGATTTAGAAGAATGATATGGTGATGAACGAGAAACAAATGGTGTGTAAAGCAGTAGAAGGCTCACGGTGAGAGGGGGTCAAAGAGGAAGTGAGAAAAGAAGAATGACAAAAATGCACAAGTGCATAGGACTTTGATATTTGAACCTAATCTAAACAAACAAACACCAAAAAAAAGGGTTCACCAACTCAACTCAAAATGAAGCGGTAAGAGTTCGATTATTTTTGTCTTTTCAGTTTTAGGGTTGTGATTCAGGAAAAATAATGTCACGAGTCCTTAATGGATAGCCCTAGGGGAGAGTGCGTCCTACCAGAAAAATATCCTTATACTTGTTCCACCTCCTTTGTTTCATGTGATCTACATTTTTAAGGTCCTCAATACCGGTCCTGGGTGGCTACTCAGCCTAGGAAAAAAGATAGGAAGCCGATAGGCAAAATCACTACTTTCCTCGGACGTGAGGTACTTGGGCGCAAACCGATGAGACAAACACACCCATGAGGGTGTGGCCTGGGCTCAGTAATTTAGACCAACTCGGATGCTCCACACAAGGCAGGAACATCATCGTCGACAAGGCCCTACTTGGTCATGTATGATAGAAGCGCCAATACTTCGTCAGTCCTAGGGGGTAATTGAGGCAGCAACACATCGGGTTTTTGGCTCTATTCCTTAAGGGCCATGCCTTGCTTAGTCTGGAGTGTACCTAAGTACGTTGTCGGCTTTGTGAACCCCAAGCAATGATGTTCGTTACAATTTTTATTTAAGTCGAAGTTTAATTAGCAGCCCCCTTGTTTTAGTTTTTGATTTTTACTTTTCTTGAGTATTTTTAATATCAAAATGCCTAACATTTTTTCGGTTTTTTTGACCTAGGTGCTGAAAATCAGAGGGAGAGAATGATAAAGCAATGCAAGGCAACACTAAAATGTAAATCTCACCTTAATGCCTAAATGATGAATGATCATATAGAGGACTTATAGTGCTTACCAACACTCTCCATGCAAGATGCAAGGTAAAGAATTTTTAAACCTAATCTATATGTCGATATGCATCAGAAGAAATTGTTCTAAATGGGAATTCTTATTAACATGAAGAATCAAATACTAAATACTAAAAGAGAAACCTAAGGGTCCGGTCTTGGAGGCTCCTCGGTGCCCACCATAGTGGGTCCTTCAAGCGTTGTATGAAGACCTCTCACGATGCATTGTTTCAAGTCCAAGTATTCAACAACTAATTTTTGATCTGAGTCCAAATATAGAATCTATAGGTACATGCAATATATTAGGTGTTTGGCCTTTGATTACTGAGCTAGCAATCCTACAAAACTAAGATCTCATTCCATAAACAAATAAAAATAAGGCAGAAAACACAAAATGTAGAACACAAAGAAAAAAAAGGCGATAAAATCATGATAAAATCCTATGAGCCCCCAAGTGAATAATCACTTGGAAATTGGGCCTAAGTGTCCAAGTCCACTTGTAATTTTACAAATTAATAGTATGAAATACAATAACACTATCTCATCAAATAAAAAGAAATGTGACTATGATAAAGGTCATCCTCTTTCTCTCCTACTCTCTCCAAGTAGCTTACAATATGAAGAGATACTCTCCTCATTGTTCGGGTGCCCCCAACCACCTAAGCAGTCGTCGTCGCCTCGAGGTCCCTCATAAGAAAACTAGAAGAGAATGTATTAGCACAATGAAGACATTATATCAAATGAAGAGAAAATAAATAAAGAGAAATGAAAAAAAGAAAAAGAGACCCAAAAATCTATCCTACGCATTGCTCCCTGGCAACAATGCCATTTGATGACACAGATTTGGCGAGGTTCTAATGTAGCCTACATAAGGCGACAACTACAACATCGTTGAAGCGACCACTCACTAAACCCAAGGTATATCAACAATTAACCCACATAAGCAATTAAATAAACAATCAAAATCAGGATTAAAAGTATATTATAACCATATATACATGTGTATAGTGAAAGTATGTATAGGGTCTTGAATATAGGGAGAACGAGAATAGCCAATAAAATTGGTTAAAAAGACAACTACTGTTTTGGATTTTTTAGAAGATTTGTAATTTTTAGTGGGTTTTTAATTATTTAATTTTTGGAATTTTTTTTATATATATTTTTATGGATTTTTTATTTTTTTAAATTTGTATATTTTTGTTTATATTTTTCGATTTTTTTTATTTTTCTTTATAATTAGTTTTAGCCTAAGTACATATAATATAAGTGTGTGATACTGATAATACGGATAAAAAATTATAAAATGAAGTCAAAATTAGGAAAATACCCTAATATATATTTTTTTCTTATTTTTAAAGGTTTTAGAAAATATTTTTGGTATTTTTGGTATTTTTGGTAATTATAAAATTAAAATAAAATATAAGCACATATATATAATAAAGATTTTGTATTTAAAAATACAACTATAAATACTAAAAAATAATGAAATAAAATATTTCCATCTTTTTTAGGTTTTTCACTATTTTTAGTGTTTCTCATATATTTTTACTATTTGTTGGATTTTTAATTTAATAAATATCAAAATGGTTATTTATATTAATAGGTTGAATTATTTTGGAATTTAAAAATAACTAAAAGTCCTAAAATTTTCAAAAACTATTTCTAATATGTAGAGAATATAATAAACAAAAATTAGAAATAGAAATAAATATTTTTATCCTTTTTTATAGAACGGAATTTTAGAATTTTTAATGATTTTCTTTTTCTATTTTTAGGGCTTTCTAGTTTGTAGGTGCAAAAAATAATAATAAACAACTAGTAATTTTTTATAATTTAAAAAAATCTATTTCTTGTATTTTACTAAGTTAGGCAGTAAAAATAGCCCTATTTTTATTTTAAATCCATATATATAGAATAAACTACCTTAATAAGAATACATTTGGTAGAATAATATATAAGGTATTTGTCGTAATGTTCTATGAATTTTAGGGCACGAGAGTTATTTTAACAAAAATAAAATCAACAAAAAGAAAATGAAATCTGATAGGGGTATTTTTGCAAATATTTGAACTTTAGGTATTGTTTCCAAAGACCCTAAAGAGTTTTGTGGCTAAAAATGCAAAATTCACAACTATTTCCAATAATAAATACGTAGAGGGATATTCATGTTATTAACACAGTTTCGAGAGCTTAATGCAAATACTACACATATATTACACTAATATTGCAAAAACTTGGACTAAAATGAAGTACAAAAACCCTGAGGGTTTGAGGTGCAAAATGCCTAGTCCCCTTCACGTGCACAATTACGTCAGGTGACGTGGACTGGACCTAAACACAATTATGAAGAGTATAGGGGGATAAATGCAAAATAACCTAAACCTTTTACACTACAGATGAAAGTTAAACATCAAAAACAAATAACAATAACATGGGGGTTAAATGAGAAAAATACCCCATGTGGTTGATCGTATGGCGTTGATCTTTTCACTTGTACATGTGACATAATCCCAATAATCGATACCGGTTCACTTTGGAGAGTTGATATTTGATCTTAGCCCATGATCTGACAGCTGTAGAGTGAAGCATCCAATGGTAGCATTATGATCTAGTGTGTGGGAATGATCGGATGGTCAAGAGGTAGCCTGGAAGAACAAGAAAGAACACCTATTCTTCTAGGCTTTGATTTGTTGTGGCTCGGACCACAATTGATCTCCGAGGCTGTAAAAATATCTCGAAGCTTTCTAGAGCCCCATGGAGGTGCTGGCGGTGTTAGAAGGGTCCAAGGGTCACCGGGAGGTCTCCGGAGTTCATGCGATCTGTTGGTTTCTATGAACCTTGAGTTGAGTTGAAATCGCCTCCCCAGAGGATTTGACCTTCAGTACCTGCAAGCGAAAGCACAAGCAAACAAAAAGGAGAATCTTGGGGATTCTATTAGGGTGAAATAGAGTGGAGAGGAGTGTGTCGGCTCTCTCCAACGTGGTGGCGGAGGAGGAGAGAGGACTCCTCGATCTGAGCGATATCGAGGGGAATGGGTGTGCTTGGGACGAAGGGAAGGCGAAGGGAAAGAAGATTGGGGTGCAAGATATGTGGGGGCATAGTCGAATCACAATGAAAAAGCTCTGAAGAACATTGATTTTGAATTTTTATGAAATAAGATGCATGTTCAATTGGAAAGAAAATCTATACTACTTTAATCCTAATTCCTAGGACAAAAAAATGCAAGAAAAGAAAACACATCGGGCCTGGAAGGCTGGGAGCTGATTGTCACAACAGAGACAGCTGGTGAGCTAGATCTTCCTTGATTCGCACATGATTCATATTCATGAACCCATACGAGATACATGGTGTCACCAGGGACCTTGAGTGCTATCAAGGCTAGGGTTTACAATTGTGAAGAGAGATAAAAATCGGGAGGGAGGTGGCGGATGGGGTTGTGTATAGGCAAGTCTTTGATAAGTATTCTGCCCAAGGTGGTAGTCCATCGATCGAGCTTATGCTTGGGTGTGAAAGTGCAACGATCGAGGAGCAAAAAATCAGAAGTAGTCGAGCAAAATGGGTGAAAGAATCTAGAGGGAAAATTTGAGGAAGAGGAATCAAAGGTCTCTAACGGCTACAAGAGGATGTCAGACAGT
This sequence comes from Ottelia alismoides, assembly GCA_037367405.1. Taxonomy (NCBI): domain Eukaryota; kingdom Viridiplantae; phylum Streptophyta; class Magnoliopsida; order Alismatales; family Hydrocharitaceae; genus Ottelia; species Ottelia alismoides. The sequence continues at coordinate 206,442 of JAZKJV010000333.1, forward strand.
TGAATGGGGTCAACTGATTTGGGCTCCCTTCCCTATTGGTCCACGTGGACCGTTAGCGGACAAAATAGGAATTAAAAGAATAAAAGTTAAAAATAAAATAATAAACAAATTAAATACATAAAACTCAAAACATAAGAAATGTTTTTATTTTATGCATTATTTTATTACGAATTTTATTTATTTTTACAACTTAGTTTATTATAGGTTACTTTTTACAAGTAAAATTACATGTATAGTCATCTATATATTACGTATTTTATTTTAATTTTATATGTTAGATTTTATTATTATATGTACATAATTTATCTACTTATAACTTATTTAAATACATATAAATATATTTTTATTTTATTTTTCTGAAGTGATTTGTTCACCTAAATAAATATGTATGTTTATTATATGCATATATATTTGTATAATTCATTTATGTATCTTTGTATATTTATTTAATTTAATGTATTTTTAATGTTTTTTTATTCTAATTATTTACATGTGTTATAAATAATATTTAATCAATCATGAAAATATAAAATAATGAAAATATGAATAATAAATAAATGAATATTCCATTCATGTATATTATACAATAGACGTCCAAAACGTAAATTTTACATGTTAACTCCAAATTAAATGAAACAACCTTCATTTAATATCTAATACAAATTTATATACAATTAAGGGTTATTTTGATGAATTTTCATATGAAGTAGATACATGTCTATGAAGTTGGGATTTTTTATTTTTATTCTATGTGTAGAAAGCACAATATGTATTATTTTTACATGAAATAAATTTTTTCTATATATTTTTATCTACAACATTCAAGTACAAAGTTATAGACTTGAGGTATAAATAATAAAGAATAAGATAGGACCCAAAAATAAATTATTGAGCAAAATAAACTAGGGTTTTATTGTATTATTGGCCCTTATCTCCCCAAACTTTATTCCTTGTCGACCCTGACATCATGATGCCAAGGTCTCAGGGTTTAGTGTCATACAATACCTATGATATTTATTTTTTATTTTATTTTATTTATTCTTTTATTTCAGGTTTTAAATACAATGTTTTATACAATATTTACACAATGATTAATATGTTTTATTTCATGCAAAATAATGTTGCTAACATGCATTTATCTAGGGTTTACAGGACAAAATGAAAGAGTAAAATTGATGAAATGGAGACTCATCAGCCATGCACCTCCATTCATCCTGATCCTCTCATGATCAACAAACTAGGCTTCCCAATCCGCCGCTCGTTAGAGGCCCTCCGCCGAGCTCATTCTGCTCTATTTCACCTTGATTAAACCCCTGGGACCCTGTTTTTTGCATGTTTTGGCTAACCTTGTAGTTCCCGAGGCTAAGGACCCCTCGTGGGTCGATTTCGATTCAGCAGAAGGTACATAGAGCTCCAATGCTTCATCGACCTCTAGGGACCACATCAGTGGTCCTTGGACCCATATGAAGCTTCTAGCAGTCGTAGACAACCATCAGGAGCATTCTGAGCCTTACTGTTTCGTTAGAGACCGCCAGTGGAGGAAGGAGGAACCAATCGAATCTCGTGTGTGCTGTTGTTCTTCCCTATTCTTGGTGATGAGCAACAACCATTCGATCTTATTAGGCTTATGTTTTGATCATGATGGTCAAATCCAGCCATCCTCAATTGCATGATCATCAATTGGGTTCTAATTTGAGCCGTCCAGCTCTAAAGCATCATCCATCGTTGAGGAGACACCTTGTGGATTAATGAAGACATCTAAGTCGTCGCCTCACACCTAAGTGGGTGTATTTTCCAAAATATACCTTCCACTCAAACTTTTACATCAAGTTATAAAAGTTTTGTGATATTTGTAGAACACCCTATTTAATTTCCATTTATTGCACTTAGGTCCCTCGCCACTTCACCTCACATGCCTGTGCGCGTGAGGGGGTGGGTTTTTAGAAAGGGACCCCCTACTATTTAGTGTTATTATTTAATCCCATAACTTTGTAAATCAGCTCAAAACTTTTGGAATATTTTCATGTATGTCATCTGCTTTTTTAAAATTGCATTTATACTCCTACTAGTACTGTATGATTTAATATACGTGTTAAAATTGCACAGAGGCCCCTATACTTTGTATGTTCATTCTGGATTGCATTTTTATTTTGTCACATTTGCATTTCAGTCCTTGCTAGTCTTGCATTTTTATTTGTTATATTTCTAACACTAAAAATACCATTTTGCATCTAATATTTGTAGGAAATTTATTTTAAGTACGTGATGTTAATTAAAATCACTTACATTTTTCACAAGGCCATTTAAAATTTTTCATGTGTTCAGAAATTCAATAACATTGCAGTTCCTTGTTCACATTAAAAAATACATAAAAATAGAAAAATGTTTTGAAAAATTCTAAAAAAATAGGGGTTAATTATTATTGTATTTTAACCTATAAACCAATAAACACCAAAATACAAAAGAAAAATCGAAAAATTGTAAAATCTCTATAACCCTAGAAAATTTATAAAAAAAATTATTAAAAATCCAAAAATTCCATTTTCCCATGTATTTTACTTAATATTTATTATATATAAAATTAGTTTTGGAAAATTTTTGAGTTATTTAGCTATTTTTAAATTCCAAAACAATTCGGCTTTATATTATCAATTATGTTTTTCTTGTTTTATTCAATTAAAAATACACAAACTTAGCAAAAATTAAAAGAAAAATACTGAAACATTTCATATCATAAAAATGTAAAAATATTTTATTTTCTCTATTTTGAGTATTTGTAGCTACATTTATATATATATACTAATCGATATTCTATGTATAGCTATATTTTCTTATACTATTATTATTGTTATTAGATATATCAAAAATTATTTCTAATAACCATAAAAAATAAAAAGAACTATGCATGGGGTATTTTCTTGATTTTTTATATTTTATAAATATAAATGGCCATGGTACATAACCCTAATTGTACTAAAGGGCCTATTATGTAAATTAATTATTCATCCTTTTTTATTAGGGAATCATATTTGCAATAATATTTATTGCTTAGTGGATCTCCGTGGGCTCGTATGTCCAACAATCTCCCACTAGCACAAAGAGCCATTAATGGGCTAATATTTAAAACTACACTCATGTGACAATCATAAGCTATTTAGAAAACTAGCTTGGTAAGTTGACTAGTCACTCTGTTCCCGAGAGACTATGCCAAGTCCTTTTACAGTACTTGTATATCACCTAGTAACTTTGCTTGCATCCAACACGAATGTTGCATCTTATGCAACCAATACTCAATCTTGTTGAACCAATTATAGTGTCTTTGACACTACCACTCAATAATTGTTATTACCAGAATGTAATTTCTATTATCATTATCATAATATCCTTATTTCTAGATATATCTATCTCATAAGGTATCTGCAGTTAAGACCCTTTCATATCACTATCTATAAAGTCTTAAATTCTTGAAGATAAGACGTTGAGATCACTATCTCAAAATTCTTGTCATCATTGAAGATATCATTACTATTGCAATCAAGTGTTTTATCTCCATAGTAGGATTAGTAATAACTTACTACTCCCACTACATTGCAAACATCTGACATTTTTTTACACATCTAGCATAGACTGAGCTTAACAAAGCTGATGCACTATGGCATGTAACTTTGATATTTACGTCCTCAACTCTTTCAGGTGATATACTTTTAGATAGGCAAGTACCATATTTTAAGGGGAAGAAGCCTTCCTTGAAATTTCTAAAAATGAAACATGTCCAAGGTGTACCACTAATGTGACTATCCAAATACCATCTTCTATTTGCTTCTAAACATCTTGAGAACTAAGATCTAAGAGGTATCCTTGAGATCATATCTCGAGGTATGGAATAGCCAGACCATAAAATGCTAATTTTTATCCTTATATCATTCCAAGTGATTAGGATTTTATCTACATCTTAACGTGATGAACACAATGGCATTCCCACTAAGCTTCACATGGCTCATGAAGATTTTGTATGAAATCATAATATTTATAATTTCATTAAATCTGATGTTCTGACAACTAGAAGCTTATTTGAGTCCATAGATGGAGTTCTTTAGCTTGCACACCTTGATTTCCTCAAACATGAAGCCATGGATCTACTTCATATATGAGTATCCTCAAAGAGGTATTCATAGAAGAATGAGATCTTGACTCCATTGTAGATGTCGTATTCAAGTTGTGTAGCAATAATTAGCAATATTCTGATGGGTTTAAGCACGGTCACTGAAGACCATCTCTCATCGCAAGCGATGTCTTCTCTTTGTGTGTAGCCTGTGGATACGAGTTGTGCTTTGAAGGTCTCTACCTTCTCATCAGGTTCTCTCTTTCTCTTGAAGATCCATTTACACCTTAACGTATCTTACCCATATAGGTGGATCCTCGAGGGTCCATATACAACATTTGTATATGAAGTCTATTTTAAACTTTATTGATAACATCGATCTTTCCATGCCATGATCTTCATACGCTTCATCCTATGAAGTCAGATCATTGTCAGACTTAATTGAAACATGGAATCCATCCTCAAACTCATTTGAAGAGTTATGAGGGTTTCATCTTTAATTGTCCTTTTATTTTCCGATTTTAGGAACCTCATTATCTTCTCAAGATTCAACCAGTTCCTTCATTTCATTTTCATCTTGATTCTCAAGAGAGTCATCATCTAAGAATCATATCCTTAGATATGAAATCTTTCAAGAATCTCAAGGTCATAAGTAGGTATCCAATACGATCCTTTATTTTCCTAATGAAGTAGCACTCTCTGGTGCTAGATTCCAGCTTACTTGCATCCATGACAAAGTTATGGACCAAGCAACCCTAAATCCTCAAGTGTCCAACACTAGGCTAGGTTCTAAATCATAGCTTGTGAGGGTTTTCAGGTTTAGATTTGCATGGAACCTTATTAAAAATATATATTGTAGTCTCTATTATATATATACCTGTAAACTAAGAGACAATTATGCTAATATTCATCATTGATCAAATCATGTAACTCATGATCCAATTGTATATCCCTACAACTCTATTGAGTTAAGGTGTATTAGGATGATTGAGATAGGAATGATATTTCTTTTTCCATAAGGTATTCCATGAAGGCTAGATTAGAACAAATTCATTTTCATCTTCCTTCAAATATTGGTTCTAAACCAAAATTATGAAATCTTTGAATATTTCAAAGGTTTCTAAGGTGAAGGGAAGAAATCTCATATCACAAATAATCATCGATTGATATAACATATCATTAATGTTTATTTTGATATAGATGATCCACATACATCAATATGTATGAGATCTTGAATACCTTGGCATCTTAAACCATTCATAGAAAAGGGTGCATGGGACATTTTACTTTGAATCTATTTTCATAAGTATGTAAGCTTTAAACCTTCAGACTATCTAAAGTTTCGTCTTTTACTATTTTATTGACTCATCAATAGACATATGTCTAAGGTTTAATGCTTGATCATTATCAATTGATCTTCATCCTCCTATCGATCATTTCAAGTTTAATTTTCAATATTTAGAAATGTTAATGAACCAATAATTTATTTTCTGATTTAGTAGAGTCCTTTAGATGTTAGATTAACTATCTGAAAGATATCCATCGTAACTCTTTATGATAGATCTATTTCATAATTCATGTTTATTTCGAACATTTAGAAATAAACAATGAGTGTATTATAATATCTATGTCATAGAAACATTCTCTAAGACTAAGTGCTCTCCCACTGAAAATATGATGTCCATCTATCCAATGGAGAATGCTATGCAATTGCTTAAATAGCCGTACGGATGACTATTAAACCTTAAGATCAAATTTTCTAGTCTTCCAGCATATGCAACCAATTGCAAGTGTTATTAGAAGATTGAGATAGAATTTTAGACTTTGATCCTACACAATAACCAAGTCAATTTCAATTAATATATGTAGATGTATAATATTCTGATTCACTATCCAGATCCTTCTCTAAGAATCTTAGATAGTCTAGTAGTCATACTATCAATACATTAGCTTGTTGCAGTATCGACATTCATCCAACTCTTTGGATGTTATATGGAAGTCATAGAAGTACACTCATTTCTTTGTTTTTGCTTCTTTCTTGGGTCATACCAAAGCTTCCACTGCGCTCCCTTTATCTATAAACAACCATTGCTCAAGACAAAGGATATCTTAATGTTAAATTCAAAAGATTTCAATATAAGAGAATTTCAACATTTATACATGCTTCATTCAATTCATATAATATGAATATTACGGAGCTTCATGAATGACTAGAGTATAGGTAGCATAATGATGACACTCATCGTACCTACATCCATCTTAACTCTTAAAGATTTCGGTTCAGGTAGGTACGCAATCATTTTGGGTACATCATCTCTTATCAAGCCACCATTCTGCGTAATGCAGTGAATCACGTCATTCATGATTAATTGTTTAGAGCGCATATGTCTGCTAAAACATCTTCTTAGGTTTTATAAGGATTTTTGATAATTACGATCATCATCAACGTGATATTTCCAAAGCACACTCGATGAGTGATCAAGACTATAGAGACACACAAACCTAGGTTGTTATCCTATTATCTATTTAATTGTCATTCCTCATTATTGAGGAAACTTGCACATTGCAACCGCATACATTATGTGTCCAACTGCAAGAATAATATTTTGATCATGAATCCAATTTACGTTAATTTTACTGATTATTATTGAGTATAGTATTGAGTGGATTTAATGTAGGTTATTGGAAATAAGATAATTGGCATAAATACATATTTTACTTTGATTTAGGATTTTATATGAAAGTTGTCTTGCCTTGTCAACAATGAAGTTCATTCCCTTTATCACTTTCAATGTAAGAGATATACTTACCATTATATCTCAAGCAAGATCTGGTATCTCCTTTCTTGTCTTTGTTACATCCCAATAATATGACACCCAATAATATGAGAACTTGTAATTCAGATAAAAAGAAGCAGGAACTCATTCCGCCTTGCAAGTCCAACTTTGCATTTCCCAATTTGATATTTAACATTCGGGCCCACCACCCCTAAGACAATGTTAACCCGTCGTTAATTGAACCAACTGTCAACAGGAATAGAACTCGCTATGTGCAATCCAATATCATCCCAATAATATGAGGAACATATATTGGGGTCACTACGCATACGGTCCTACGCTTTAAAGAAGCAAAGAGCCCAAACCAGATGCTCTTGTGTGCAGAAGCTGCCACTTCAGACAGGTGTCTCCTACATACAATCCCTGGCGACGGAACCCTTCGCCTTGACGGAAGATTATGGATGTCACTTATGTGATCCTCCATATCTCATTCAAATTTTAATTAGTTATTATGAATCACATTCATATAATTAATTAATTCAAGAGAAATACTACTCTATTCATAATAGAGTGTTTAATTGGATAAAATTCATTTAATCATATTAAATCAATTATCAAACCAACTCAAACAATCAACAAACAATCTTGATCGTTACTTAAAGGATTGTATAATATCAAAATACACATTATTCAACTTTTAATAATTAGACAAAATACATCATGATCATTTCAAGCATTATCCTTTTCTTACATGTTATCATGTCCAATACGCATAGGATGTGGGACATACAACTCACTGAGTAACCTTCTACCCCAACGATCCACGATTAGACATAATATCCGCCTCAGGTCAGGATAATGTGATTTGATCATATTGTATTTGAAATGATATTCAGTATTTCAACCAAAGTTATATCATATAATATTGATCAAAACCATTTTGATTAATATTATAAGGAGATTTTCTAAACAAATCCCCAATCCTATTCAAGTATCAATGTTTGTTGGAAAGTTCATTATAACCAAATCAATCAAGATCAAATATAGTATCATGTTGGTTATGGTCATTCAAAAATAATTATCATTATTAAATATTTTGAAAATATTTAACTAATTATTCCATGAGATAAACCATTAATTTTCATGAATTAATTGAATGGCAATCACACGATTCTTGTTCAATTTTGTTGAGTTCCAACAATGACACATGTTTATTAAAACTAACAAATCTTGAGCAAATAAACTCCAAATCATGCAAAACTAAATTTATTGGATTTGCCAATTTTATTTAAAACAGAATCCAAGACATAAATATGAATTTCTAGGTATTTTGAAATCATGGTTATCTCTTGATTACGTTCTAAAATACTATTCATGTAATAGTAAATACATATCTTCTAAAACGGTCATAACTTGAGAAAACAGATTCCAAATCAAGCAAACTCAAGTCCTACGATATGTTAATAATATGGGGAACATAATCATGATAATCTCATGTTTTAAAAATTCAAACAGAGTGAAAAAATCACACAAAATAGGGTTGCATGAACGGAATCCGTTGAAAAATCACATAATCAAAAATGCCCATGTCATCTTAGGTTTATGGATCATATCCGACCATCTGACCTATGGCTCTTATACCAGTTGAAGGATATGGAAAGATCCTTAAGTGCATCACAAGCATGAAGATCACATCATATGCGATCAGGAGCGACTAGTCATACTAGTTGCTCGGGCAGTGGAATTAAAAAAATGACCGATGAAACCACATGACACAAGAACACTTCTCAAATCGTTTTATCGAAACCACAAAGGAGTATTAGGGTTACCTCTTGAAGTGTGGTTGCGATCGACGTATCTAAACAAAGAGACCTCATGTCTTAAGTCTGATGCAATAGAGAAGACGATTGCAAGCACGTTCATGAAACGTGTGCTCCTCACAATCCATGTTGATGATCCAAGTGGTGAATCTCCTGATCTCGTCTCACGAGATCTGATATCTTCTTCATGAGAGAAGTGCACCTAAGGAGATGGAGATCTATGATATGTCGAAGCAGCAGCACAACGACGTGACGACGACGCCGATTCTCTCTATGGCACAAATTGGACAGCCACTAAGAGAGAGAGAGATGTAGCATATAGTATGAGAATGAGAGAGAGGGATGACTCAATTATTGTGTGTTAAAAGAAGAGCTAGGGTTGCCTCTTCTTTTATAGTATTTTAGGAGTCCATGGATTCCAATCCATGTGAAACACAAAATGAATGATTGAGATTGATTTGTGTTTCTATTTAATGACCATATTTTTGTTAAAAATACAACAACAATTAATTTAGATTAAATTAAATATATAATAAATAATAAACATAATTTAATTTAAAATATATTAATTAGCACAAAAGGATTAGGAATGAGGTCACCCAGCTTCCTAAAAATGGGGGACACCCACCATTGAGAACAAGTCAAAGGGTGGTCATCCACCATACAATAAAGGGATGGTGTTGGATCCTCTAATCCTTCATATATATTTAAAACAACTTTTATTATAAATTAATTCACAAAAATAATTCCAAATTATATTTGAGAATATTGCTGTCATGCTATTAAATAATTGCGAATTGAATTTACAACCAATATAAAATGTAAATTGCATTTCCAATTAATTTCTAATGTGAATCCAATTCACATTGTTAATTAATTTGAAGATACTATTTACAATAAGATCTCTCTAATAAATTATAAATCACATTTATAATATATACTTAAATAATATGGATAGTACTATCTACATAGTTCATATCCTTGATAACAAATCACATTTAATTATCTTGGATCATCATTCTCATGTATTTGAATAATATGAATCATATTCATATTATTCATGATAATTAAATCACATTTAATTATCTAAATGATCAAATACATAATTCAACAATGGAATTATTCTTTAACTCTTTCAAGAACAATCTACTTTCTCCGCGGATACTTTGAAATAAGGACATTGCGATTGTACACTCCATGTATAGTGACTTAGATATTGAGATCATATCTCAAATTCAGATCTCAGAGACCTTCCACAGATGTTTGATTAAATCAAAGCTGTAAATCTAATATTCTCGTTGCATCTGAATCACATTCAGATCATTGTCCAACATTTGCACTAAGATTAGATTACCTCTCTAGTGAGAGGAGTCACTAAAATCCAGACCTATTTCATCACTCCTTCGAAATGGAAGCGTCATGGTTATACAATCGTTTACCATCGCATCACCCTCAGGTATTCCTAATACATGTACATCCTTTATACTGGAAGACCTAAAATAAACCCGAAGCTTTAGATCTATTTAGACTGTCTTTTTCAGGGTTTTATCATTAAGTTTGTTATTTGATCATTGGGAGTTGGTATCGATCATATATTTTCAAAAAGCACATATCATACATAGGTATTGATCATATACTTTTCGAAAGCGTATATCAAACCTTCAAATTTAGTCAAGCTTCCTAAGCGAGATGACCGTGCACGAAAATTGATCCCCAATGTCTCAAGAGTGGGCTCATGACTTCCGATTCTGTAATGAACCTGTATGATCCCTTAGAGAGATTGTAGTACTCACATGACCTATATGCACACCATATCACTAGTATATAAACCTTGATTAGATCATCAACCTATAAATCTTCCAAATGTACATACTCAAACATATAGTAACACATATGTCTTTGGTCATAGGATGTGTGCCTATATCGTGATAGCATACGACATAGGTCTTGGTTATCTTGATCTTGTTTGGTTAAATCTTTGGCCTAACTTATATAACACCTCCAAATCTCTATTCCTATATAGAGTACCTGCATCAAGAGGTCGGTTAGATATCAACCCATGAGATAAAGGATTGTCATCTCCTACTTAGGCTGGAGTTCATCTCTTAATAATCATTTGATGGTGCTTGATGAGTCCTCAATCTAATTCTTTAGATATTCATCTAAGCACTAGCCTCTATGATTCAATAATTGAATCAACAGTTGTATGATCATTAAGATGGCCATGGTATATACCCTAATTGTACTAAGGGACCTATTATGTAAATAAATTATTCTTCATTTCAGATCAAGGAATCATATTTGCAATAACATTTATTGCATAATGGCTCGTTGTGGGCTCACATGTAAAACATGAGCTATGCAGGTGGATATGGAAGCACTTGTACAAAACTATATGTGTGACATTATAGATATCCCAAAAGGTGCACATTTTGTCGGTTTCAATTGGGTCTACACCATAAAATACATGCCAAATGGGAGTGTAGAAAGATATAAAGCGAGACTTGTTGCAAGAGGGTTTAGTCAAAAATATGGCATTGACTATCTGGAGACCTTCGCTCATGTGGCAGAAATGAATACCATATGAATTATTCTCTCCTTCGACGTTGTCAAAGAATGGGGACTTAATCAGTTGGATATGAAGATTATTTTTTTGGATGGTAATCTTCTTGAAGAGGTTTACGTACATATGCCTCCTGGACATGAGGTGATAAGAAAATATCGTAATTTAAAGAAAGCCTTATATGGATTAAAGCAATCTCCTAGGTTAGGATATAACCAAAGCACGATGATCACACTATATTTGTGAAGAGAAAAGAAAAGAAAATTCCTATTTTGTTAGTTTATGTGGATGACATAATTATCATAGGGGATGATGAAGAGGAGATATCTCATCTAAAAAGTGAACTTGGAATAGTCTTCGATATGAAGGATATAGGAAATCTGAAGTACTTCCTAGGTGTTGAGTTTGTGAGGCCAAAGGAAGGTCTGATACTCTGTCAAAGAAAATACACTTTGGACTTGCTAAAGGAAACTGGAAATCTTGGATGTAAACCTGCTCCTGCTCCTATTGAGGAAAATCACAAGCTGAGCATCAAGGATGGAAAGCAACTGGGATAGACCCTCAAGAGCAGGTACCAATTTCTTGTGGAGAAGCTAATCGACCTTACATTTACTAGACCCGACATTACTTGTGTGGTAAATGTAAAAGTCATTTAATGCACGACCCTACAAACAATCACATGAAGGTTGTACAATATATTCTTTGCTGCATAAAAAAGGGTCCTGAAAAGTTCTTATTTTTATCAAAATGCAAATTTGGAGATTGAAGAATACACCGATGTTGATTGGGAATGGTGCATGGACACTAGAAGATCTACGACTGACTATTGCATATTCCTAGGAGGCAACTTAGTGATTTGTAGAAGCAAATGACAATCTGTTTGTGTTAGGTCTAGTGTTGAAGTTGAATACAGAGCTATCACTATTGGGGGTTACCTAGATGATGTGGTTGAAGACTATATTGATTGACATTAGAATAAATATTGAGCTCCTTATGAAGTTGTTTTGTGACAACATGGCTACCATTAATCTCTCCAACAACCCCGTCTTACATGATAGAACCAAGCATCTAGAAATCGATTGTCACTTCATTTGGGAGAATAAATGATTCCAAAGAGCTTGTACTATGGTATGTAAAAACAAATAATCAAGTCGCTCATGTGTTCATCAAGGGACTTCCCAACAATAGGTTTATAGAGAATATGGGCAGTTTGGGCATGTACGATTTGTACACCCAACTTGAGGAGGAGTTTTGAGAGGTTGTTGTTTATGTGTGGCAACGGATCTTGGAGAGATCCGTTTACCCGGTTTAATGTGTGTCTTATCTCCCATTCTATATCTCCTAAGTTGTTGTTGTTGGGAGTGTGAAACCCTAGCCGTCAACGAGGGAGATGAAGTTTGCTCGTAGTTAGAAGAACGAATCCATCTCTGAAGGGCCAACGCAAAAGCTCTAGGGGGTGGACTACAATATGCATGGGAAATTGACGTGGGCAGGGCTCTCAAGGCCGTGTCCAGCGGCAGGATGGGGGTCTGGTTTCGATCTTTCAGGGATAGTGCCTCCAGTGCGGTGGATCAGGGCAATGCATGACAGAATGTCGGGACCCCATTCGATGTTCTGTTTGTGGAGGAATCTGGCATCAGAGCTTCCGCTGTGCAAGGAGGGTATCTGATGGGGCAAGAGTTGGAGAAGTGGGAGTCGTTGGGGTCAAGGCGGAACGAGTACTTGTGGGGGTTTGCCGGAGAAAGGGGAGAAGCTTGGCCCACACAATGGAGGATATTGGAGGGGCAATGAGTCAAGAATTAGGTGGAGATGTGGTATTGCTTGATGAACTTCTAGATTACGCCTGGGGTCGCTTGCCGAACGAGGTAGGGAAGCTCTCCATCTCTCGCACACAGTGGTGGGGTTGGTGCATTGCAGGACCCTTCTCTTGCGAGATCGGGGTTGTGACTTTAGGAGGGGGGAAGGAGTCTTCTTGGTCAGATGGGTTCTGCTCGTTGGGAGGAGCTTTGTGGTGGTCAAGGAGGCTCTGGCGTTGTTTCTGAAGGTGACAAGTATTGTTGTCGATGGGCTTCATCACCGCTACCCGACGTGGATGTTGATAAAGGGTGTTGGTTGGGAGCGGATGTTGCCGACATTCCTTGAGGCACATTTGAGTAGAGTTTCCTTTAGCTTGGAGGTGCGCGAGGAGCTGGAGCTTTATGACACGGGGGTAGCGGGCGTGATGTCGGGGAAGGTGTACCCGGAAAGGGAAAGGCCTGCTTTCTACATTTTTCAAAAACACATACCATTTACGGAAACTGGCATGCTATGTTCTACAAGCCTTGACCCAAGGTTCAAAGCGACCGGTCTGAGGGGTGGGCTTCCTATGCGGAGATTGTTTCGGATTGGTTCGTTAGGGATGCTGGCCAAGGTAGAGCCCCGAATGGGTTTGACAAATGCATGGGTGGGATCTGTCTCTTCAAATAATGGTGATCTAACTTGTTCTTGGGGTTCGTGTTGCACTAGCGTGATAAGGTAGGTGGCTGATGTTTTTTCGGGTGATCCGATTCTAGATCAGTTGGCGGAGCAGCCTTTCGGTGGAGCTCTGATTCCTTTGGAGGACTTTGATCCTTTGCGGATGGATGGTGAGTGCTCCTCGTTGGGGAATGGAGACTTGGCATGGTCAGATGAGCTACGGGAGTTGGAGAATGGGGGTTCGAAGTAGTCAGTGGATCTATGGGAGCTGGAGAATGGGGGGGGGGGTCAAAGGAAGCAGCGGGGACCTCTCGTTTCAAGTGGGGCGGAGGGGGCGCCTGAGGGCCTGAGATGTACGGTCACGCGCGGGGGAGGCTTCTACTAGTAGTAGCATGATACAACAAAGTGGAGTTGATGGTTCGGTTTGGGAAATGATATGCCTAGAGTAGCTTTCAAGAAAGGAGGTGGGATCAGTGTTTGGTTATCTACTGGAAACTTGATGTTGTACGTTGCGAGGATTTCTCCAAAGGGGGTGCCGCCATAGGAGGAGGGGGGCTGGAGAATTTGTGGGGGCGGAGCGAGGAGGTGCTTCTGGAAGGTAAATTCGAGGGGTTGGAGGGAAGTGATGGGGGTTCTGTAGTGCATGCTGGGGAGGAGAAGGATGTTGGAGGGAGTATGGAAAAGGAGATGCCATCCTGCATCAAAGTCGTGCCACCAAGGTGGATCTCTCGGTTCTAAATGAATGAGATATCTTGGAATGTCAGAGGTTTGGAGTAGAGGGAGAAGCGAATCTCAGTGAAAAATATGATAATGGAGCAAAGGATAGATATGGTGATGATGCAGGAAACTAAAATCTTGCAAAATTTGGAGGGGTTGTGGAGTTAGATTGGGGGGACCATGTTGGGGGAGTTCAAGGTGATTGACTCCGTGGGAGTTGTAGGGGGTATCGCAGCGGTTGGAATGGAGATAATTGGAGCTGGTGGGGGATGAGGTGCGGGGACTGCATTCACTCTCCATCTTGTTGCGGTGTAAGGCTGATAGAACAAGGTTCTTTGCGACTAATGTTTATGGCCCCTGTGGTAGGGGCAACTTTGCGCCACTAGGGAAAGAGTTGTTCTTGGCCAGGGCTGGATTCCCTTATGTGGCATGGATCATCATGGGATATTTCAATGTGACTTTACGTCCGGAGGAACGACCAGGAGCACGTGGTGGGAGAGATAGCGGCTCTGCAGAGAAACGTTAGATGGTGTACTGATGAATCTACATTTCATCATCTTTATTCATTTATTTTAGCTTAAAATCCCTTCTTAAAACCTTTAATATTAATAAATCATGGTTTTTATAGTTCTCTATTCTTTTACATACATCGTATAATTATCATTAATTTTAACCTAAAATAAATAAAGGGAAAATAATGAAAATGAAGATTGTATAAATACAATGAATACGGGTTGACTCTGACCTCGAGATAAGATCAAGACTTGACCTGATTGATAAGGAATAATGTAGAGGGAGATAAGGCCTCTTGTAGAAAAATAAAGAAAATTAATTGTTCACTCATCTCTATTCATCATCATTCGTCTTATATATATTGTGCATAATGTAATCATTCTTCATTTTATTTTATTTACCATCCAATTCATCTCAAATAAAAATATTTTATTCTTGGAACATGTACACAAAAATAAGTTGTAAATATTAAAAATATTTGCAAGAAGATTCATTATAGATTGTGTAAATAATGACACTTTGAAAAAGTTGTAGAACCAAACTTGTTAGACATGTATCTTCTCCATAAAAGCACAAAATAAAGCAAACTCACTTTCATTGTATCTAACTTAAATATGCTTTAAAATGAAAGTGGTTTCACTAAAATTGGAGTTAAGAAGTAAAAAGTGAGTTTTTAGAGTGTATTATATATTGAGCTTGTATTGTATATGATGTGAATATATTCTTTTATTTATTCTATGTATATTGTTGCACATATTGTATTTTAAAATATTTGTATATGTTGTACTTTATCCATATAAAATGCAAATAAAAATTACAAAAATCAAATAACCATAAATATATTCATTGTAAATATTGTACTTGTACCAATATTTATTGTAAATTTCTATATTTATTTTGTCAAATAAAATGTTAAAAATAAAATACAATTAAAATCCTTGTAAAATGTCGTAAATTATTAAATTATTAAATTATATATTTATTTGTAAAAATAAATAATTAAAAATCATTATGTTGTGTATATATATGTATATATACATATGAATAAAGGTTACTATTTATTTTAACATATCTATTTTATTTATTAAAAATCATCATAATTAGCTTTATTTAATTCCTAACTTTTTATTTATATGATTTATTTATTTAAATTCATCTTCTATTTTATTTCATTTTATTTTACATTTTTATCATTTTTTTCTTATTTGGTTTTTGTCTCATTCGTGGAGCCATCCCATTGGCAGACCCAGGTTTGTTGACCCGAGTCAACCTCCCCTTCACCCGCTAGAAACCGAATAAATGTCTACCGGGCTTCCTTCTTTGAATTCCCCAGTCGATCTTATCGTCTATTCGACCTAGTCCCTCTTTCACTTTGATTGCTTGAGTAATGACCAATCTCCCCTGATATTTTTTTTTCAATAATAGATCCTCAGTTCACGTGCCACCTGAATTTGAATTTCACTCTAGATCATTGCTATAAAACTCACCTCCAGATCTCATTTCCATTTTTATCCGTCTTTCCTTGTGATTTCTCGCTTGAGGGTGAAGCAGCTGGATGGAGGTTGTGACAGGACTTCAGCCAGTCATCTAGGAGTGTGTTAGATCAGAAGAAGGACATGATCCTTACGATCGCTGGAGTTCACCAGAGATTGTCGACACTTCTTCGTTTTCTGCAACGAATCGAGGTCACGACCCATTTCATCCATCTCTAGGTAACTTAGGTAGAGCTCCTTTCAATTCAGTATTTAATTTCACGTTTAGTTTCCTTATTTAGTTATATTTATCATCTCCTCATCCGAGCTCCAATTTGCTCAATCACAGCTCCCAGATCATCTATATTCAACTCCGACACCACGACTACCACCACCATATTTTCTTCATCTTCATACATAGCATGGCCATCCTAGATCACCTCGGATATGGGATCTGATCTCCTTCCCGACCGCCTTCTATCAGAGATCCCCATTCCCTCCATTTATTTGTGTTTTTCAGCTAATAACCTCGTCGTAATTGATCTCTGAGTAGAATAAATCACTTGTACGAATTTAGGAGTGAGCTGGAGCTGGAGATCGAGATCTGGAGGTCGCTTCTCAGGTGTAGACCTTCAGACCTCTAGATCTTTTATCAGTCATCATTGATTGTTATTAGGACATCCAATCTATGGAGGACCACTGCCGGAACGTGTCCTGATCATCAGCAGGTAGATCGAGTGGATATCAGCAAAGATTCGATCGATCAAAACTCGTTGGCGTCCACATTGACACATGTTATTCCAAGTGATCCAAGAGGCATCAGATCAGGAACACCCGCACCAGATTGAATCGCCATTGTTGATTGAACCCCAAATTTCAGACATCGATCCATATTTGATATGTGCTTCAGGAGCCGTCCATCCAGCATGTTCCTTGTCAGGCGCATATGTGAACATTTGCAATTTAAGTCTTATTGTTCAGTTTTTTTAAATAAGTCCCCATATGGAGACGTTTCAGACTCTAGTTGATTGAATATTTGCATATGTTCCCTTCTTGTTTATTTTAATTATTATAAGTCATGTTTGAATTGCAAAAAGTGCAAGGCACGTGCATTTTCTGATTAATTGCTATAATATCCATGTAGTCATTCTATTATTCTTTAACCCCTACAAGTTAAATAATTACCAATTAGTCCATATTAGCGCGACTCACAGGTATTGGTGCCTAACCTTTTAGGTGAAAATTGCGGGGATACCCAACCTTTTATTGATTTGTTATTCATTTCATCCTTTAAATAACTACTTCTTGCATATTAATCCTTGTGCATCTAGTTTTTAATATGATTATTAATTGTGTTCAATAATTAGATAATCTTGCTTAAAAATTTCCTAATAATTCGCATAACCTCCCGCTAATCTCTACTTTAATCCCTAATTTTTGTTTAGCATTTTATATTGTTTTAGTATTTGTACTAATTCAAAATCATCCTTTATTTTCCCTGTTTGTGGTATTAATTCAATTTAAGAAACACAAAATTCTTTGAAAAAAATCCATAAAATTTTCTTTTTGTTATCGTACTTTGTTTCAATTTCTATATAAAGTTCACTTTTAAACTCCTTATAAAAACTAAAAAATAGCAAAATACTAAAACACTAAAAAATTCATTAAAATTCATTTACATCTTAAAAATAGCGTAAAATACCTTTCTGGAAAATTTGAAAAATAACTTTCTGTCTGTATATATTTTACCGATTTTTCATTTTATTTCTTATTTTTTAAAACCCAAAAACATTTGTTTTCTTTTCTGTTTGTCATTTTTTCTATTTTTATTGTTTTGAAAACCCTAAAAAATCTAAAAATCTTCCAAAATTCACAAAAAAGTAAAAAAATAACAAAAACACAGAAATATTTTTTTGTTTTCTACATATTTTTACCTTATTTTAAAAATACAAAGAGATTGTTTTCTTTATTTCCTTTAGTTCTTTTTTTATTTTGTTTTAAAATTAAAAATATAAAAACATTTGCAAAAATTTATAACCATTAAAAATGCAAAATCAGAAAACCATTAAAAATATAAAAATTAAGAAAGTACTATAAAAATTTAACAATCTAAAAGTCCATAAAAGGACCTAGAGTAAAAGTCCATAAAAACCGCATTATTTTTCATTGATTTAAATAACCCATGGGATTTGTGGCATCCCTGAGTTCGATCCTATACGTTATACAGGTAAATAAATAATAATTTATTTCTCTTGCTTATATTACTCTGTTTTATTGGCTTGAGAATTGAAATAAAAATAAAATATTTTTTAGGGAAGATTAGGGTTACTTCGATATTTACATTTTCTTAATAAAATAAAACCCTGATTTTCTAGTTTCAACAAATGGCACTGTTGTCGGGGAGGCACGGTGAGGGTAGCTAGGTTTCTTCTTTACCTGCTATTCTTGGTCTGTATATATATCTATTTTCTTTCTTTTTATTTTGTCTCTTATTTTTTATCATTTATTTGCTTCTTTTATTTTGTTCTATATTTTTCATAACTGGTATATGGCATTATCTTTTGTTTCCTCTTTTTTTCAAGGGCCCGACGAGCAAGGGAGGCATTCTTAGGAGCACCGACGCAACCAAGCAAAGCATAGGTGACTTATTTCTTCATCGAACAGCAGGAGTTCATAGGAGAGGAGGAGAAGATTGGGCAGAATAAGCTTTTTGGAGCAGATTTCTGCATATATATTTTTTGTTTTCTTTTTAGTCTGTTATTCCGTTCTATTTTTGTAATAATTTGTAATAATATTTAGGTATTTGCTTATTTTTCTATTTCCTTGGACATTATACACTTCATAGATTGCGGGGTTTGTTTCACCAAGTGCTAGCGTACTTGAGGGACCTCACTAGTTTTTATTTTCTCTATTTTATTTTTATTTATTTTCTCACAATTTTATTGTGCTTGAGCCCTTAGAAGAAGGTTTTATTATTGTTGCTTGAGCTAGGTAAATAATTAGTTCCACAACTCTAATAGACATTTATGTACCTATAGAATAGAGTGTAGTTGGACTTAATTAAATAATTGGTTCTTTCTCAATAATAGAAGTTATTACTAGGATGCTTCTTGTGCATCATTTAGGTTATTTATATTTCTATCTTTATTTTTATGTAAGGATCATTTTGCATGTAGATTCCTGGAGGAAGATGTGTATCTCTTACTCTGCATGCATCATCGCAATGGTTTTTCCAATCTTCCCCCTTGTTTTCTCACTTAGGATGAATAAAGGAATTGAAAAGTTCGTTAGATCGATTCTTTGAAAAAACTAAAAAAAAGTGATAACCAAGAAAAAATGGATTGTTAATCATACTTTACAAAAAACTAAATGTAATGATCACATCATTTTTTTGGGGAGAGTAACTCCCTCATTTTTTGTAGGTACTGACCTATAGATAGAGTGGTTGAGGATGTTGCCTTAAGGATAGATCCCAAATTCTTGGACTTGTGCCCTAAGCACATGTACATCACTCTTCCATGTATGGTCGCAATTGTAAGTACTTGCCTCAGACCTCAGAAAATAGTTTTGGTGTGCTCCACCTCATATCTCCCTTTGGGCCTAATATAACCCAACATCCTGAGCAGTTGGTACCATTGTTTGGGGAGGTTTGAGGATGTATGTTGGGCAATAGGGTGACCTCACCCTATGTGTTTGGTAGTAAGTAACATCTTGTAGGTTCACTAAACTTAAAATTAAAAGGATAAATGACGGAACCTTCACGGTGCTCACATTGTGTTCAGTTGGTGAATCGGGGGTTTGTATTGTGTTTGTTTGCTAGTATAGAGATCCCTTTTCACCCTTCGCGCCTTTCTTTCTCATTTCTTCTTCTTGTTTGACTATGTGTTCTCGCATCTTGCCTCCTGCCATTGAAGATGTCAGATTGGAGTACTTTTTGCTCGGACTTTGCAAGATTATCTTTGTATAATCCAGTTCGGTCATTTTCACTTATTCGGGATGACTCCCTTACTGAATTCACTTCTTTCTCTACATCTCCATTTCTTTCGCCAATAAATCCCTTATTTGAGATTGACCCTAATCTCAAACTATTATTTGAGACTCCATCATTTCTAAGGATTAAACGAGCACCTTGCACTTTTATAGAGACTAACTTTGAGTACTAGATGGAACCTAAGGGAAAGGCACCCATAACTGAGCAACATGAGATCAACACCACAATGTTGGCATTCATACAAGCCATTCAGTCACAATTGACTGAGAAGGTGATGAGCCGCCCGAGTAACTAAGGTAAAGTATAAATCACTAAGGTCTTTGTGACCTCAGTCACTCGGTACTCAGAGCTCAATCAAGAAAATATTCAGACCACCAAATAAGGATAAAAATCGATGAAAAGCAAAACTAGCGGTCTCGCTATGATATTAACTTGGTATAGCACCCAGGGTCGAACTCGAGGAGCACGAGATGGCCTTGCAGACTACGAAATAGTCTAAATATAAATAAACTAAATACAAATTATTTTTGGTGGATTTTTAATATTTTAATATTTTTTTGGGATTTTTAATAATAAAGAAAATAATAAAACAAGAAAAATAAGCAACTTTCAGCAATTATTTAATTACTCTAAAAAGGTCCAAAAATCCAATAAAAATATTTTTATGATTTTTATAATTTTTACTGTTTTTAGTGATTTTTTAGGAATTTTCTGATCTTTATAGAATTTTCTAAAAATGAAATAAGGATGAAAAATGGTGCGCTGTCCAACCAGGCTTCAAGGGCCAAAATAAATTATCTAATGGCCCTATCAAAGCCTAAAGGTATTTTTCATGGAAAATGGAAACAACAAGGAAAAATTAGGGACAGAGTTTATTATTTTTAGGGTTTTCTGTGATTTACTAGAATTTTTATGGGTTTTTAAGAGTTTTTCAATTTTTATGTTTTATATGAATCCAAAAAAACCCAAAATAGGTCAGAAAATCAAAAACACCAAAATACACAAAATCTGAATTTTTGGTAATTTTTGAAGAGATTTTGATATTTTTTATGAATTTTAAATCTGGATAGGCAGAAAAAGAGAGGTTTTTGAATTTTTAATAATAATAATCGGGCTCAAAAATTTTAACAAAAATTTGTGAAAACTCTACACAGTGGCAGGAGCCACGTTTCAAATTTTCACTCAATTTGGATGAACTTTGATATTTTATTTAAAATATCAAGAGCCCATAGTCACAGGGACCTGATTATAATAAAAGTATCTTCTAGGGGCTTAAAAGAACAAACTCAGAAATGCCGGGGGCCCTGGTGCAAAAAGTCCAAGTCTCCACGCGCAATGCACGTGCACTGGGCACACAGGGACCAATATGCAAATAAAATAGTTCCTAGGGCTTATTAGCAACAGGTGCTAAAAGCGCAGGGAGCTGATTACAAATAACCCACTAAATTCGGCACATGTTCAATAAAAACACTCATAGGGGTATATGTGCAAATAGCTAAAAGTATTTTTCATTCATTAACAACCAGAAACTACAACCACAGAATGCAATTTCACCAAAATATTATGTGTCGATGCACGTGTCCACAATACACAGGGGTAAAAATGCAATTAAAATAAACTAACAGGTCCTCTATGCAATTTTACCAAAATAAAAATAACTGCAGAAAATATTTACAGGACAAAATGCTAAAAACTAAAAGAGACAGGGCCTAAGGGTAATTTACCCTTTTATTATCCGAGGGACTGGATGCTCGCCACGTGGATAATCGTGCGGTGGAGACGCGCTGCGGTTGAACAAAGGGCCCTCGGCTCTAATCCAACGGTGGAGGGCTCGCCACGTGGAAGATCAACAGCTGAGAAACGCTGTAGCTAACCCTTCATTGGACGGACGGTCCAGATCTAGCCTCAGGAGATCAACGGTGGACTGCTGCTCCTCAAATGGATGGATGGGATCGCAACTGGAGCTCGAGGCTGAATGGACGGCTGGGAAGGATCCTGGAAGAACAGGTGGCCGGCAAACTTCGCCGGTCCGATACGCGCGCCGTGGTCCTCCTCTGCTGCTCCTGAAATGTGGAATGGCTCCGCCAAGATGTCTCACAGCTCGTGGATGCCTCCGATGAGGCTGGAGATGTCGGAGACGCTCCGGCGATGGCAGGGGCCTGGAGCTCCAGTGCTCGAACGTGAAGACCCCCAGATGGGGTCCTTCCGACATGAAAAGCAGTGCAACGAGCTCCTGGGTCGAGGGCAAAGTGCCTCAACTCGATTAGAGGCGAGGTGGGTGACTGGTGCGTCGGAGCGAAGGAACTCCGGTGATGCGATGGCGAAGGAGTTCGACTCCCAGTTCCGGGGCAAACTGGGTTGGACGAAGGGGTGAAGAATGTGCAGGGAAGAATGATGAAGATGATGGTCGGGTCGATTGGCGAAATGGGTGGACGGAGCGGAGCGAATCGATGGTCGACGGCGAAAGAATGAATTGGGCGTAACTGGAAATTAGAGAAATAAAGAAGGAACTAGGCTTACTGGGTGATCGAAGTCGACTGTGGACGAGCTTTCGAAGCTCTGGGTCTTTGCCTCGAGGGTCGTCGATGCCCGAGGCTCGAGCGCTACTCCTGGGCGGCGCACGGTGGTGCTAGGTTGTCGGATCAGTGGCCGGGGCACTCCCTCCTCACTGCAACACCACCAGACGCTAGCTGTCACTCAGGCGAGGGTGGTGGAGGTCTTGGGATGAAAATGCAGAGCCAAAGATAGGCAGAAATGTGCGGCGGAGCAGCAGCTTTATACTCCTAGGGGTCCGGCTAGAGGATGGTCGGGCGAGGAAATCGGAGCACGGACCCCGAGAACCCACCTCGGGCGTGGATCTAGGATGATCAGGGAACAAACGGAGCCCAGGGTTTCGTGATTTCGCGATCGGATCGAGTGGCTAAAAATCGGAGAAGTCGGGTCGGGTGACATGATCCGCGGGCTGGTGGTCCAAGGGGGTGAGTTGACCAGGGGGTCAACATCCCCCGTGGACCAATGGGAAGCGACCACGTCAGAAATAATTGGAAATTAAATTTAAAATAGTAAATGGCCGAATTATGTAAAACTCAAAACATGAAAAATGTTTCTTTTATTTTAAACTATTTTTTGTGATTTTTATTATTTTTTTTGAAATAAAAATTAGGTATTTACAATATAGTATATTATACATAGGTATATACATTATTGTATTTTTTATTTTGATTTTTAATTATTTTTTTGTACATTTTATTCCTAATTTTATATTTTATTTATTTATAGAATAAAATTTGGAATAAAAAGGCATTTTTATTTTATTTTATTATTTATTTACAAAGGATAAATAAATAGGTATGTACACCTATTTACATGGTATATATACAATGCTTATTTTGATTTTATTTTATTTTTGTTTTTATGATTTGTATTCTATTTATTTACATAATGGAATATAGAATATGTACACATTTTATTAGATTTTTATTTATTTATTTATTTATAGGGAGAAATAAATAAGTATGTGGTCTTATGTACATGGTGGATATAGACAATGAACAGTATTTTATTTTCTTTTTAACTTTCTCATTTTTATTTTTATTTTAATATTTACACATATGTACAAATAAACACAAACCCATTTTTATTTTTATTTAGATGAACATATTTTTATTTATTTATTTACAGATATATACACATGTGAGCTTCTTTATCTATCTCTACTTTGGTTTTTATGCGGTCAGGCCCATGCTGAGCCCTCCCTTTGGATTAGGCCGCTCAATATTTATTCAAAATATCTCCCTCATTTTCTTTTATTTCTTTATTCTTTTATTTATGCACAAAAACATGCTAATTATTTATTTTTACATAATGCAAGTCAAATGGTAATTATTGATATTTACATATATCTACATGTGTTTGGCAAAGGTTTTGTAGCTAAAATAAAAGAATAAAGAGTGATGAATGGGTATTCATCACCCCCCTATACTTAACTTTGTTAGTCCCTTAGCAAACACTTATTTGAACAAGAAGTGAAAAAAGAAAAAGAAAAAGAGGAGAAAATGCTGATAATTAAACTTGCCTTCATTAAATTGAATTATGGAGCTCGATCAGATCTTTGGATTATTAATGTGTCGGAACCTTATTTAGACTTAGGTTTAAAACTTAACAGCCTCCAAGATCCACTATTCTATAATCAAGACTCCTCAACAATCCAGATCAGAACAAGTCATCATACACAAATCCTGAAGAGCATGAGTCTTTCCTTGTACTGTGTAAGTGATATAAGCTCTCCACCTCAGAAGTAGTAACTTGACAACCCTCCCCAACAAGGTAACTCTATGACCCTAGTCTGGCCACTCTTTCCTCGAGGAGCGGGGTATTCCCTTCTAAGTTCAAGTTCAACCGGCTCAAGAAGAGGGGGAAGAAGAGAATGGACCATGGCCAGTGTAGCCATGTATCCTTGGGAGCTCAACCAGTGTAGCTAAGTCTCCCTGCTGCAAGCTACATAAGGTGGCACATGAATCTCAAGCTTTGCTTATTTGCACTATATACATACTCCAGTGGGATTATCATTTTCTATCAGACCCACCACTTTTTTTGGAGTTATTTTCTTTTTGCATTTTTTTTAAGTGCATCTATACAACATATACATGTGCAGCATATATACATAAGGAGTTTTTCCTCTTGAGCCAGTAAACTATCCCTCTTTTGAAGCATTATTGCAACCCACAACTCCTGTCATTAGACCTCATGGCAACCAGACCAAGTTGAGACACACTTCCTTCACTAAAAGAAGAAGAGAGGTTCCGCCTAGAAGTACTACCCTCATATGCTACCCCAAGTCAAGGAAGACTGCCTCCTCACCACCTCATCCGTAGAGAGCTCGGTGTAAAGTGCTGGTCCAAGTAAAGCCATTGTCTATATGAGTCATGTGTGTGTTGTTAAGTGCTCTACTTAGGCTCATTGAGATGACATGTGATCATAGCCTAGTGGACTCAAAGAATTAAGTCACCATGGACCTGAAAAGCCTTAACCCTAAGCCCTATAAGGTTCCTCTTATAATTAGGTGGATTAAGATCTTAATCAAGCTCCATTTCCCAATTTAATTCCAGGCTAGTTTCAATGTCAACTATAATCTGGGAAAAACTATATACATATATACAAAGATGCTATTTACACAAAATTTTCACACATGCAAATTTTTTGAAAAATGATTTGACATCATGGATGTATGCATGAATGCAAGTTTTGCAAAATATTTACACACATTTACACAAGGTTTTTGCAAACTTTTGATTTTCGAAACATTTTGGAAAAATTTTGTACTATATGCATAGTTTTGATATGCACATATTTACACAATCTTTACACAAAGAGTTTTTGAAAATATTTTTACAAAAATAATTTTGTACAATAGCTATGTATGTGCAAATAAAAGAATGTTTATTTACAGGGAAAAAATTTATTTTTAATGGATTTTTGGGTTTTTAGCCATTTTTATTTATTTACACACTCACACGAAGTACGAGTTATGGCTAAAGTATATATGAAATATATACACACCCCCCTATACTTAGATCGAACGATGTCCTCAGAGTCAAGAGCGATGAAGAAGACATAACTCACGCTTAGTATAGGGAAGTGAAAAGGAAGGCTATATACAAAGACGAATGAAAGAATAGAAAATCAAGAGAGTCTCGGATTTTCCCTCTATACTTAGGATCAAATAATCCTAAGTATAGCAGGCTGTACACAAAGGGAAAATTGAGTGAAGAATGTATAGGATCTACCCCCCCCCATACTTAGGGTAAAATATCCCTAAGTATAGGCAGCGAAAACAGGGGTAAAGAATGAATCAAAAGAATACTCGAGGGTCCTACATCCCCCCTATACTTAGGGTAATGTACACCCTAAGTATAGCATAATCAATGGATGAGAAAAGGGATGTAGTACTAAAGAATGGAATGATATGGACATTTGGATCTATACAAGTTGGGAGAACAGTGATAATCAGGTGTGAGATGCAATAGATGTGAGTCAAGAAACCACATCTCACGCAAAGTGAATAGGGGCAACATCAACGAACCACGACTCATGATCTAGAAATGGCTTGAGCTGCTGGCCGTTCACTCAAAAGGTACTCTCAGAAGACAACTCAGATATATCAATACTCCCATTGTTGTGTACCTTTCTCACTAGATATGGTCCCTTCCATTTGCTCTGTAGCTTCCCTGGAAATAAACGAAGCCTAGCATCAAACAACCATACTCTCTGTCCAGGCTCAAAATGCTTGTGGCTGATATGAGAATCATGCCACTCCTTCACTCTCTCCTTATACTGTAGGTTGTTTGAGAAGGCGGTATCACGAAGCTCCTCCAAGGCTGCTAACTCTGCCCTCCTCTGGTCTCCTACACTATCTGGATCCAAAAGTATCTCTGTAACTGCCTAAAGTGACCTGTGTCTCAACTCAACTGGTAAATGGCACGGCTTGCCATAAACGAGGCAAAAGGGAGATGTGCCCAAAGGTGTCTTAAAAGACGTCATATATGCCTACAAGATCGAGTCCAAAAGCTGTGACCAATCCTTTCGGTCAGGGCAGACGACTTTCTGCAAAATAGTCTTGATCTCCCTATTCGACACTTCGGCTAGACCATTCTTCTGTGGATGGTATGTAGTGGCGACTCGATGGTCTATGCCGAACTCGCTAGCAAGGGCCTTTACCTAGTCGTTGATGAAATGAGACCCCCGTCAGATATCAACACTCGAGGTACCCTGAACCGTGTAATGATATGCTTCCTCAAAAATCTGCAAACAATCCTAGCATCTGCAGTTTGGGCGGGGATGGCCTCAAACCAACAACTCACATAATCAACGGCCAACAGAATGTACTCAAATCCCTAACTCGTAGGGAATGGACCCATGAAATCGATGCCCCATGCGTCAAAAACCTCACAGAAGTGAATGTGCTGCATCGGCATCATATCACGCTGTCCACAAGTGCCCATCCTCTGACAGTCAGTACACCTCTTCACGAACTCATCAGAGTCCTTGAAGAGGGTAGGCCACCATAGGCCGTATTGGAGCACTTTTTGTGTCGTTCTCCTCCCAGAGTGATGTCCTCCTGCCTCAAGCGTGTGGCAGTAAGTGAGGACGCTATGGTGCTCCTCCTGAGGAATGCACCTACGCCAGACGCTATCCCCTCCTTCATGGTAAAGGATGGGATCCTCCTAGTGTTAGGACTTGGCCTTCGCGAGGAAGGTCTCAAGTCTCTGCCTGGGCCAATCTTCTGTAACTTTCTTAGCAACAAGAAAGTTCACAATATCGACATACCATGGGAGAGAGGCGATAGCAAGGATCGCCTCATCTAGGAAGGTCTCACATATAGGATCAGTCTGCTCAGAATCCTCAAGATGCTCTAGTCGGGACAGATGGTCCGCCACCACATTCTTGACTCCAGCCTTATCCTTAATCTCTATGTCGAACTCCTGGAGTAGAAGGATCCATCTAGTCAATCTGGCCTTGGCATCCTTCTTTGCCATGAGGTACCTGATGGCGGTATGATCAGTATACAAGGTCACTCTAGATCCAATAATGTATGATCTGAACTTATCTAGGGCGAAGACTACGGCTAGCATCTCCTTCTCTGTGACTGTGTAGTTCCGCTGCGCGGAATCCAATGTGCGGCTAGCGTAGTGAATAGCAAATAGAATACCATACCTCCTCTATCCCAGCACGGCCCCCACAGCAAAATTGGAGACATCTGTCATGATCTCGAATGGGAGAAACCAATCTGGCGGCTAGAGAACAGGAGCCTCAATAACACATCGTTTGAGAGTCTCAAACGACGAAAGACACTTGTCATCGACAAGGAACTCGGTGTCTTTCGTCAGCAGGTGAGTCAACGGTCGGGCAATCCTACTGAAATCCTGAATGAAGCGTCGGTAGAAACCGACGTGCCCAAGGAAAGACCGTAACTGCCACAAATTGGACGGCGGTGCGAGTTTTCTAATGATATCTACCTTGGCCGGATCAACCTCCATGCCCCTGTTGGAGATGATGTGGCCAAGCATCGTCCCTTGAGTCACCATGAAGTGACTCTTCTCCCAAGACAACACAAGGTGAACCTCTATACATCGCTGAAGGACTCGATCTAAGCAATCAAGATAGGAGTCGAATCCGTCGCCGTAAACCGAGAAATCATCCATGAAGACCTTCAAGCACTCCCCCACCATGTCCGAAAGGATCGACAGCATACATCTCTGAAAAGCCGTAGGGACATTGCATAGCCCAAATGGCATGCGTCGGAAGGCATATGTGCCGAAGGGACAGGTGAAGGTGGTCTTGTCCTGGTCCTCAGGAGCGATGGCCACCTGGTTGTAGCCGGAGTACCCATCCAGAAAACAGTAGTGGCTCTTCCCTTCTAGTCTCTCAATGATCTGATCTATAAAAGGCAGGGGGAAATGATCCTTCTTGGTGGCCTGGTTGAGTCGTCTGCAATCCACACAGACCCGCCACAAGAAGCGTTCACCAAGCCCTGAAGCTCTGGTGTCAGCCCGCAGAAAAAGCTCTGAACAAGGTTCGGCTTGGAAATCACATAGTGCGGGCATCTGTCAGTTAGCTCTCAGAACCTCTCCCATGCCTCGTGGAACTGCTCGTTGGGGAGCATGAAGAAGTTGCTGATCAGGGCTCTAGCGGCGTTCGTCCGCCCGAGTGGATAGTACTTGTTCAAGTACTCGGTGCGGAGCTGCTCCCAGGTGTAGACAAACTTCCCCAAGTGCTTCAGCCAGATGGCTGCTCTGTTTGCTAAAGAGAAGGGGAAGGCAATCATCCGTATCGTGTTCTCGTCCATCTGTCTGTCATGGATGGTGCTGCAGATCATCAAGAACTCCTGAAGGTGGAGATGGGGCTCCTCTGTGGCGAGCCCGTGGAACCGGGGGAGAAGCTGCAAAGTGTTCGGGGGGAACTTGAAGTCCCCCACGATAGCTGGAAGCACGACCCAACAGTGCGTCAGTGTCGATCCGGGGTTGTGTAACTCCCGCATCGGTCTCGGCTGGTCCAGTACTGCTCCTGACGCGGCGGCTGCTGCTGCGGCTGCGGTCGTGGTTGCTGCGGCTGCTGCTGCCTCATCGGGTCTCCTCGGCCTGTCTCCGGGCTCGCGTTGGTCGCGAGCGGCTCTCAACTGCTCCATCTCATGCCTCATCTCTATCATGAATGCTCCCTGATCCCTAAACTGCTGCTGAACTATCTCGAGGGAGGCGATCATGGTGGAGGTTATCGCACCCTGGTCCAAAATGAATGTATGCTCAGGCTAGGGACCTCTGGTGTGATCATCACTGCTGTCGACCATGGTCTCTGCAAAAGCAAAAGACCCAAACTCAGGTGCCGATAAATCATCTGACTGTCTCTCCTCTGGCACTGGTATCTCAGAACTGAAAGAAGGGGGGTCGAGGGGGAACAAGGTGGAGTCAAACTCGGGTTTGGAGAGCGGGCATCGGCTCTCGCGAACCAACCTAGATGAGTGGGTAGAAGTGCTGGGAAGCGGTGCAACCAGAGGCTGCCTAAGAGACCTTCTGCCCATCATCTTGATCTGGCGAGATGGGCGGATGAGATCTGGTAACAACTATGATCACAAGCAAACCCCCAATTCACCAACGCAACGGGAGCTGAAGACCGTAAAGGCTCGATCAATTATCTTTTCAATTTTATTAGGTGATCAGTCAGGATAGCAGAGCGATTAGCATGACCTGTTGGGTAATCTGATATTTTCTCAACCGACTGTCCAGTACAGAAAGAGCCGGTAGTCAGTCGAGAAAAATATCGGATATGGCTCTATCCTTGTGTGCGGGTCACTCTCTCGTGCAAGCAAACCAGACAAGGAGGGGGTTGCTCTCCCCAAGACAAATTTTTTGGTGAGCGTCTTTTAGGGTCAATAGATTTAACCAGTCCCAATTTTATGATTTCTCTTTTTAGGTATTTTTCAACAAACAAACAAATCGCCTAACGAATTTTTCGGTTCTCCTGGTTATTAAGTACAAAAATCAGGGGGGGGGGAGTCGAAAAAGCCGATGCGTGAAAAAATCATTGATGCATGCATAGTAAGAGATGTGTACCTGACTCCAGCAGTCTACATGCAAAAATGATCTGCGCAGAATTTAAAGACTGAAATAAACTACCTAAATGGTGCAGGCGGAAAACTGAGTCCCTAAGCAGCAGTTCTACTCGAAAGAACGACTAGTTGACTACCAGCCTCCAATCCAAGAGTCCGGTCTCGGTCCACCCCTCCTCCTCTCGACAAATCGAGTTCAGGGGCAGCGCTTGGCAGGGTGGGCTGTGACACGTAGACTCGAAGGTAGTGGAACAACTATTTTATTAATCTTTTTATTATAGGTCCAATTATCGATCTATAGGTACAGGAAGATATATTAGGTGCTTGGATCCTAGTTATTACATCACAATCAAGCAGAAAAACCTAAGGCTAGGGGCTCGAAAAACCGCGAGAAACCGAATAGGCAGAAAAGAAATCAAAAGCCGTGAAAAAGCCACGTAAAAACCGAGGGGTCCCCCGAGCACACCGGTGCTCGGTGAAACAGACCCCGAGAGTCTAAGTCTGAAAGAGTGTCCTGATGTCCCTGGATTATTTCAATTATCCAAATGTTGCAGAAAATAAACCTAACTACTCTAAACTACTCCTCCCACACTCAGTTGCCTCCTCGCGCTCTCCTGCAGCTCCGTGCAGAAGGGAGTCGCTTCCGAAAGCCGCAGTTGTGCCAGCTCCTCGAAAGTCACCGCCTCGGTCCCTCGGGCCCTCGCAGGAAAATAGAAGAGTGTCAAACAAGATAAAAATAAGGTAAATAAAATAAATAAAAGAAATAGAGTATATATATGCAAAAAATGGAAATGAAGATAAACAAGCAAAAACAGACAAAAACAAAAATAAAAGAAATAAAAATAAAATAAAAGAAAAAAAAATAAAAGAAAAAAAAACCGCGAAAAGCCACGGACGAAGAAAAAGCCGCGGAAAGCCGCGAAAATAAAAATAAAAATAAAATAAAATGAAAAAGAAACCGACTACTAAGCTGTGCTCCCCGGCAACGGTGCCATTCTGATGAGCCGCCCGAGAAACTAAGGTAAAGTATAAATCACTAAGGTCATTGTGACCTCGGTCACTTGGTACTCAGAGCTCAATCAAGAAAATATTCAGACCACCAAATAAGGATAAAAATCGATGAAAATCAAAACTAGCGGTCTCGCTATGATATTAACTGGTATAGCACCTAGGGTCGAACTCGAGGAGCACGAGATGGCCTTGCGGCCTACGAAGTAGTCTAAAAACAAATAAAGTAAAAACAAATTGTTTTTGGTGGATTTTTAATATTTTTATATTTTTTGGGATTTTTAATTATAAAGAAAATTATAAAACAAGAAAAACAAGCAACTTTCAACAATTATTTAATTACTCTAAAAAGGTACAAAAATCCAATAAAAATGTTTTTATAATTTTTATAATTTTTATTATTTTTAGTGCATTTTTAAGAATTTTCAGATCTTTATAGAATTTTCTAAAAATGAAATAAGGCTGAAAAATGGTGCTGCTGTCCAGCTAGGCTTCAAGGGCCAAAATAAAATATCTAATGGCCCTATCAAAGCCTGAATGTACGTGGAAAATGGAAACAAGAAGGAAAAATTAGGGATAGAGTTTATTATTTTTAGGGCTTTCTGTGATTTACTAGAATTTTTATGGATTTTTAAGAGTTTTTCAATTTTTATGTTTTATATGAATCCAAAAATAACCAAAACAGGTCAGAAAATCAAACACACGAAAATACACAAAATCTGAATTTTTGGTAATTTTTGAAGAGGTTTTAATCTTTTTTTGTGAATTTTAAATCTGGATAGGCAGAAAAAGAGAGGTTTTTGAATTTTTAAAAATAATAAACAGGCTCAACAATTTTAACAAAAATTGGTGAAAATTCTACACAGTGGCAGGAGCCACGTTTCAAATTTTCACTCAATTTGGATGAACTTTGATATTTTATTTATAACAATCAAGAGCCCACAGTCACAAGGACCTGATTGTAATAATAGTATCTTTTGGGGGCTTAAAAAGAACAAACTCAGAAATGCCAGGGGCCTTGGTGCAAAAAGTCCAAGTCTCCACGCGCAATGCACGTGCACTGGGCACACAGGGACCAATATGCAAATATAATAGTTCCTAGGGCTTATTAGCAACAGGTGCTAAAAGCGTAGGGAGCTGATTGCAAATAGCCCACTAAATTCGGCACATGTTCAATAAAAACACTCACAGGGGTATATGTGCAAATAACTAAAAGTATTTTTCATTCATTAACAACCATAAACTACAACCCACAGAATGCAATTTCACCAAAATATCATGTGTCGATGCACATGTCCACAATACACGGGGTAAAAATGCAATTAAAATAAACTAACAGGTCCTCTATGTAATTTTACCAAAATAAAAATAACTGCAGCAAATATATACAGGACTAAATGCTAAAAACTAACAGAGAAGGGCCTAAGGGTAATTTACCCTTTTATTATCCGACGGACTGGATGCGCCACGTGGATAATCATGCGGTGGAGACGCGCTGCGGCTGAACAAAGGGCCCTCAGCTCTGATTCAACGGTGGAGGGCTCGCCACGTGGAAGATCAATGGCTGAGAAATGCTGTAGCTAACCCTTCATTGGACGGACGGTCCAGATCTAGCCTCAGGGGATGGGCGGTGGACTGCTGCTCCTCAAATGGACGGCTGGGATCGCAATTGGAGCTCGAGGCTGAATGGACGGCTGGGAAGGATCCTGGAAGAACAGGTGGCCGACAAACTTCGCCGGCACGATACGCGCACAGTGGTCCTCCTCTGTTGCTCCTGAAATGCGGAATGGCTCCGCCAAGATGTCCCGCAGCTCGTGGATGCCTCCGATGAGGCTGGAGACGTCGGAGACGCTCCGGCGACGGCAGCGGCCTGGAGCTCCGTGCTTGAATGTGAAGACCCCCAGATGGGGTCCTTCCGACCTGAAAAGCAGTGCAACGAGCTCCTGGGTCAGGGCAAAGTGCCTCGACCCGATTAGAGGCGAGGTGGGTGATTGGTGCGTCGGGGCGAAGGAACTCCGGCGATGCGACGGCGAAGGAGTTCGACTCCCAGTTCCGGGGCGAACTGGGTTGGATGAAGGGGCGAAGAACGTGCAGGGAAGAACGGCGGAGATGATGGTCGGGTCGTTTGGCGAAATGGGTGGACGGAGCGGAGCGAATCGATGGTCGACGGCGAAAGAAGGAATTGGGCGTAACTGAAAATTAGAGAAATAAAGAAGGAACTAGGCTTACTGGGTGATCGAAGTCGACTGTAGACGAGCTTCCGAAGCTCTGGATCTTTGCCTCGAGGGCCGTCGATGCCCGAGGCTCGAGCGCTACTCTTGGGCGGCGCACGGCGGCGCTAGGTTGCCGGATCAGTGGTCGGGGCACTCCCTCCTCACTATGACACCACCAGATGCTAGCTGTCACTCAGGCGAGGGTGGTGGAGGTCCTAGGATGAAAATGCGGAGCCAAAGTTAGGCGGAAATGTGCGGCGGAGCAACAGCTTTATACTCCTAGGGGTCCGGCTAGAGGATGATCGGGCGAGGAAATCAGAGCACGGACCCCGAGAACCCACCCCGGGCATGGATCTAGGATATCAGGGAACAAACAGAGCCCGAGATTTCAAGATTTAGCGGTCGGATCGAGTGGCTAAAAATCAGAGAAGTTGGGTCGGGCGACAAGATCCGCGGGCTGGTGGTCTAAGGGGGGGAGTTGACCGGGGGGTCAACATCCCCCATAGACCAATGGGAAGCGGCCACGTCAGAAATAATTGGAAATTAAATTTAAAATAGTAAATGGCCGAATTATGTAAAACTCAAAACACGAAAAATGTTTCTTTTATTTTAAACTATTTTTTGTGATTTTTAGTTATTTTTTTTGAAATAAAAATTAGGTATTTACAATATAGTATATTATACATAGGTATATACATTACTGTATTTTTTATTTTGATTTTTAATTATTTATGTTTGTACATTTTGTTCCTAATTTTATATTTTATTTATTTATAGAATAAAATTTGGAATAAAAAGGTATTTTTATTTTATTTTTATTATTTATTTACAAAGGATAAATAAATAGGTATGTACATCTATTTACATGGTATATATACAATGTTTATTTTGATTTTTATTTTATTTCTTTTCATTTTATTTTTGTTTTTATGATTTGTATTTTATTTATTTACATAATGGAATATAGAATATGTATACATTTTATTAGATTTTTATTTATTTAATTATAGGGAGAAATAAATAAGTATGTGGTCTTTTGTACATGGTGGATATAGACAATGAATAGTATTTTATTTTCTTTTTAACTTTCTCATTTTTATTTTAATTTTAATATTTACACATATGTACAAATAAACACGAACCCATTTTTATTTTTATTTAGAGGAACATATTTTTATTTATTTATTTACAGATATATACACATGTGAGCTTCCTTAACTCTCTCTAGTTTGGTTTTTATGCGGTCAGGCCCATGCTGAGCTCTCCTTTGGGATTTGATCGCTCAATATTTATTCTAAATATCTCCCACTTTTTCTTTTATTTCTTTATTATTTTATTTATGCAAAAAACATGCTAATTATTTATTTTTACACAATGCATGTCAAATGGTAATTATTGATATTTACATATATCTACATGTGTTTGGCAAAGGTTTTGTAGCTAAAATAAAAGAATAAAGAGTGATGAATGGGTATTCATTAGAAAGCCAACATCCAGGCCATATTGCGTGATATGATCTTAGAGATGAGACACAACATAGGAGAGAGGAGGATGAGCAGATGAGAGGAAGTCAGAATGGGGATGCCGAGCCACAACCGCTAGTAGAGCCTAAGCTCACGTTGAGAGATGCCTATAACCCAGGAGCATGCCACTTAGTTACATAGATTCAAATTCTTGCAGTTCATGTCCATTTCGAGCGAAAGCCCACTATTCTTCCATTACTCCCTATATTCCATGGACACGTTCCTGAGAACCATATATTCACCTCCATCAATTTCATCGCATACGTAGCACTATCCATTTCCCTAGCATCTCATTAGAGGTAGTGAAGATGACAGCCTTCCCATTCTTCTTGATGGACAAAGCTTTGTATTGGATCAACCATTTAGGAAGAGTTATTACTTCTTGGAATGAGTTGAGATCAGCGTTCCTTAGCAAGTACTGTCCACTTGGACGTTTAAATTAGATGCAATCATTGATATCTAACTTCTCCCAGTTGTCCCATGAACCTATTCATGAGACATGGGAAAGAATTAAGGATTTGATGGAGAAGTTCTCCCATCATTATATACCCAAGATGAGCTTAGTGCATAATTTATTTAGGGGTCTGAGCTTAGAGAACCAGAGATTGGTAGATGCCACTTGTTGGGGGGGGTGGTCACATTTCAATGAGGATGAGTATGTTCTTTATCAGATCTTCGAGGAAATGGCAGAGAGTTCAACAGCCCTATCATCTTCTTGTGCATTCTAGAAGCAACCTCCATCATCTTCTTCAGCAACCCACAAGGCCGTCAACATGACGACATCTCATGATGTGGATAGGGTGGACATCATAGAGCTGACCATTATTGTAAACCACATATCCAAAGTAGATATCATAGTAAATTGATCACAGGAACTTGATAAATTACAAGTGATCGAGCAGAGGACGAAGCAGCTGGACAAGCTGAATGATATTACCCGTCACCTAGAGCTTCTAGTTAGCATGATTAGTACATGTCAAAGCTAGAGTACCGCAACCGATACTCTTACAGTGGAGTAGGCCACTTCTTCTACTTCTTTAGCACCACAGAGTATTAGAGTGTCTTCCATTGTTCAGCATGTTTATTACGTGCAGACTCCAGATCAGGTCCCGTAGCAGTCTCCTCAATCATGTGTTGTTCTTTACTACCAAGAGTAACGGCACATTCCAGAGCCACGGTGTCAACCTCCACCTCATATTCAAGAGGTGAACGACATTTGGAGCTGCCTCGAGCACGGTCAACTTCGTCCATTAGGACATGTTCGGTTCATTTCTCGACCGAGTTAGAGACCCGTCCACCATCTTTAGGGAGGCAGATCACATCCGCAACACCAGCCTTCACAATCTCATAAATATTCGCCTCCACCACATTTTCATACTTGAAGACATGGATATCAGTAGTCGATGCAGCATGCATAGTCTTACCAGCCATACTACTAGCAACAACATGCATATGGGCAGTATTTGCATCCTCCTCCTCCTTACACATATCAGCAGCAACCTTACTATGGGTACTAGCTTCTGCAGTACCAGACTCAACGATAACCCATTGTTGGGCATCCTGAGGCACCTTCGGTGAACCAAGCACTAGATCAACTTGTTATCATGATAAAGAACATGTCTGATTTGACTCAGAGGCTCAACGACCTGACCACCATGAAGCCGTTGATACCAGCCTGGGTCAAAGCCAATCCCAATAACTTCAGACGTAAGGAGAAGGTAGCCCATGATCCATCCACCCCTGAGACAGGTATGGCTTTTGATTTTACTTGTTTATATGATGCTATTTATCTCAGGAGCGGTAGGAGAGTGCATCCGCCACACATCTGTTGGGATTGAGGAGAGCCATTGAGAGAGCTACATCGACTACATCATATACTTCACCAGTTGAGTAGCTGTCCATTGTTGTAGATTCAGAGCATGGAGGATCTTCACCTTCTTCTTCTTCACCACCACCACCACCTTCATATTCTAGAAAATCACAAAAAGACAATAAAGTAAGATGCAGTGTTGAGTAAACTGATGAATTTGTGATTCATAACTCTAAAAGTTGAAAATAGAGCTTTATTCCCGAGTAATTAGCTGCATATTTCTACTAATATTGCATAATTAGCATTCATGCAAGCATAAATAATATTTGTATTTATCATTCATATCTGCATCAATTAAGAAGCCAAGTTAACTTGTAAAAATCACATGTAAATACCGTACTTGTATATATTTTATACTAACTCCAAATCCAATAAATTCAACTCTATTGTGTATATCTCACTAACACTTTGACCAATAAAACCCAAATCCAAGTTTGAGAATAAGAACCTTAAAATGCGTATATCTCTCTCATACAGTGTCTGATTTAGGTCCACTCATTTTTAAAATAATATACAATCAAAGACCTTAAAAATGAGACCAATTTCATTAAAATCGGAGATTGTATGCAAAACTTGGGTTTTGGGCCCCTATTGTATATTGTACATATTGACCGAAATGCCTTGTATTTTCTCTATTTATTAAAAATAAAAAAATAGATTAAATTGTAAATATTCCTTTCATATTTTCTCTATTTTTATTTTGATTTTTCTCTTGTTTAAAAATGACGAAAAATTTACAAAAGATAAAATACGGTATTTTAAATCTATAAGGTACCACCCAAAAATACATTTTGTACAGATGACTTCTTTTGATTTTCAACCCTTCACGAAAGTTGTAGATCACGTCGAGACGAGCAACTTTCATGTTGACTACTTTTTGATTTGACCCCTTTTGTTATTTATTTTTCTTCTTTGCATTTAATTTTTGAATTTTCCGGGAGCGACTCGTGGCAGCTCTTGGAGCTGCCACGTGTCACCCCATTTTTTTGGAATTTATTTTATTTTATTTATTATTATTATTTTATTTAAATAAATATTTATTTACATTTTTTATTTATTTTAATTATTTATTTTACCCATGTTTTCCCTTTATTATTTTTAGCCTACTTATTTTACTTATTTTATTTTATTTTTATTTTTATTTCCCCTTTTAATTATTCTTTACTTATCTTCCACTCCAAGCCACCACTTTCTCCACCACTCCTCCATTTCCCCCACTTCTTTTCCAACTTCCTCCTCCTCTTTTTATTCCCATCAACCCCTTCATTCATCTTCATCCATCTTTCGATAGGAGAGGAGCGAGCCCCCCTTGGAGTTTCAGGTGACAACTACAGCTCCTTCACAGTTGAGCAACAAGCTCCTCGAGATTTTTCTTAGGTACGATCCGACGATTCTCTCGCCGTTGCAGCCCCACTCGTGTGGTTGCCAAGCTTCGAGCTTTCCACTCCATGCTCTTGAGGCAACAACGGAGGCCACACACTGCAGCCCCACCTTTTGGTGAAATCACAGGTAAATCTTCTATCTTCATTTTATTATTATTATTATTTATCTAACGTCATTCATTTGTCTTGTTCATTATCATCACATTTTCACCATCACATTTTTTTAACCTCACATCTTTACCACCAATCATCCTCCTCCCATTATTATCATCATCATACATCACACAAACACCACCTTCTCATTCCTGAAATTTTATTTCATGTTTAAAGAAAATAAAAAAATAAAGAAAAATATTAAAAAAAAAGAAGCAGCAAGCCAGCAGGTTAGCCACCGCTCTGCGCCGAGACCAGCCCTACGGGTGGGCCCCCTCCGTCACTTCAGCACCTCCCTTGGCCCGCACGTGCCACCGGCCTACGGGCACGGCCCCAGCCGCCCCTAGCCTCTTGAACGTCATCTCCTCCAACCACCTCCAGGCTAATCCCACGTTCGCACCCCAACCGCCCCTTCACAACGCGTCCACCTCCCCCCTGGTCGTGCATCTCCCCGTCGCCAAGCCCTAGCACCGCCTTGTCGTCCACACCAGAAAGCTGCACCTCCCGTGCGGCCGACCGCCCTGCGACCACCCGACCTTGCGCGGCTCCCAGCACACTTGTCGTCCTTCAATCGCCTATCATCCACGTAGTGCCCTGCGCTGCCAACGGGCTGCGTACACCGCCAGACACCGTCCACCCCAGAACGTGCCACCAGTTACGCAGCCCACGCCCCTCCTCGTTGTGCGCGTCTGCCAGCACAGCCACTCCGCGTCGCCCGCGGTGGACCGTCACCTCCTGTTGTGCTCCAAACGCGCCTGCTGTAATTGCGTGAACCCTAACTTATGTTCCAAACCCATGTTCTGCATGGTCAATTTCATTTCATTTATTTATTTTTCTTTTTTGTAAAAAGTGCAATATCATCCCATTAATTTTCGTTATTTATAAAAACATCCATGCTCACATTTCAATTCATTCAGTTTTAATTCTGTCTTGCAAAGACACCCCTGCATTTATGTTATAGTTTGGACATTAAAATTGCATCATTTTTTAATACATAAATAGCATTTTGTTTAGAAATTAATTCTGTACATTTTGGCTATTTTTATATTTTTGTTAGCATTGGATAATTTATTAAAAATCAGAGTTTGACATTAAGTGATTTTTTTTACCCATTTAAGCTCTGAAATTCACACATATTCATTTATTGCTCCAAAAATTGTGAAAAAATCAAATTTGATGCCTTTAGTTGTGCTTTAATTACTTCCAATTTTATTGAAATTGGACATGTCGTTTTCCTAAAATAAATCATAGAGTGATTTCTGTAAATGTTTTTTAATTAAATAAATGAATACCATTTTTAGGAAATTTTAACTTACTTCGATTTATAATTAAAATATCTTTTTGAGATAAATAACTCTCTGGAAAATTTAATTTCTGGATTTAATAAAAATTAAATATTAGCAGTCATTATGTTCTCAATAAAAAAATTTCATAAAAAACATAAAGTGTTAGAAAATTCCATAAAAATTAGTGTAGCTTCATTTTATCATATTTCACTTCTAGTAAATTTTTCATATTTTCCATATCATTTGCATGAAAAATTACATAAAACCCCAAAAAAGTTTGCATTTTTCATTATTGCATCTTGAATCCAAAAATTCCAAAAAAATACATTTTACATTTATCGTTGGATTAGGATTTTAGAAAAAAATATAACTTGGCTGATTTGGATTAATTTCACATTAAAATTAAATTTGGCTAAGTTGTGTATTTTCTTAATAACCTAACTCGTCTACATTCTGCATTTGGCGTTTATATTGCATAAAAAATAAAAAAACCCGCTTGGAAAAAATCGTGGTCTAATTCATCTAAGTCGATCCGAATTGTTCCTTTGCCTCATTGAGTCGACCCTGGGTCTTGCCCAGGTTAAAAAAACATCAAACCGCACATTAATTAATTTACCGATTCTTCTATTTGTGCGGTTAATTTTTGATCAATTTGAATTTATCTGACGGCAACGAAATCTTTAATTCGATACTATTAAAAGGATAAAATTCAAATCAATCAAATGGCGTCGTTGCCAGGGAGGCAAACGGCTTAGGATCTCTTTAGAAAATTAGAATTACGTTTTCCATTCGCTCGAGTAGTCTGACTCCCGAGCCACCATGTAATTATCCTTTTTTTCTTAATTATTTTCTGATCATTTCTGTATATATTTTGATATCCCTCTCTGACATAATTTTTATCTTTTTGTGCGAGGGCCCGGTGGACTTGGAGCGGCTTTCTTAAAGTCGACGCATCTCGAAGTGCATCGGAGGCCGATGATTTGAGGATTAAGTCGGCTGTTGAGATGCTAAAAAGATTTTCATTTTTGTTAACTTGTAGAAAAATTCTGCATTTAAAGCGATTCCCGTTTGGGTTCTCACGTGTGTAATTGAATAATAAAAAGAGTCTTCGTGTGTTGTGTGGTTGATTAACGTAGGATAGGACTTGCACTCGCCTCGCGACTCTTAGAACTTTCTTAGGACTATTTGTGCTCGTAATATCTAGGATCACACTTCACCATTA
Organism: Ottelia alismoides; assembly: GCA_037367405.1. NCBI lineage: Eukaryota > Viridiplantae > Streptophyta > Magnoliopsida > Alismatales > Hydrocharitaceae > Ottelia > Ottelia alismoides. Next base: position 247,610 of record JAZKJV010000333.1, read on the forward strand.
AAAGATGCACTTAGACCGCAACATTTAACCAAATTTAACTTGTTCTTCACTCTCTAATAGAACTTCCTGTCTAGGAGAGGCTTTTCATCGATTGCATTCATTTAGTGTAAAAATTCAATTCAGTATTGCATCCCGCATTGTGGAGAGCCGGAGGCACTGTGAGTCTTCTTACTCAAGCATTCATCATCATTTTCTTGATCGCATCGGGTTCTTCTGATTCTCTCTCTCTCTCTCTCGGTTTTCTAACCTAGGATAAAGGAATTGGGATTGGACGGTAGACATGATTGCTTGTGTGGATTAATCACAGTGACAACTAATCTCTATGATTGGGATTGCTAATTGAATTGGACCAAAAAATTGACTAAAATTAACCCTTGTTTGCGGGAGTGCAACCCCGACGTTGATTTCAGGGTGAGTGAGGGTATAGAGTGTATGTTCACACCCTAAGGCAGAGCCAAAATCCCCGCCTTCCATATCACGTACCCCGATCCGAGCAAATATCATAGGCTGAATTATGGGTTCAATTGACCAACGCCAAGTAGCCTCTTCCAACTCCGGTTGGTTGATAGGAGTGAAATTGCGGTGCACCGCGACAAGTTGCTAGTAGCCTCTGCTTGCTCCGGCAGGTAGATAGGGGTGATGTTAAAGACTTGCCAGCCTCCGCCTACTTCAGTAGGTAGATAGGGGCAGGTCCTTGAATTCTCAGCTAGGGATAGGAGCGAAGAAAGGAAGGGCATTGGTATCTTAGGTGACAGGTTAAACAGGGGAGACGCATCCGGCTATGAGCCGACTTCCCTATAGGCCATGTAACCCTTGCTATTTGCCTGAAAAATCACACTTAAAATCAACCAAATTAATCGAATCCAGCTTTGGATCCTTCACCGTGTTGAGTGTGAACTCAGGGTTTGCTCTTACGTTTGTCTTTGTGTCTGTCAGTGTGTGTTATCCTGTGTAATTGCACATTTTCTACCTCGATCTGCTTACATTCATCCTTTCCTCTTCAAGATGTCGGGATATTGGTCCCCATACCATGAGACCTCTGGTCATTCCTCCTCGACCATATACCGTTCATCTTCACCTTCTCCTTCTTCCATGTATCCTTCGCCATCCACGGGAGACCCTTACCTGTGCTCGGTTCCACCTCGACCCGATTATGAAGTCAGAACTTAACCTGACTTCTCCATTTCTTCGCATTTCTCACCTATTTGCTATTCTAATACTCCGGATCCACTTCCATCTTGGGTTGATTGTCCTTATTACGGAGAGCTTGCTGGAATCAATGAACCATATGAAGAGCAAGCCACTGTTGAGATAGATGACTGGCAAAATTACTTGGTTGATAGAACATACCGAATAGAGAGCCATGCACCTAATGATCTTCCTAATTTGATTGACCCTAGTAATCAAGCTTGCATTGACCCGCCTTCTTGTCACACATTCGGAGAGCCTATACATTCACAGTATTGGACTCATGGATTCAATCTAGGAACCCCCTCTTTATTGACTCACCATATGAGGCTCTGACCAATATCTGCCATTCGTATGGTCCATACTCGACCCAACATTACATGCCCGAGTCTAGGTATGTTGAGTATGAGACCCTGATATCTCAGCAATATCCTCCAATTGAGAAGAACTCTCTCATGATTTGTCATGAGAATTTTATGGAGGACGACATTCTAGACTTATTGAGAAAAATGAATCATTTGGTAACAAGTTGAGAGATGTCATGGAAATATTGCACTTAATTTCTGCCAGCTTGGGTATGAAAGTGGAAAAGGAAGTAAGTAGATTTGATGTTGAAAACCGAGCGAGCAGCGAGCATTAGGGAACCCACACATTTTGTACAGCTGGAGTCAATTCTACCTCCCCCTTCTACTAACCACTTGCCTTCAAATCCAGAGTTTGATCATGCATCCACCAAAAACACCAAAAAATTGAAAATCTCAAAAAGATCAAAAAATAAAAAAAAACTCATAAAAATGGAAAATGAAAAGGACCTAAAAAATTTGGATCCTGCCCTAAGGGAAGAACTCGATGAGGAATTGATTTTTAAAATTCCCTTAATAAAGGCCATAGATCACTTCCCCGACCTTAAGAGATTTGTAAAGAGTAAATTGATGCCCAAGAGGTCGGGTAATAAGAGGATAAGGACTGAGCGACATATAGTGTCTACGACCACCTCCTTGGTGATGGGGAGAAAGACCAAGAGCTGTAAAGTGAAGAGATTGCCTAGGGTTGAATGAGAAATCAAAGACACTACCTTTATCCATGCAAGAATCGATGATGTCTCACCGTTAAATATCCTCCCGACCTCTGTGTTTGACAAGATCAAACTCAGGACACTTAGAAAGTCGAGAGAGATCGTTCATTTGGTTGATCGATCTATTAAACGGTCGAGAGGAACCATTCAATCATCATAACTTTCCAAGGTGCTCTACTCCAGGTAGACTTCACGGTCATTAACATTGAGCACCTAGGAGAGTTTACCTAGTATCCTATTATTCTCGAGAAGTCGTTCTTAACCTTGGCTAAGGCGACTATAAATTGTGAGACTCGGGAAATCAATTTTACAGCATTGGGAGCGCTTCGACCTCACCCATTCTTTCATACACTTTACAATAAGGTGACATGCATATCCGCTGACAGTCGTAACCATCGAGAGGTAGAGGAGTCCCACCTCTCTGCTACACCTGAGAGACTGACTCTCCGGACGACCATTGATTTAGAGACTCCCCACACCTCCACTTCATCAACTACTTGCACCACCACCGTGACAGCTTCTAAGGAGGACTCATGACCAGAAGCTATCATTGAGTCAGACACGACCTTTGTTGATTACCTTGACCATTTTGATTATCCCACACAAGAGCCCAATAATGCCAAGCCTACTGAGATCACTAGCACGTTCTCGAGACGTGTGCTGACCCTTCAAGAATATTACAATCTATATGATGACTCGTCTGATGAGGAACCCATGGTCAGCACCACACCACATCCTGGACCTTCAAAGGAAACAACCAAGACTAAATTGACTCCACATAAAAACATGATTTCTCCCTCCTCTAGTCGGCTATATAGTGAGAGGAAGTCAAGAAATGATTCCTTGAGGAGTTTCTCCAAACCCCTCAAGGCGCATCGCTCTCCACTCCCTCTCAATGATTCAGGTTCTAGAAAAATGACTAAGAAAATCTCCTTCAACATACCAGGGAAGAAATTCTGAGGAGTCCTCATCATGTCCGGATGAGGTGATTTATATGAGTGAGCTCAATTCGGTTGTTCTCAAGCATTATCTAAGCATGCAGCTGTGTGTCGACCCACGTTGGACGATCCCTTCACCTTACTACTATTCATCTGAGGACGATTCAAACAGTGACACACATGTATATTCCTCACCTCCTCGTTTACATAAGAAGGTTCGTCACAAACCTTCTTGATCCTTGTATATTCTCACTCCTCCTTATATATATTTTCCCTCCCTCCCCCAGTGATTCGAATCACTCGCCCCGGCTCCATATCATTTAATTTTATGGATATACTTAGGATATCCAGATCCTAAGTATGGGGGGAGAATGACCCGAGTCTCTTCATCATTATATGTACATTCTCCAGATCTCATCGGTTCCTACAATCACTCCTGTCCTATACTTAGGCTGATCAAAGCCTACGTATAGGGGGGACCGATGCCCGCCATGTATATACTCATCCATTTCCCCTATTGACCTCGTTCACCCCATTTTCTGTTCTTCTTCTACACTTAGGCGGCCAGAGCCTAAGTATAAGGGGGCGGGATGACATCTATACATTTTTGTATTATAGCTCTCCTACGCTTAGCATGAGCTATGTCTTTTTCCTCACTTTTCGTGCTCTGAGGACATAACACATGCTAAGTATAAGGGGCGTGTATATATTAAATATATACTTTACCCATAGCTCATACTTTCACGTATTTTCACGTATATTTATATATATTATGCAATAATTATAGGTGGGTAAAAATTGAAAAAAAATATACTTGTATAGTCTAGTATAGTATATTGTATAATACTTGTAAAACTTTTGTTAAATACTTGTATACTTGTATAATATGTATATTGTATAACAAATGTATAATTTGTATAACACTTATAAAACTCTTGAAAACTTGTTGTAAAATAGGACGTATACCAACTTTTCGAAACACACACACACACACACAAAAACAAAAAAACAAAAAATTGGCTTCTTATTTACTCTTGCATATCATCCTTGCATTCAAAAAAGAGAGAGAGTCTTACATTCATCTACATATCATGTCATCTGCACCTCATCTGCATATTTGGCATATGGATAGTGAAAAGTTAGTGGGTTCTGAACCAATTTATGAATAGATGTCGAGGATGGATTTGATTTGACCTTAATCTACCTAATTTCAGAGAAACCTTATAGGAACTGGAGTTAAGATCTTTCAGGTCGAGTGACTCAAATCTTTGAGTCCGCAAGTCCATGTTCACGTGTCATCTTGATTAGTCTAAGTAGAATATTTCGAACACACGCATGATTCTTTTAGATAGTGACATAACTTGGACAAGCACCATGCACATAGCTCTTCATTGATGAGGTGGTGAGGAGGTATAATCCTTTAGATTGGAGTAGCACATGGGTGGAAACATCGGTCCTCCTCTAGGGAGGGATGTGCATCTCAGCCTAGTCTGGTGATGTTGACATCTAAGGATGGTATGATGTAGGTTGCAATAAAGCTTCAAAAGAGGGATAGTCTACTGGCTCAAGGAGAAAAACTCCTTATGTACATACTGCACCTTGTATATATGTCAAAAAAAGAAAAAAAAAAGAAAAGAAAAGAAAAGAGCTTCAAAGTTTGCAGCTGGATGACTTGGCTACACTGGTCAAGCATCCCAGGATAGGTATCTACACTAGCCACCGTCCATTCTTCTCTCCATCCCCTCTTCTTGAGCTGGTCGCACTTGAACTTAGAAGGGAATACCTCACTCCTCGAGGAAAGAGTTATTGTACCAGGGAATTAGAGTTACCTTGTTAGAGGAGGTTGTTTCTTTGCCATTTCTAATGTGGAGAGCTATATTTCACTTACACAGTACAAGTAAGAATCATAGTCATCAGAAATTTATGTATGAGGATTTGTTCTGACCTGACTGTTGACGCATCTTGAATAGAAGACTTGTGGAACTTAAAGGTTGTTAGGTCTTAAATTCAGATCCCAATAAGGTTCCGCCACATTATTAATCCAAAGGTTGAGTCAAGATTCATTTTCGCCTTTTGCTCATGACCTTGGTATGGAACCCAATCTCATTTCACTTTTGCATTTCATTTTAGTTGCTCAGGGACGAGCAAGGTTTAAGTATGGGGGTTGATGAATCTGTGATTCGTCATTCTAAAAGTTGAAAATAGAGCTTTGTTCCCGAGTAATTAGCTACATATTTCTACTTATATTGCATAATTAGCATTCATGCATGCATAAATAATATCTGCATTTTAGCATTCATATCTACATCAAATAAGAAGCCAAGTTCACTTGTAAAAATCACATGTAATTACCATATTTGTATATATTTTATACTAACTTCAAATCCAATAAATTTAACTTTATTGTATATATTTACTAACACTAATAAAGGAAAAATATCAAAAAAATACTAACATGTAAAATTGACCAATAAAATCCAAATCCAAGTTTAAGAATATGAACTTAAAATGTGTATATCTCTCTCACACAATGCCTGATTTAGGTCTACTCACTTGTAAAGTAATATACATTAAAAGACCTTCAAAATGAAACCAATTTCATTAAAATCTAAGATCGTATGCAAAACTTGGGTTTTGGACCCCTATTATATTGTACATATTGACCAAAATGCCCTTGTATTTTCTCCTTTTATTTTCTTAATTATTAAAAATCCAAAAAAAGATTAAATTGTAAATATTCCTTTCATATTTTATTCTATTTTTATTTTGATTTTTCTCTTATTTAAAATGATAAAAAAATTAACAAAAGATAAAATGCGGTATTTTATATCTATAAGGTACCACCCAAAAATACATTATGTACAGATGACTGCTTTGGATTTTTGACCCTTCACAAAAGTTGTATATCTCACCGAGACGAGCAAATTTTGTGTTGATCACTTTTTGATTTTACCCCTTTTGTTATTTCTTTTTTATTTTTCTTTGCATTTGTTTTTGAATTTTTCAGGAGCGACACGTGGCGGCTCTGGAGCCGCCATGTGTCCCCCCATTTTTATTTATTTTCGGAATTTATTTTATTATTTTATTTATTATTATTTTTTATTTAATTAATTATTTATATACATTTATTTATTTATTTTAATTTCTTATTTTTACCTTTATTTTCCCTTTATTATTTTTAGCCTACTTATTTTACTTATTTTATTTTTTTTATTTCTCCTTTTACTTCTTCTTTACTTGTCTTCCACTCCAAGACACCACTTTTTCCACCACTCCTCCATTTCCTCCACTTTTTTTCCAACTTCCTCCTCTTTTTATTCCCAACATCCCCTTCATTCATCTTCATCCACCTTTCAATAGGAGAGGAGCGAGCCCCCCCTTGAGTTTCAGGTGACGGCTGCAACTCCTTCACGGTTGAGCAACAACCTCCTCGAGATTTTTCTCAGGTGCGATCCAGCGATCTATCGCCGTTGCAACCCTACTCATGAGGCTGCCAAGATTCGAGCTTCTCATGCCAAGCTCGTGAGGCCATGACGGAGGCCGCACACCGCAGCCCCACCCTTCGGCCAAATCACAGGTAAATATTCTATCTTCATTTTTTTCTTTTATTATTTATATAACGTCACTCACTTGTCTTCTTCATTGCCATCACATTTGCACCATCACATTTTTTAACCTCACATCTTTACTACCAATCCTCCTCCTCCGATTATTATCATCATCATACATCACACAAACACCACCTCCTCATTCCTGAAATTTAATTTGATGTTTAAAGAAAATCGAAAAAAAACAAAAAAAATATTAAAAAAATAGAAGCAGCTCGCCCACAGGCCCGCCATCGCCATACGCCCTAGCCTGAGGCCAGCCCAGTGGGTCAGCCCCCTCTGTCACTTCAGTAACTCCCTTGGCTCGTGGGCGCCACCGGCTTGTGAGCGCGGCCCAGTAGCCCCTAGCCTCATGAATGTCATCTCCTCCAACCAGTTCCAGGCTGACCCCGCATTCGCGCCCCAGCCGCCCTTTCACCGTGCGTCTACCTCCCCCTGGTTGCACGTCTCCCCATCGCTGCGCCACAGTGCTGCCTCGCCGTCCACGGCAGACAGCCGCGCTGCCCACGTGGTTGACCGCCCCGCGACTGCCCAGTAGGCCGCTGCCGCTTGGCCTTGTGCGGCTCCCCGCGCACTTGTTGCCCCACAATCGCCTACCAGCCACGTAGCGCCCCACGCCGCTAGCGGGCCGCGTGCACTGCCAGACGTCGTCCATCCCATAATGCGCCACCAGCTGCGCGACCAACGCCCGCTCCTCATCGTGTGCGGCCGTCAGCGCAGTCACTCTGCACCACCCGCGGTGGACCGCCACCTCCCGCTGTGCTCCAAATGCTCCTCCTACAATTGCGTGAACCCTAACTTCGGTTTCAAACCCACGTTCTGCAAGGTCCATTCAATTTTATTTGTTTATTTTTTTTGTAAAAATTACATAGTTAGTCCGTTAATTTTCATTATTTATAAAAACATCCATGTTCACATTTCAGTTCATTCAGTTTTAATTCTGTCTTGCAAAGACACCCCTGCATTTATGCTCTAGTTTGAACCTTAAATTGTATCATTTTTTTCATACAAAAATAGCATTTTGTTTAGAAATTAATTCTGTACATTTTGGCTATTTGTTTATATTTTTGTGAGCATCGGATAATTTATTAAAAATCAGAGTTTGACATTCCGTGATATTTTCCCAATTTAAGCTCTGAAATTCGCACACATATTCATTTGTTGCTCTAAAAATTGTAAAAAGCAAATTTGATGCCTTTAGTTGTGCTTTAATCACTATCCAAATTTTATTGAAATTGAAAGTGGTATTTGCTTAAAATAAATTATAGAGAGATTTCTGTAAATAATTTTTAATTAAATCCACGAATAACATTTTTACGAAATTTCAACTCTCTTGGTTTATAATGAAAATATCTTTTTGAGATAAATAGCTCTCTGCAAATTTAATTTTGTGGATTTATTAGAAATTAAATACTAGCAGTCACTTTATTTTCAGTAAAAAATTCATAAAAAACCATAAAGTGTCAGAAAATTCTAAAAATTTTAATGTAGCTTTATTTCATCATATTTCACTTCCAGTAAAGTTTTCATAATTTTCGCATATCATTTGCATGAAAAATTGAATAAAAACCCCAAAAAAGTTTGCATTTTTCGTTATTGCATCTTAAATCCTAAAAATCCAAAAAATATATATTTTGCATTCATCGTTGTATTAGGTTTTTTAGGAAAAATATAACTTGGCTAATCTGAATTAATTTCACATTAAAATTAAATTTGGCTAAGTTGTGTATTTTCTTAATAACCTATCTTGTCTGATTCTGCATTTGGCATTTATATTGCAGTAAAAAATAAAAAAACCCGCTTGGAAAACCGTGATCTAATTCATCTAAGTAAATCCGAAGCAGTTCCTTTGCCTCCTTGAGTCGACCCTAGGGCTTGTCCAGGTTAAAAAATATCAAACCGCACATTAAATAACTCATCGATTCTTCTATTTGTGCGGTTAATTTTTGATCGATTTGAATTTATCTGACTGCAACAAATTCGTTAATTCGATACTATTAAAAGGATAAAATTCAGATCATTCATAAGCTATGAAGGAGAACATACCTATCGTGGAGTCTTCTTCAGCACCAGCAGATCAAGCACCCTATCTAGTTTTTCCTTTGTTTCTATTTCTGCACATGTATTGGATGATATCGTACAGACTAATTCTGATCATCCTTTTGTACATGTTGATACTGAGATTAATAAGAGAAATGAGCACTTTATTTCTTCTGATTCAGTTCCATTTCCATATGCCTTGAATAAAAGAAAAATCTAAAAACAAAAACAACCTTATCTGATCCTGGAGTGGTAGAGATACTTCAAAGCATCTTTTTAGAGATACCACTCATGAGATTAATAAGAGAAATGAGCACTTTATTTCTTCTGATTCAGTTCCATTTCCATATGCCTTGAATAAAAGAAAAATCTAAAAACTAAAACAACCTTATCTGATCCTGGAGTGGTAGAGATACTTCAAAACATCTTTTTAGAGATACCACTCATTAAGGCCATGGAGTACATGCCCGCAGACAATAAGGGAATGAAAGAAGCATGTACTATGAAGTGTCAGCCCAAGCAAAATTGATGTCCAAGAACTAAGAAGCATATTTTGACCATTCCATAGTTCACACCATTAGCAACCTCCACTACAGGAATTGCCCCATTTAGGGACGACAACTAGCGACGGTTTTTGAATGACCGTCCCTAATGCCTCTTTTTAGGGACGGTCATCAAACAACCGTCCCCAATAACCACATAATGGGCGACTGTATGTGGACTATCGTCCCTTCTGTATTAACTCAATGGGGACGGTCACTAATGATCGTCCCCTCTGCCTTGAGTCAGGCCACTGGACGTTTTCGACCCTTCTGGAAGGGCTTTGGGGACGGTCCTGACCGTCCCCATTGTTCCTCTGTTGGCGTCGCCTCTAGCGATTGGACCATAGAGGTCGACCAAAGGGGACGGTCGTAGGTGACCGTCCCCTCTGTTTTGAGCAAGCCACTGGACGTTTTCGACCCTTCTGGAAGGTCTTTGGGGACGGTCCTGACCGTCCCCATGGGTCCTCTGTTGGCGTCGCCTCTAGCGATTAGACCAAAGAGGTCGACCAGAGGGGACGGTCATAGGTGACCGTCCCCTCTGTTTTGAGCAGGCCACTGGACGTTTTCAAACCTTTTGAAAGGACATTGGGGACGGTCCTGACCGTCCCCATTGCTCCTCTGTTGGCGTCGCCTCTAGCGATTGGACCAAAGAGGTCGACCAGAGGGGACGGTTATAGTGATCGTCCCCTCTGCCTTGACCAGGCTACTGGACGTTTTTGACCCTCCTGGAAGGGCTTGGGGACGGTCCTGACCGTCCCCATTGTTCCTCTGTTGGCGTCGCCTCTAGCGATTGGACCATAGAGGTCGCCCAAAGGGGACGGTCATAGGTGACCGTCCCCTCTGTTTTGAGCAGGCCACTGGACGTTTTCGACCCTTCTGAAAGGGCATTGGGGACGGTCCTGACCGTCCCCATTGGTCCTCTATTGGCGTCGCCTCTAGCGATTGGACCAAAGAGGTCGGCCAGAGGGGACAGTTATAGTGACCGTCCCCTCTGCCTTGACCAGGCTACTGGATGTTTTCGACCCTCCTGGAAGGGCTTTGGGGACGGTCCTGACCGTCCCCATTATTCCTCTGTTGGCATCGCCTCTGACGAATGGACCAAAGTGGTCGACCAGAGGGAATGGTTTTTATTGATCGTCCCCTCTGCCTTGGCCAAAAGGGACGGTTAATGAATACCGTCCCTTATGCCTTTCAAAGGAGACTGTCTTTAGTGAACCGTCGCCGATCGTCACCAATGGAGACGGTCATTACGACCGTCCCCATTGGTCAGATCGAAAAAACCCCCTTCGACCTGCGTTTTCATTCCATTCTAACATCTTCAACCCGCCGCCCCAAGATCGCTCGCTCCGCCCCGGCGTCGCCTCCAGCTCCTCCTTGCTTGCCGACCTCGTCAATCTTCATTTCCGATAACTATCAACACACCTTTGCTTTTATTCTTGTTTATTTTACTTGATAATCTTGTTAGAGTTGTTTTTCCCCATATGATTTAGTTGTTTTGATGATATGCCTAGGTTTGCTTGATTTGTTTAGTATACAATAGATATGATTTGCCTAGGTTTTCCCCTAGTTATGATTTGTTTTGATGATATGCCTAGGTTTTTCCATATGATTTAGTTGTTTTGATTTGTGTATACATTAGATATACTAGGGTTGTGTATACAATAGATATCGTATAATGATTTGTGTATACAATAGATATCCCAAAATGATAGTGAAATCATACAATAGATATCCCCATAATGATTTGTGTATACCATAGATATGCCCATAGTGATTTGTGTATACAATACATATACCAATAATGATTTGTGTATATCATAGATATGCCCATAATGATTTTTGTATACAATACATATACCCATAATGATTTGTGTATAAGAGAAACACTTCATTATGGTTTAGGGTGGAAAACTTGTTGTCTATAATAACACAATGGTGTATTTTATTATGATTGTGCAGTAAAATGGATAAATCATGGATGGATAAGAGATACGATGACTTTCAACAATATAAGAGAGGAGTGACTGCGTTCTTGGATTGGGCATTTCAAATAGAAAGAGTGTGAGTTACAGCATTTGGCCCGCATTTCTCTAATGATGAGAGAAATGTTCGTTTGGGAATAGCCTCAGATGGTTTCAATCCGTTTGGTAATATGAGTCTGAGTTACAGCATTTGGCCCGTGATTCTGATTGTTTACAATCTACCACCATGGATGTCAATGAGTTCATCATTTATGATGATGACACTACTAATTCCTGGTCCTAAAGGTCCTGGCAACGCTATTGATGTGTACATACAACCATTAATGGATGAACTAAAAGTCTTATGGACTATTGGAATACCTACATATGATGCATGTAGGAAAGAGACATTTAAATTACAAGCTGCACTATTGTGGACTATAAATGACTTTTTCGCGTACGTAAATTTGTCAGGTTGGAGTACTCAGGGAAAACTCGCATGTCCTGTCTGTCTTGAAAAAACACATTCGACACGGCTGTCTGGAAGTATGAAACATTGCTATTTGGGTCATCATCGATTCCTTCCACCGAAGCATAGATGGCAAAGGGCTGATAATAATAAGAAATTTGACGGCTCAACTTATGGGCAACGACTTGACTTAGCACGTGTCAATGGTAACATTATTTGGGAACATCAATTACTTGTACGAAGCAGTTGTTTAGGACGAAAAACGAAGAAAAGTGTAGCCAGTGGTTGGAAGAAACAAAGTGATTTTTAAGAGAGTTGCCATACTGGAAACACTTACAAATTCGTCATAATTTGGATGTCATGCATATTGAGAAGAATGTTTTGGAGAATATTTTGGGAATATTAGATCTTTCAAGTCAATCTAAAGATAATGTAAGGACGAGACGAGATCTAGTTCAGCTTGGAATACGCGAGGATCTACATCCAATTGAATTAGACAATGGACGGATTAATATACCTGCAGCAGTATATACATTATCCAACGCTGAGCGTGATAAAATTTTCAGCTTCCTTAAAAGTTTGAAGGTATCTGATGGGTTCTCATCACAGCTGTCGAGGTGTGTAAATGAAAGAGAATGCAAGATAACTGTTTTAAAAAGTCATGACTGTCATGTTTACATGGAAGTGTTACTCCCATTCGCTATTCGCGAGATTGTTGAAGACACTGTCGTACAATCATTAACAGAATTGAGTGGATTTTTTAGATTACTGTGTTCGAAGGTTTTAGATCCGTTGATCTTGAGAAGACTTGAAGAAGATATTGTTATCACATTATGCAAATTAGAGAAGATATTCCCACCAGCCTTCTTTGACATAATGGTTCATTTAATAGTTCATCTAGCAGGTGAAGCAAGGATCGGTGGGCCGGTTCAATATCGTTGGATGTATCCAGTAGAAAGATACCTTCGAAAATTGAAAAATATGGTCTTTAATAAGGCACAACCCGAAGGATGCATTGCTGAAGGTTATCTTTGTGAAGAGTGTATTAATTTGCCAGTCAGGTAGAACAAGTTTTTTATATTCCAGACAACTTCAATGATGGATGGATCATACCCGTGAGAACAATACCAAGAGATTTTTTTGATGTCAATGATGATGATGAGTTGCTAAATATAAACGAGGCATATCAAGCTGAAATGCAAGAACATCCAACTGATATTGTAGATGCGGATTTTTAATGTGTAAGTTTACCATCTTTTATTTTCCAATTCTTTATGTTAATTATATCATTGTTGTTATATATAATTTAAATATTTCATAATATGCAGATATGCCTCCACGTCCTAGACGCATTTGGGATGCCCCGCCGGCACCACAACGAGGGAGTAGTACCTCCGATCCTGACGGATCGAGTAGTTCAGGCAGACGTAGAGGCCCATCTCAGTGCCGAGTGTTGGACCGTCTTCGTCCTGGGGAGACACTTAGGGTACGGATAGTTGGAGGTGATGCGGTGAGGGAGAACGCAGCTGATTTCCAGAGTTACTTGGGACAGGTGTGCAGAGCCAGGGTCCCTCTCCACATTACAGACTGGCGTTTAGTGGAGCGGTCAATAAAAGATGCCATTCTTCATGATTTGGAGGTATATATAATAATAACAAAGCAAATTTTTTCTTCAGTATATATATATATATAAACTTATATCTCTGTTTGCTTTCTTTGCAGTCTAGTTTTTCCTGGGACCGTGACCCGGCCACTGATGCTCTGATTTTATGCCATGGGGCGGAGATGTTGCGTAAATATCAAGGTCGTGTGAAGGCCCGAGTGAGTACTTTGCTTTATATTTAATGATAAATTTGTTTTTCATCATATAAGTATATAATTAATTTTCTTTATATTTTAAAGTACTTCGACCCGGAGCTTCCATTGGAAGCCAATTTGGCAAATTGTCCTCCGAATGTACCCGCTGAACAATGGAGGGCGATGGTTTACATTTGGATGGGAGAAGAACATACGGTATGTGACATATATATGTGCATTTTATACATATATCATTTCGAATTCTTTTATTAAAATTATTATCTTCGTATAGGGCATCTCAAGGAGAAATGCTGAAAATAGGAAGAAAGGTTTCAAGTCTACCCATAGAATGGGTAGAAGAAACACAAATCAATTAAAGGATGACTTCGTAAGTAATCTACTTTATGATTACTGTTAAAATTTTAACTATTAAATATGCATTAAAATGATATCCTAAGTTTAATAATATTTTCACATTAGGAAGTGGAGAACGAGAGAGTGTCCAGCCGAATGGAAGTCTTCGAGAAGTCTAAGAGCCGTGATGTGGGCAGGGAAGTTCATTGGGTGGATCCTGCCTATGGTCCAATTCATGTAAGTTATTCATAACATATTTGCATCTTTCTTACAAATTAAATGAATTTGAACTTACTTAAATAAATTTGTAGGAGGAGATGGTCAGGCTCACAACCACTGGCTCCGTAGACCACACCGGAACGAGTCATCCACCTCTTACTCCTGATGCGGCCTTCCTCTAGGCGACCGGTCCAGAGCATCAGGGACGCGTCTGTTGTGGTGGTCGTGGTGCCACCATACGGAATTGGTATGGAGTAGGGACCGGCTCGACCTCTCAGAAGACACAAAGAGAGAGGGAACTAGAGAGTCAGGTGTCTAGCATGAATATGGAGATTCAGGATTTACGCCAACAAATGGCGATTTTCAATGCATTCATACATGCACATCAAGGTGGAGCGTCGACTAGCCACCCAACAGATGATGATAATACCGCTGCGAGGCTAGGCGACGACGATGAAGGCGAAGAAGAAGATGATGCTGATGACGACGAGGATGCTGACGACGAAGAGGATGAGGACGACTAGGATAGCTTAGTTAGTTTGTAGGATACTTTACTATATTGTATAACTATTATGAACAATTATTGTATGCTACTTTAGTATTTTGAATGCATATGTTGTTGGACAAGGACTTTATGAATGTGGATTGCATTTTTTTGTGTGGTGATAGTAATGTTTATTATGAAGACCGATTTTTTGTAACAGGTACTACATTATATTGACATACAGGGCAAAATGAGGATCAAATAGGGGGCAATGGAAATTTTTTTTGTTAGCAGATGAACAAAGGGGATGGTCATGGCGACCGTCCCCTACGTTCTTAGAGACGGTTATGACCGTCTTCGCTTTCTCTCTTTCGGGACGGTCGTGACCGTCCCCCCTGATAACATTAAGGGACGGTCATGACCGTCCCTAATAAGATGCTTTAAGGGACGGTCACGCCCGTCCCCTATGGCAGACTTTTAGGGACGGTCATGACCGTCCCCTATGTATGAGTATTGTGGACGGCCCGTAATAACGTCGCCTATACCAAATGGGACGCGACCTTTGGAGACGATCTTAGGACCGTCCCCATTGGTCAATGGGGATGGTCAAGTTATCATTAGCGACGGATGTTGACCGTCGCCTGTTCAACTCTTTCTTGTAGTGCTCCCGCCTAAAAAGAAAAGGGAGAACCTCAAATTTGTTGTTTGATATTTGATCAAGAGTTCGATCGTACTCTTCTCGATAACGGATCCTCGATCAATCTTATGCCATCCTTGCTACTCACTGAGTTTGGGTTGGGGCCTCTTAGATTGATCAAGATGATCCTTCAATTTGCTGATAGATAGATCAAAAGGTTGAGGGGCATTCTCAAGGACATTATTGTAACAGTGCAAGGAATGAGCTTCTTATTGTCATGGATATGGATACGTCTGCTCCGTTACTCCATACCCTGTCATATTTGGTCAGTCATTCCTTCGAATAGTCAAAGCGTTAGTTGATTATGGTACTGAAGAGATCACCTTCCACTTTCAATGTGATAAGGTGAGGATTGAGACGATCCCAGATCCTCGTCCATCACTACCATTATCAGTAGACGAGAGAGAGCATGTTACAACAGATTCTGATGACTGTGATTTTCTAGCTAAGATATTTGTTACCCAGATCATTTCACTAATTTTATGGAAACCACGGAGTTCCTTTCCCAGAAGAATTACCTAGAAATCATAGTTGATTTTAGCTCCCCTATTGATCAGTCTGAATTGTCAGTTGATGGATAGTTTGAGCTATTTCCTGAGGATCATTCTAAGCTATTTTTTGAGAGACATTCTGATGATATTATAGCTGAGATATGTGAGCCACATTCTGAGGAGATTAATGATTTTACTACTGAGATATCTCATACATTTATTGATGAGTTTAGTGAGATCTTTAAGTGTTCTGATGAGCCATTCCTATCTAAGTAGAGAGCCTTCCTTGCAGACCTTTCTGAGATATTGCATGTTGAGCCAACAATAGCCACGGTGGATAGTTCGCGCAGTGTAGATCATTTACCTGCTACCAGTTCAGTTGTAGAGCAGATTCAAGTTCCAACTGAGCTCAAAGCTTTACCTTCATCTTTGAAGTATGCCTTCATTGTGGGTGCCCCTAGATGTTTCCAGTCATGATCAGTTTGCAGTTGACTGACAACCAGGAATATCACTTGCTAGATGTTCTTGAGAGAAACTACAAGGCTATTGGCTGGAGTATTTCAGATATCTGTGGGACTAGTTTCGCTTTATGATCGCATCATATCTACGTAGAGGATGACAGCACGTTGACCCGTGAGTTTCAACGTTGTCTGAATCCAAATGTCTAGGATGTTGTTAGGAAAGAGATCAAGAAATGGTGTGATGCTGGCTTCGCTTCTCCCATTTCAGATTCCAAGTGGGGTCAGTTTGTTACTTGTGGTCTTGAAGAAATCCAGGGTAACAATCATGATGAATGATCGTGGTGAGGAGATTCCGACTCGTGTGGTCACTTTATGGCGTGTCTGTGTAGATTATCGGCGACTGAACTCAGCGAGAAAGAAAGATCACTTTCTACTACCCTTTATTGATCAGATTATTAAGAGGTTAGTGGGGAAGGAGTTCTTTGTTTCTTGGATGGGTACTCGTGATACAACCAGGTTGCAATCGCTCTCGAGGATCAAGAGAAGACTACTTTTACTTGTTTGTTTGGCATCTACGCCTTTAGACTGGTGCCCTTTGGATTATGTAACACCCCCGCTACATTACAAAGGTGTATGTTGGTCTTTTTTTCGACATGGTAGGTAGTTTTCTAGAGGTCTTATGGGAGAAGGGTCACTTTATTGTGACTAATGGGATTGTATTGGGCCACATCATATCCAAACAAGGTATGCATATTGACCAAGCTAAGATTAATGTGAACTATAATCTAGAGATGTAACGGAATTTGAAGCAATTGAGGTCGTTCCTTGGTCACGTTGGATTTTATAGGCTATTCATTAATGACTTCAGCAAGGCCACCAGGCCTATAACTGAGCTTTTGAGAAAGGAGAGTGAGTTTATTGTTGATGAGTAAGTCCTCCTTGCATTTCATTAGATGAAAGAGATGGTTACTAGAGCTCTTGTCCTTCAGCCACCTGATTGGTCTCTCCCTTTTGAGATCATATCGGACGTATCAGATTATGCAGTTGGAGTTGTTTTAGGGTAGATAAGGGATGTGTTACCATTTTCATACAATATGCTAGCAACACTCTAGATGAGGCATAGCGCAACCACACAGTTACAGAGAAGGAGATGTTAGTAGTAGTATTCGCTTTAGAGAAGTTCTACTCTTACCTAATTGGATGCAGACTTATTATTTACACAGATCACACTACCATACGGTACTTACAGTCTATGAAAGGTGCAAAACCATTCCTTATCAGATGGATCCTTCTTCTCATGAGTTTGATTTAGAGATTTGAGATAAACCTAGAATGAAAAATGTTGTGGCAAATCACATTTCTCGTATTATAGATGCGGAGTGCCCTGAGCAGCTATTGCTACCCATTTCAGAGAGCTTTCCATGTGAGGTTATCTTGTTTGTTGCCTCACTCCCATGGGATGTTGATACTGTGAACTATCTTGTCTCCAAGAAAGTTCAAAAAGATTGGCCCAAGATGAAGGTAGACAAATTTCTGTCAGAGATTCTTTTTTACCAGTGGGAGGATTCGTACCTATTTTGTGAGAGTGCGAATTGTATCTGGAGGAGGTGCATTCCTCAGGAGGAATACACCAGTGTGCTTGAGCATTATCACATATTAGATATAGGTAGACATCACTCGAGAAGCGCACGGCACCAAAGGTTCTTCAATGCGGCCTATGATGGCCAACTATGTTTAAGGATGCTACAGATTATGCAAGACATTGTACTAATTGCCAGAGAATGGGTGGAACACTTGGTTCCAAAGATACCATGCCCCTGAAATATATCCATATTTCAGATGTTTTTTTATTCTTGGGAAATAGACTTCATGAGCCCATTCCCTGTTAGTCAGGGATTTCAGTACATCCTACTTGTCGTGGATTATGTTAGTCATTGGGAGGAGGCAATCCCCACCCGAGTAGCTGGTAGTCGTACCATTTGTTCCTTTCTCAAGGTCAACATTATTATGTGGTTTGGGATCACCAAGAAACTCATTTTAGATGACAGAAGCCATTTCATCAATAGAGAGACCAGAAAGCTAGTTAAGGCGTGTGTCATAGAGCAGCTTGTCACATTTCCTTACTACCCACATACCAACGACTTGGCTGAGATTTCAAATAGAGAGATCAAGATGATACTTCAGAAACTTGTACGTCCAAATAGGAAGAACTGGTTCTAGATGCTTGACTTTGTTCTAGGCTTATCAAATGGTAAACAAATCTCCATTGGGTATGTCTCCTTATAGATTGGTTTATGGAAAGCCTTGCCACTTGCCAGTTGATTTGATTCACAAATCGTTATGGGCATTCCATGTATGCAATTTGGATTATGAGAGAGCAATCCAGAGTAGGAAAGTGGATCTGAACATATTGCTGGAATTTTGAAATTTCGCCTATGACAACACACCCATGTATAAGGAGAAAGTCAAGCGTTGGCATGATAGATACATTAGGAGAAAGACTTTTACACCTGATTAGAAAGTATGGTTGTTTGATGTGAAATTATAGTTGTTTCCAGGAAAACTTAAAAGCAAATGGCCAGAATCGTTCACTGTTAGAGTTGTATGTGACAATGGTAGTATTGTCGTATCTAGGTTTTCATCTAACGCATAGCCATTTGTTGTGAACGAACAGTTGCTGAAGCCATATCTAAATCATGATACATTCCTTTTCGTGGTTGATTCTATCCATTTGGTATCAGACGACGATCCTTTGACATCTTCTATGTCTGATACATGAGTTGATATTCTTTTCTATATATCCTTTCATTTTATTCTTTCGTCTTCTATTTTTATCATTCACCTCTTTCCTGTGTGTGTGTGTGCTATACTTAGAATGTATTATATCCTACGTATAGGGGAGGTGAATAACTTGAGTCATACATTTTAATTCTGTTTCATCACTATTATTGTTGCCTACACTAAGGGATCCTTTTAGGTATTTGGGGAGTGATGTTGTTCAGTTCATTCTTCTTTATTTTTGTTTTTTTTTCTTTTTATTTTCGTATGTTCCCTCATTTGTTCTTCAACTTATTAATATTATTTTTCTATACTTAGGGATCTTCCACTCTAAGTATAAGTGGGGACAAGTAGAGTCATTGAGATTGTATATTTTTTTCCTCGATTTTCCCCGTTTGTGCAGGCTCTATACTAAGTATTATTTACTCCTAAGTATTTCTTTTTCTCAGAATTATTTCTTTTTCTCAATTCCTCGATTTTCCTTATTTGTACAGTCATTGTACTTAGGATTATTTATTTTGCTTTTCTTTTTTCAACACTTATAGGAATAAGTGTTTTCTAGGGACTAACAAAGGCAAGTATAGGGGGTGATGAATCTCCATTTTGTCAGCTTTATTCTTTTATTTTTACCTTAATACCCTAGCTAAATGCATGCAAATAGCGCATATTTATACAAAATAACATTCATCATTTATTTTGTAAATACTATATAAAATATTGTAGTTAATGTCAAAAGAAAAGAATAAAGAAAGATAAGAAAAATAAATGAAATAGAATAGGTATTGAATGACTCTAAATATTGAGATCTAGGCATCAGGATGACTGGATCGATAAGGAATAAAGTAGGGGAGATAAGGGCCAAAAATACAATAAAAATTCCAATTTATTTTACCAAATAATCTATTTTTGAGACTTTACTTATACCTCAAATCGATAAACTTTGTAGATGAAAGTTGTAGATAAAAATACATACTAAAATACAAACTATATTTCATACAAAAATAATAGACATTGCACTTTATGTTACTTAAAATAAAAATACAAAATCCAAATGCCACAGACCCATATCTGCTCCACATGAATTCGAAATTCATCAAAATCACCTTAATTGTATATAACCTTTTTATTAGCTATTTAGTGAAGCTGATTCCATTTAATTTGGAGTTAAGATGCAAAAGTTAGATTTTGGACCCCTATTGTATAATATAACTAAAAAAATATTCATTTTATTTATTTTTTGTATTTTAAACAATATTATATTTTTATAATTCTGCAAATATTATTTATAGGATATGTACATAACTAAAATAAAATAAATCCTTAAAAAAATATTAAAATAAAATAGGGAACTAAAACACATAGATGAATTGTCTATACATATACACATATAAAAATACACATATTTATTTAACAATATAATGAACATTAGAAAAATACAATAATAATATACTAATGTGTGTTTAAATAAGTTATAAACATATAAAATAAGTATATAAAATAATAAAATTAAAGTAAAAATAAAATATACAATATAGGTAAATATACTTGATTCTACTTGAAAATAATAACATATAATAAATAACCCAAAAAATTAGGAATTAATTACTACATAAAATAGTAAACATTTTCTATTTTATAGACTAAAACTAATTAATTCTTTTATTATTATTTATTGATTTTAAAATCATTTTCTATTTCCTTTTTCCTAGTTGGTCCACCTAGACCAACCAGGACCTTCCTTTGGTTGACCTCGGTCAACTACCTCAGCTGGACCTCTGACTTGTTAGAGGTGTCGAATCAAACCTTTACTTCCAGTATTACCGCATGATTCCCTTATCGAATCGCCCTGCACTCTTCACGAGAAATCTTCTTGGCATCTCCCTCATCCTCGTCGACCCTTCTTCCATCATCATTTCTTCCTCCTTCGTACGCAATCCCCCATTGAAACCCTCTTGACCACATGCCTATATCTTCCACCCTTCTTCCCCATTTTGCGGTTGGTTCCTTCTTCTCTCATTCTTAGCCCCTCGGACATGTTTAAATGCCATTAGCTATGTGAGAGTGTGCTTTTGGTGAGGTTTGCTATGAGGAGGAGTGGATTTGAGAGCCGGTTCCCCTTATCTCTGTCACTCGCCAGCATTGAGGTTCTGTCTCACGGTCTCCGACCATTGGAGGCCATCCTTTCTCGCTTTATTAGGTAATTTCCTTCGCCTTTTCAATTCTAGGAATTATCTTCATCTTTTATTGTGTACATATCACTATTTCCATGTCCCAAGTACACCAGAGCTGCTAGGGCTCCGATCATCGTATCGCTTGTGTACCCATTATCTCAAAACACCAACCACCTCATGACCTTTCCCTTCATTTCTCCACCAAATATGCCCACCAGACCACCCAGATCCCCTCCAGATATGGTCTGACCATCTCCCTCCGCCTCCCTATGCCAGAGATGTACCTCTCCACCCCATCTCGCATCCAAACCACTCAATAACAGCCCAAACCAATTTTCCCCTCCACCTTCATTCTTTTAAGCTTGTTTGTAAGTATAGAAGGGGGCATTTGAGCCTCATTTGAAGTTCAGAAGGAGCGCTAGGTAGACCAAGTCTCCGGACCCCCTCTGAAGGGGGCTCGATAATTTTGAAGCTTTTATAAGCTGTGGATTTACTCCAGCATCCTCTTCCCCATCTCAGCAGCCCTCGGGAGAGTCGGATGGTGGTGATCGGTCTGAAGAAAGCCGCCCGAGTTAGGTATCTTCCCAATTCATCCAGTAGGCATATCCACTATCTGATCAAGAACATAGAGCCTATGCTTCTAACTATAGTTTGATCGACCAGATCCCTCACTGTCAGATATATATTGGGGATCTAATATGGGTCGTAGTTATTGAAGCATCGTCACATGCTTATAAGATGACCCACATCATGTGAACGAACCAGGCCGTCCAATATCGTGCCCTTTGGGGGGAAAAGTGCATATTACCCCCACTATTCTATTTTTTTATTTGGTCCTGTAAATAATTAAACTGCTTTGTATTTCCTGTAATTTTTGTAAATGGACCCTCGAACATCTATCATATCACCTTTTGGTTTTTGTCAACTCGGCTCACGCGGTCCCCCACGTGAGTTGGCCATCTTTCATTTAAACCAAATATATTTTAATATAAAATTAAATTTCCAGTTGTAAACTTTTAGGTAATTTGCATTGTTCCCGTTTGTTTTAATTTAATTACAAATATACCCCTTCTAATTCAATTAGTTATTGTGTTTGTTTTCTATTTTCTAAAAATATCTAACATGCTCCAAAATTGTAAAAAAAATTTGGATATGGTGCATGCTTGCATGCTTTTTCATGCTATATATTTATTTTTGCATTTCACATATTTTTCCGATTTATTAAAAATCAAAATAGAATGTTGTATTGCATGTTTGATTTTAAAAAATACAAAAAATATAAAATCATATTTTAAAAATTCCAAAAAAAATAACATTATCTATTATTGTATTTTATACCTCCAAACTAAAAATTCTTAAAAATAGAAAAAGAAAATCATATAAATTAAAAAGCTCCAAATACTTGATAAAAAAAGTAAAAACTTTCCAAAATACCAAAATTATTATTTTCTATTTTATATCTGTATATATATTATATAATATTTGTAAAAAAAGAATTTTGAGCAATTTTGAACTAATTTGGTGGTTTTAAATTTCAAAATTGTTCAGCCTATTTAAAAAGTCCTCGATTTTGTAAATTTTGGACTTAAAAAAACTTAAAAATTAGTAATAATATCTAAAAAATCACAAAATAGTAGAAAAAGAAAAAAAAACCCGAACCTTTTAGTCTTCAAATTTTTACTATATTTAGCTATATTTATAATTATATATCCCTATTTTGTATTATATATTCTATTTCTAAGTATATATAGGTTATATCAATAATTATTATAAATACCTTTATCAATAGTTTAGAACCTTTAAAATAATAAAAAGGACTGTATTTACTAGTATTTTCTGATTTTTATAGATTTATTATATATTTATATTATATATCCCCTATATTATACATATTGCATGTATATATACATACATACATACATATATATATATAGATATTCATATTATATATTAAAAAGAAAAATTAAAAATCATAAAATCATAAAAAGAAATAAAAATTTTAAAAATAAAAATTAAAAAAATATAAATATAAAAAGGGAATTATTTTATTTAATTTAAATCTACAAAAATATTAATTGATTAATTGATTAAATATTGTACAAATATACATTATTTATTATTATTTATTTATTTATAATTAATAATTAGTGCTACCATGTATTGCTCCATGTGTTTGATACTCTACCATACTTACACCTATACACTTCTATAGTAGTCTTATAATAAATTTTAACTCACACACACGGATTGCTTGAATTCTTCTATGGGTTAAATGTTGATTAGAGGCATACTTGGTCGTGCAACAATTTCTAATCATGTTTGATAAGCAGACTAGTGCAAAAACGACCTCTATCAAATGGCGTCGTTTCCAGGGAGCAATGAAGTGTAGCATATTTGTACACTATTCTTCTTTTACTTTTAGCTATTTATTTTTTGTATTTATTTGACTGTTATGACCACCTCTTTCTTTGTTGATATTTCTTGTGAGGTAGTGGACAGCAATGGCAAATTCTTAGGACGTTGATGCACCTGAGCAAACTAGGAGCAAGCGGGAGAAAGTGGCAGAGAAAGATGAATAAGAAGAGCAGCCTACTCTTTAGCTATTTTTTGTTTTATTTTGTGAGGAGAACTTTCTTTTTATTTTTGTAAAATTAATTTGTTATAATTTTGGACATTAGACACTCCCACACTTCACAAGATCCATTGCAGTAGTGTCTGTTCACCAAGGGGCCTCATTGGATTTTTTGTTGTTTTCATCACTTTTCTTTTTCTTTATTTCATGTGTTTTGAGTTTTTCGCTTTTCTTTTTATTTGATTTGTGTGATTGAGCCCAAGTTTAGGACTTTCTTGTTCACTAGATTAAGGTCCAAAGCCTTAATTAAATTGCATGTACCTATAGTTACACTTGTATCTAGTCAAATCTAATTAGTGGTTATTTGGATTAAAAACTACACGCTGTGAGAGGCTCCACATAGCGCTTACAGAACCCAGTGTTGTGAGCACTGAGGAATCTCCACAACCAGACTCTAGGTTTCTTTTCTAGATAGTCAACTCTTGTTCTTCATGATAATAGAAACTCTTATTTAGGGTGCTTTCATCAGCTAGCATTTCATATAGTGTAGGTTTTAATTTCTGTCTAGCATCTTACACGAAGAGAGCTGGAGGCAAGGTGAGCTCCATCTATCTTTAGATACATCATTGATTTATGCTTACATTTTTTTTCTGATTCTCTCCCTCTGATTTTGATCACATCGGATACTAAAGGAATTGATACCTCGTTAGGATTCGTGCATTCAAAAGTATCCAAAAAAAGTTATAACCAATAAAATTGGGACTTCTAATTCTACTCAATCCTAAAATAAATGTAAGGACATCATTTGTTTTGGGGAGAGTAACCCCCTCCTTGTACACATGTTGCATTCAGATTGAGTGAGGCATGTACACTTAAGAAATAGAGCCCCCTTTTCTAGACTTGTCCCTTAAGAGCTTGGGTCAGATGTTGGGCCTTGTTATTGCTGGAACCACTTGCCTCAGACGTTAGACGAAGGGGTCCCGATCTTCTAGTAGATATGCACTACCGACTAGACCACAACCACTCTAGGTTACTACACCTGTGAGCATGGAAATATTTTGTTTTCTCACCTAAATCTAAAATTTGACAAGATAAAAAAGATCAAATTTTCATAATGAACACTGTATTGAGTTGGTGAATTGAGGGGTTTGTTTGTTTGTTTATATTTATGTTTGTGTGCATACTCGATCTTCTCTAAGCATTTGTACCTTTTCTTGCATATCTTGACTTGACCTCCGTGCTCTCCCGATCCCCATATTTTGTTTCAGAGATGGCTGATTGGAGTTATTTTTATCTGGACTCTGCAGATCCTTCTTACTCCAGCGATTTCACCTCCATTTTCTCAGGAGGACTTTGTCTCCTGACTTTTTTTTGTGCATATCTGCCTCATCCATAGTTTTAGGCATCGGATTTTGATTTTTACCCAACACCACCACCATATCACCCACCCGAGACTGGGTTGTTGGAGTCATCTCATGTGGATACCACTCTTAAGTACATGATCTGGGTAGCGAAGCAAATGAATCAGAGGATAGATGACCTCACTATCCTAAATAAGAGCTATACTGTCGCTTCACCATCTGGATTCATGGATTCACTTGAGGACACCCATGAGAGCTTGCAATCTCCCAAAATACGAAAAATGAGAAAATAATAAAAAAATAAAAAAGATTATGGGAGACACCTATCCGAGTCAATTTGTGAGGAGAGGGCGCCCATGCCACATCCTTTGCCCACACACACATGCAGACCAAAGTTCCCACCTTTGCCCCCATGGATGAATTGTACGGACTACAATTAGTCATCCTTGTGTAGATGTTAATTATGATCTCTTCCCTTGTATGGAAGAGATTGAAAATCTTAAAAATGTTGACTCGCCCCAAAGTAGTAGCAGTTATTCATGATATTATTGAGGCCCCACATCAAAAAGCTATAAACAAATTATCTGCATACCCAACCAAGAAAAAAAGGGACGAAGTAGATCCGAGCGACACCTTCTCACCATGGCCACTGCCTACCCCATCACTCACCGTCTGATCTATAAGAAAGGGGACACTAGTACACCCATCGTGAAATGTGTCATTACTGGCTATTCTTGTGATCATACTCTCCTTGACGGTGGCACGTTGATTAATATAATACCCTCCTCATTGGTACAGTCTCTTCATCTTGAGCCTCTCAAGGAGACCATGATGATTTGCCAGTTTGTTGATGGATCAATAAAGAGGCTGAGGGGTATTCTAACGTCGTCATTCAGATCTAGGGTGTGCACGTCACAGTTGATTTTGTTATATTGCCTTTAGAGGCGTCCACTCCTGTGGAGCACTCTTCAATCATCATGGGATGACCTTTTCTCACCTCTGCGAGAGTCATTATTGATTATGGATCTGGAGAAATTTGCTTTCGTTCTACCGACGAGAGCATTGTCTTGATCACCGCACCCACTACCAAATAGAGACCCACATCTAATGAGTGTGTGCCCAAGTTAGTCAACCCCAAGGACTATGAACTTGCTTATATTAGAGAGGTTTGCTTTATCATGGATGATTTCGAGACATGAGGATTCCTCTTTGAAGAGGAAGACTCGAAAAGCAAATACCTTGGAGTTCCCTTTTTCGGTGCGTGGTGATGTATTGATGACATCCGTGACATTTACACCATAGACAAGACACCTTATTGTGGAGGGCAGACATAGGACAGACTTCACAAGCCATACTTGACCTTAGTACTTCTACTGACGAGTTCATGCATTTTCATTTTGAGATTTGTGAAACTTCCTAGGCTATACCTGACCACACTACTTCCATCAACCAGTTCATGCCTTTCTATTTTGGGATTACTGAGGATCTACCCCTTGTTAATCCTAACTGAGTTGAGTCAGATGATGACCCGATATCGACTTACACCTTATTAGATCCATTCCTCAGTGCTCATACAAGAAGGTACTCTTTCTACCTTCTTGATCTTTGTATAGCATCCACTTTGTATATTTGCTTTCATTTTCTTCTTAACGTCTACTATTTCACGCATCCACCTCATACCGTGTGTTTGCCTTGCTTAGGACATACTTTGTCCTAAGTATGGAGGGGGGGCATACGAGCCGAGTGTTCTTTCTTCGTTCTGTTTGATGACTTCTATTGTTACCTATACTTAGGGCTAGTTTACTTAAGTATAGTGGGAGTGATGCATACATTCACCTAATGTATTTTTTTCTATTTTATATATTTATTTTCTTCATCCCCTCAACTGTCTCATCTCTGTGTCTATACTGAGGGATGTCTTACCCTAAGTATAAGGGGAGACAGACTGTGTTGTGAACTGTTCAATCCCACCCCCAACCCTCCCTGCATGTAGATACAATGTGCTATACTTAGGATTAATTGATCCTAAGTATAGGGGGGACAATTGACTTCTCATTCTTCATTCTTTCATTATTCTTCAGTTGTTGTAGTATAGGCTCATCTATACTCAGTACGAGTTATATCTTCTCTTTCTGTCTTTGATCTATGAGGACATAACTCAAGTTAAGTATAGGGGGTCGTATATATATTGTATACACTTTACCATAACTATTACTTTCGTATTTTAAAAAATATGGCTAATTACTTAAAAACATTATACATACACATCAAATTCGTTGTACATACTGATTAATAAAACTGGTTGAAAATGTGATGCAAAATAATTAAAAATCCATATGAAAAATCTTTTGAAAACTTTTTGAAAAATGTTTTGTAAAATGTTTTCAACCTTTGTAAAAATGCTTTGCTTGTAAAATTTTTTTTCTTTGTATGAATAAAATGTTTTGAAAATCTATTTGCAAATGTTTGGAAAACAGTTGCAAAAATATATTGAAAAAATCTATACATATTGTATGAAAAATATTTACAAAATAATTTCCAAATTTTGTAAATCTTTGTATAAATTATTTGTCAAATTATTCTTTCAAAATAAAAATTTCAAACTGTTTGTCAAAACATTTGCAAATTATTTTGATGACTATAGAGATTTTTTATGAACATTATAAATAAAACTTGTAAATAACCTATAAATAATAATGATGCACTCTTGTGTAAATATCTACACATATTCCTTTTTGTTTTTGGAAAATCACTAAAAATTTGCAAAATACAAAAATCTAAAAAAATGCAAAAAAAATTAAAGAACTTGCATAAAAATTGTGAAACTATTCAAAAATCCATAAAAAAGTTCAAAGCCAAAAAAATTGCATCACAAAAAAATCTGCATTGTACATAGCATTTGCATTTTTTTGGGTTGACATTGATAATTGAACAAGTTTAAATAAAATCCAAAGATTGGGTCTTGGTTGGACCTTAATCCACTTAATCATAGGAACCTTATAGAAACTGGAATTGAGATGCTTCGGGTCTGCTAGAATTAATTCTTTGAGGCCACGATACTTAGTTCAGTGTCATCTTGACTAACTAAATAAAATATTTCGGAACACATGCATGACTCTTGTTGGCAGTGACCTAGCTTGCACACCTGCACTTTACATATTGCTCACCTCAGTTAAAGTGGAAGAGGAATGGATTTACCGGCATGAGACACAAGCCAATTGAAACATCGGAAGTCACATATATGTGGCCATTGTACTCCAACCCAATCCAGTATCCATGAGGCCTAATGATGGAATGTTGTAACATCCGGATCCGAATGAATTGAAGCTCGTATCAAGAAAAGGATGTTGCAAGCAAGTTTGGATCTCCAAAGTGGAGATATTCAAAGGTACATATCTCTCTCCTCTTTGTTCTCATTAAAGTCAATGTTGAAGTTTCTAATTCAATTTTTTTTATGTTGCTATCCATCAGGTATTTTATCTGTTGTTGTATGTTAGATAAAGCCACAAAATCCTTCCAAACTTAAAGGATCAAAGGTACAATCTTTTCCCCTCTCTTGCTGCTTTCCATAAATGGTCTTTACACATTTTGATAGTAATAGGTTGCTTGAGTGTTGTATATTCTAGATATGCTATAACTTGGTTACCATATATTATAACATGTTGGGAACAAGGGTCTTGTGGTAATCTAAAGCAATGGAAATTTGACTCTAAAATACTTGTGTATTGCATGTGGCAGAAGATAGATTGCACTTTCATCTAAATTCTAATTGTATATTCCTAGTTAATATGATGTGAATACATAAATAACATCTCAATACTAATAATAGAAGTACAAATGATTCCCAAGAACATTTAAACCATTTTGAGATATACATGAGGGTCGACCAAGGCAGTGATATCATTTTCTGCACAAGGGTCATTGGAACTAGAGTTTAATGTAAGGATATACAACACTAATGAAGCCTATAAAGAAGGTCATCATACTTATCTCTTGAGATGGTATACATAGAATCATGATATCATCAACATCTCAAAAGACTGTTTGATGAGCTACAAGTTTATTATGCTTTAACTAGCAACAATCTTCTCTATGACCACTACATCTAGAAAAGTAAAATAATATGTGGCTCATCTCGATGTAAAACAATCACGGTTGTGGGCATGAGTGAACCTAATCTGTCCCTCCTAGAAGAAGCAACCATGGCAGAGGTGGTCTCACCTTTCTTAGGTGTATGAAATAATATAGATAATATATTGTTATCAACTTATTTGGATTCTTAATCTCGAGAACAATCACAGAAGGTCTATTTCAACCTATTGAAAATGACGAAAGATAAAGAATTTAACTATGATCCAGCTTAATGATATCAAGATCGCGTAATTAACCTGACATATTTTTTTAGTAAGGGTAGGAAGATACAAAGTAGCTAAAGGGGTATAACTCTTGGCTGGGAGTTTGATACATACAATTGGGAGGGTTTCTCAATATCTCTTAGTAATAGTGATACAGAATCGAAAGATGGCTACGGTGGATAAGTAAATAATAATCTCAATATGTTAGCATTATTAGAATGACTTGAGATCTAGTGGAAGAGAAGATTCAGGGTGAAATTTTGCAGTGCCAGGAAGGATTGCATCGACCATCTTCTCATCTTTTGTTCATTATATTAGGGTATTTTCATACAAGAGACTTGTAAAAATTAGATCAAGAGTCTTGCCACTAAATTACGAGTTAAATAACAAAAGTAAAATTTCTACATTAAATTAAATTTTAAATTCAGTTCCAATAAACAACTTATGATCTCGTGGTTTGAAAAAAGGAGTTCATTGAGATATTTTCATAAATCTAGATTAATAAGCAAGCCGCCAATTGATGAGATCATCTATGATCAATGACTGAAGATCTTTGTGATCAATCATTCAAAATCACTAAAGTATGAATCACTATTCAATATAATTATCAACAAGATACCTAGATCTGTAAAGTTGACTACATCAGAGTTCAAGAGAGGATGAGAAATTAAGTTAGTGATGATGATTCAATGATGACTAGTAATTAAAAGTGCCAGTCATGGTAACCTTTACGCCTGACTGTGCGAGGGGGCGGTGACCCTCAGCTGGGCGGAAGATTAGGAAGCCCAGTTAGGGCAGCGGCCGCTTCGTGCGCGGGTATAGGATCCCAGTCTTTTTCTCGGTTTTTTTCGCGAGCGCTCGCAGTTTTTACGCCTCTCTGGGATCCACAGGTTTTCTTTTAAAGACCAGTTCCGCTGACCCTTGTTCTTTAGGGTACCTAGGCTGGAGGACCCTTGGTTTTAGTTTTTCGAGCTCGTTAGCCCGTACCGGTCGGGCCGGTTTTTCTTTTAGAGCGACTTTTCTAGAGAGTCTCTCTCACCCGTCTCAGTGGCATAGTTTTGGAGTAGACCTATCCCTCTATTGGACCGCCCTTCCAATTAGAGGGCGAGACGGAAGAGCCTCTTTTATAGGCTACTTCACCGCTTGAGTTTTATTTATTTTTCGCCAACAGACTTGGCGATGCTACATCTGAATCGTCCATGTATACATCTGAATCCTCTATGGATACCTCTAAATCAGTTACAGTTGAATCTGAAAAAGATACATTGAAATTGGATTGAGTCACAATTGAGTTGGCTAAAGTTGAATTACAGTTGAGTTGGTTTCCGTTGAACTAGTTACTTTTCTGCCAATAATTCCTAGCAAAGGGAAAAGACCATATCATGAAAATCATCCTTATCAGACTATCTACTAGGCTTATGAAAAACAACAAGAAAAGAATCAAAACCTCATATCCATCATATACTCTTACTATGATCAATCCACAAGATTCTTAAACATCTTTATAAGCATTATAGAGATAATGATTATATCAGAGTCTCATCATTCATATTCTCAAGACCAGTCAAACTTGTATTATAATTAATAGAAAGGCAATGCCTTAAATATGGACCACATGATATTGGTATATAAATGATTAATGTGGGTAATTAGTGTAGGATGAGTAGAATGGGGTTTTACATACCAAACAACTTGAAAGCATGTTCCATTGCAAGTAGCTCTAAATTTTAATTGTTAAGGCCAAATTACTTGCTTTCTTTTGGAACCACAAAATTTCCTGTTATTTTTAATTAATTAAGATTTACTCAACATTTGTTGATGTTCTTTTCTCCCTATTCCATGGATTGCAGGCAAAATACCTGCACCGTTGTATTGGGGGAGTTGAATGTCAGTTTCTGAAGCAAAACATAGCAGGTATGTATGTTATAGTTTGTTCAAGATATTTATGCTTTTATTTCTCTTATGATAAAAGTGGGATACATTTATATAATGCAATTTCTGTTGTTACATATAAACTGATATGGAAATTTATGCAATATAAGTGTGACATGTTATAGTTCTGTGGCCTGTTGTTAACGTGAATGTCATCCGTATAAAAAAAAAATCCCTAATTTCCAGTTCCCTAATGCGATTTCTAGAGAATATGATATTACAGATGATATGTAAACGGGTATTCCAGATCCGAGAAGGAGCGGGCCTCACAGTTTGGTATCAGAGCAGTGGTACCCTGCTACATACATTCGTAGTATTATAGTTCCAATCGCATTAGGTATTGGATAGCTACAGTTCTTTGACTTGTCGCGAATCTGAAAGGGAAATATGACATTCAAAATAAATGACCACAGATGTCACCAATTGCAATTTATTTCCATGTTGTATCCCAAGAAGAGAAAAAGCATAATAGAAATATCCGCGAACATCAACTATTGTAATTAAGGATATTGGTTCTTATACAGAACCATGGCATCTAGTGCCGACCTTTCTCTCTTTTTAATTGATTCTAGAACGATGAATGATCTTTGAACTTCTAACTTCAGTAGGTAGAGGTGCAGATGCCCTAGATCATCCTTGTCACATTATGGGTCGTGTGGCTAGTTGATCATCATAAGACTAATAGTCTGATAGCCACCAATGTTGATTGGTGGACATGAGACAATAGCAGGCTGTCTGCTACTACAACTCAATAAGTTTGACCTAACTTTGGGTATGAATTGAATGTCAGCTCATCATGCCTTATGTAATTAATTCTTGAAGATAATTGTCTTCAAGATTCCAGACTTACCCGAGTCTACCTATAAAGGTACATTACATGACTCCAAAATGGAGTATATCTCAGTATTGAGAACTCAAAGACTTGTTGATTTGGGATGTGATTCATATCTAGCAATTGTCCGAGAGACGTCTGGTAGAGAGCCGATGGCTCAGGACATTACGATAGTGTCAAATTACCCTAATGTGTTCGCTAATGATTTGTCAGGTTACCACCTGATAAAGAGTTCGAGTTCGAAATTACATGACTACGAGATATACAACCAATCTCGATAACTCCGTACCGCATTACACCAATCGAGTTGAGAAAACTGAATGTGCAGCTACATGAGTTA
Organism: Ottelia alismoides; assembly: GCA_037367405.1. NCBI lineage: Eukaryota > Viridiplantae > Streptophyta > Magnoliopsida > Alismatales > Hydrocharitaceae > Ottelia > Ottelia alismoides. The sequence continues at coordinate 280,275 of JAZKJV010000333.1, forward strand.
CTTGACTTAAGTTTCAGAAGGTCGAGCACTACACCTTGGAGTGCTCCCGTTCTTTTATCAGAAAGAAGGATGGATCGATGACATTAAGCATTGATTTCATACAACTGAACAAGAAACGGTGAAGAACCATTATCCTCTGTCATACTTTGATGACTCGTTCAATCAGCTACATGGATCTTTGGTATTTTCAAAGATCGATCTCCGATCTGGCTACCATTAGCTGAGGATTCAAGAGTTGGATATTCGGAAGACAACATTCAAAAGCATAAGTAGTATGTTAAGCTGAACAAATGTGAGTTATGGTTATCCAAAACCTCATTCCTTGGACATGTCATTTCTGGAGCAGGTAAGACAGTTGACCCTACGAACATTGAGGAAGTTATGTCTTGGGAATATTCCAAGACAGTCACTCGAATTCGAAGCTTTCCTGAACTAGATAGTTATTATAGATGCTTCGTCTGTGGCTTTCCATGAGTCATTTTGACACAGATGAGAGTTCCTTTCATTGACCTTAAAGGACATTGAAAGAAAGATTAACAAATGTGCCCATTCTTGCACTTTCTTCAAACATTCAAGATTATACAGTATATACAAATGCTTCAAATGAATGTTTAAGAGTGGTTCTGATGCAGCAAGGTTACATGATTGTTTATGCATCACGTCAATAGAGGCTGCATGAGCGGAATTACTCCATCCACGACTTGGAGTTGGTAACAGTTGTCCTCGTTTTTAAGATCTAGCACCACTATCCATATGAGGTGAATTTTGATATCTTAATAGATCGCAAAAGTTTGAAGTACATCTATAATCAGAAAGAGCTAAATATGAGACAACATCGGTTGTTTGAACTACTGAAGGATTTTGAATACATGATCTCTTACCATTCTGGTAAAGGAAACGTGGTGGCAGATGCGCTTAGCAGGAAAGCTCACACACATACGGCAAACTAGCTATATACATGAGATATACTCGTAACCTTGACTAATTGACATCCTCATAAAAGTGTGTCCTCATCTACTGTCATACCTCCGCGATTCAACAGTCTTTGGGATTGCATAGTAGAAGGATATAGGACATATCCTTGAATTTTAGACAGATGCATGCGTGTCATCAAGGACAAACGTGATGATTTTGTGAGGACTAAGTCTATTTTGTGGAAGGTTGGCTGGGTAATTGCGCCCAACAATGAGTAGTTGCACAGAGATATTCTTGATAAGGCATACAATTCACGATTGTCTATTCTTCTTGGTAGCACAAAGATGTACCAGGATCTAGGTCTACATTCTGGCAGGACGGAATGAAGCGAGATGCAACATGTCGTGTTAGCAAGTGCGTGATCTATCAGATGGTCAAGGCAGAACATAAGAGACCACCATGGTTGTTACAGTCTCTCCCCTTTTTCGAATAAAAGTGGAAGAACACTTCTATGGATTTTGTCACGGGACTAGTAAAGACAATAGGTGGTCACGATGCTATTGGGATGTTGTTGACAGATTGGCCAAGTCAGTCCATTTCATACATATCAACATGACCTACACTCCATCTAGACTGGCTAGATTACATGTGCAAAAAAAATATTATCAAATTTTATGATATACCACATGAGGTAGTGTCTGATGGAGACTCGAGGTTTATATCTCACTACTAGTACCGGCTTATGTCAACACCACAAACAGAGCTGAAGATGAGTTCTGCATACGATACTATGTGTTATTCAGATACTTGAGAATTTGCTATGTGCATGTACTCTAGAGTAGAAATGATCTTGGAAGGACCACCTGTCATTGGTAGAACTCCCGCACAACGACAGTCATTATTCCAGTATTGGTATGACATCATTCGAAGCCCTATACGGGCGGAGATGTCTCGCACCTCTCAGTTGGCGTAAGGTAGATGAACATACATTTTACTCTGTAGATCTCTTTGGGAAGGGACTACGAGAATTGTTGATCGATCTTGTATGGGGAAGGCTTCTGATGACTCAGAGCTGCTAGAAGAGCTATGCAGACCATCAGAAAAGAAATTTGGAGTTTCATGTAATCCGATCCTCTTCTCTTAATCGATTCAAATAATAACTTATCAATATTTAACTCAATCCTTCATATTGATGGAATTCCTGAAAACACAAGAAGGAGATTGAGTGTTTCTATGAGTATCTCCCATAAAGGGAGTACAGAGATTTAGTGCTCATAGCAAGTTGACACCACGATACGTTGGATTATTTGAAATTTTTAGTCGTATGTGTAAGGTGGTCTATCGAGTAACCCTTTCTCTACACCTATCAATTTAAGGAATTACAAGTACGACCTTCACCACGTCATCAGCTATGAGAACCTTGACGTGGAGTCAAATTTGATTTACAAAGAGAAGGTTAGTACAAATACTCGATAGTGTTGTAAAAAAAAAGCTTCGCAACAAAGAGATTCTTCTAATAAAGGTGCTATGTCACCGACATGATGTCAAAGAGGCAACATGGAAGACAAAAGTGGATATGCGGGCACGATACCCACAACTCTTTCAGGTAATTGTCAAAACAAGCCCATTTAATTATATATATTGAAAGAACACAGCTTGTTTTCCCTTTGAGGTTTTTATGGGTACAAAATTCTTTGAGGTTTTTATGGCCAGATAAGATCCAAAGAAGACACAAAGTGACCTTGACCCGAGTCTCGAGGACGAGACTCCCTTTGAGGTTTTTATATTTGTAACATCCGGATCCGAATGAACTGAAGCTCGTATCAAGAAAAGGATGTTGCAAGCAAGTTTGGATCTCCAAAGTGGAGATATTCAAAGGTACATATCTCTCTCCTCTTTGTTCTCATTAAAGTCAATGTTGAAGTTTCTAATTCAGTTTTTTTTATGTTGCTATCCATCAGGTATTTTATCTATTGTTGTATGTTAGATAAAGCCACAAAATCCTTCCAAACTTAAAGGATCAAAGGTACAATCTTTTCCCCTCTCTTGCTGCTTTCCATGCATGGTCTTTACACATTTTGATAGTAATAGGTTGCTTGAGTGTTGTATATTCTAGATATGCTATAACTTGGTTACCATATATTATAACATGTTGGGAACAAGGGTCTTGTGGTAATCTAAAGCAATGGAAATTTGACTCTAAAATACTTGTGTATTGCATGTGGCAGAAGATAGATTGCACTTTCATCTAAATTCTAATTGTATATTCCTGGTTAATATGATGTGAATACATAAATAACATCTCAATACTAATAATAGAAGTACAAATGATTCCCAAGAACATTTAAACCATTTTGAGATATACATGAGGGTCGACCAAGGCAGTGATATCATTTTCTGCACAAGGGTCATTGGAACTAGAGTTTAATGTAAGGATATACAACACTAATGAAGCCTATAAAGAAGGTCATCATACTTATCTCTTGAGATGGTATACATAGAATCATGATATCATCAACATCTCAAAAGACTGTTTGATGAGCTACAAGTTTATTATGCTTTAACTAGCAACAATCTTCTCTATGACCACTACATCTAGAAAAGTAAAATAATATGTGGCTCATCTCGATGTAAAACAATCACGGTTGTGGGCATGAGTGAACCTAATCTGTCCCTCCTAGAAGAAGCAACCATGGCAGAGGTGGTCTCACATTTCTTAGGTGTATGAAATAATATAGATAATATATTGTTATCAACTTATTTGGATTCTTAATCTCGAGAACAATCACAGAAGGTCTATTTCAACCTATTGAAAATGACGAAAGATAAAGAATTTAACTATGATCCAGCTTAATGATATCAAGATCGCGTAATTAACCCGACATATTTTTTTAGTAAGGGTAGGAAGATACAAAGTAGCTAAAGGGGTATAACTCTTGGCTGGGAGTTTGATACATACAATTGGGAGGGTTTCTCAATATCTCTTAGTAATAGTGATACAGAATCGAAAGATGGCTACGGTGGATAAGTAAATAATAATCTCAATATGTTAGCATTATTAGAATGACTTGAGATCTAGTGGAAGAGAAGATTCAGGGTGAAATTTTGCAGTGCCAGGAAGGATTGCATCGACCATATTCTCATCTTTTGTTCATTATATTAGGGTATTTTCATACAAGAGACTTGTAAAAATTAGATCAAGAGTCTTGCCACTAAATTACGAGTTAAATAACAAAAGTAAAATTTCTACATTAAATTAAATTTTAAATTCAGTTCCAATAAACAACTTATGATCTCGTGGTTTGAAAAAAGGAGTTCATTGAGATATTTTCATAAATCTAGATTAATAAGCAAGCCGCCAATTGATGAGATCATCTATGATCAATGATTGAAGATCTTTGTGATCAATCATTCAAAATCACTAAAGTATGAATCACTATTCAATATAATTATCAACAAGATACCTAGATCTGTAAAGTTGACTACATCAGAGTTCAAGAGAGGATGAGAAATTAAGTTAGTGATGATGATTCAATGATGACTAGTAATTAAAAGTGCCAGTCATGGTAACCTTTACGCCTGACTGTGCGAGGGGGCGGTGACCCTCAGCTGGGCGGAAGATTAGGAAGCCCAGTTAGGGCAGCGGCCGCTTCGTGCGCGGGTCTAGGATCCCAGTCTTTTTCTCGGTTTTTTTCGCGAGCGCTCGCAGTTTTTACGCCTCTCTGGGATCCACAGGTTTTCTTTTAAAGACCAGTTCCGCTGACCCTTGTTCTTTAGGGTACCTAGGCTGGAGGACCCTTGGTTTTAGTTTTTCGAGCTCGTTAGCCCGTACCGGTCGGGCCGGTTTTTCTTTTAGAGCGACTTTTCTAGAGAGTCTCTCTCACCCGTCTCAGTGGCGTAGTTTTGGAGTAGACCTATCCCTCTATTGGACCGCCCTTCCAATTAGAGGGCGAGACGGAAGAGCCTCTTTTATAGGCTACTTCACCGCTTGAGTTTTATTTATTTTTCGCCAACAGACTTGGCGATGCTACATCTGAATCGTCCATGTATACATCTGAATCCTCTATGGCTACCTCTAAATCAGTTACAGTTGAATCTGAAAAAGATACATTGAAATTGGATTGAGTCACAATTGAGTTGGCTAAAGTTGAATTACAGTTGAGTTGGTTTCCGTTGAACTAGTTACTTTTCTGTCAATAATTCCTAGCAAAGGGAAAAGACCATATCATGAAAATCATCCTTATCAGACTATCTACTAGTCTTGTGAAAAATAACAAGAAAAGAATCAAAACCTCATATCCATCATATACTCTTACTATGATCAATCCACAAGATTCTTAAACATCTTTATAAGCATTATAGAGATAATGATTATATCAGAGTCTCATCATTCATATTCTCAAGACCAGTCAAACTTGTATTATAATTAATAGAAAGGCAATGACTTAAATATGGACCACATGATATTGGTATATAAATGATTAATGTGGGTAATTAGTGTAGGATGAGTAGAATGGGGTTTTACATACCAAACAACTTGAAAGCATGTTTCATTGCAAGTAGCTCTAAATTTTAATTGTTAAGGCCAAATTACTTGCTTTCTTTTGGAACCACAAAATTTCCTGATATTTTTAATTAATTAAGATTTACTCAACATTTGTTGATGTTCTTTTCTCCCTATTCCATGGATTGCAGGCAAAATACCTGCACCGTTGTATTGGGGGAGTTGAATGTCAGTTTCTGAAGCAAAACATAGCAGGTATGTATGTTATAGTTTGTTCAAGATATTTATGCTTTTATTTCTCTTATGATAAAATTGGGATACATTTATATAATGCAATTTTTGTTGTTACATATAAACTGATATGGAAATTTATGCAATATAAGTGTGACATGTTATAGTTCCGTGGCCTGTTGTTAACGTGAATGTCATCCGTATAAAAAAAATTCCCTAATTTCCAGTTCCCTAATACGATTTCTAGAGAATATGATATTACGGATGATATGTAAACGGGTATTCCAGATCCGAGAAGGAGCGGGCCTCACAAATGTCGTTGCTTGCAATAATTCTTCAAAAGAGAGATAATCTATCGGCTCAGACTAAATTTAAATACAAAGAAGTTCCTGGGATATCAACGTAAAATGCCTACACTACGTGGGACCGTACGTGAAGTGAGCTGGCATGGCCTAGATTGCAAATTATGAAACTTCAGAGGTTGTTTTGCAATTTTTATAAAATAAATAGAAATAAAGAAATGTTTCTAGACCAATTAATAAATACAATAAGTGGTCGGGTGTAGTTGCAAAATACCTAGTCAAAGGCGTGGGTGAACGATTGAGGTTGATCCACTTGCCACGTCTCGCGCACGGGCTTCACAATGACGGTTCGAGGGAGACGGTTCACATTAGATCATGCAGGATGATCTGACAGCCACTAGTGGGCTCGGTCCATGGATGTCTGGAGCACAGGAAGAACTATGAGCGATTAGACGATGTTGAGCCCAACTGGAACAACATGCGAAGCACAAGGGATGGTTGAACTTTGATCTTCAAAATCTCGAGATGGTCGACTCCTAAAGCTTCAAAACGGTGATGCCGTCCTCCTGCACTGGTGGGAGGTCTCAAAATTGTGCAAGAGGTTCTAGATCAATCTGGCTGAGCGCCTGGACTTGGGTGGCGTACTTGAGGTTCGATGTGCCTCAAAGAGTCCTCATTTCTTGATTTTTCCTACAAGAGATGGTTAACGGACAAAAATCAAAGCTCTACTGAGTTTCATGTGTCGGAGATGAAGTGGAGGGGGCTCAGGCGGTGTCGTTCGACAAGCGGTAGAGAGGGAGGATCTGATTTCTGGATCTAAGCAAGATCCAGGTGGTTGGAGGTGTGTGGGGAGTAAAGGAGATGAAAAGGAAGGTGATGTGGGTGATCAGAGTAGCTGGGAGTGGCTGGAATTATCAGAATCCAGCGGTAGAATCGGAGCTCCGTCGATCGAATGATTTGGATTTTGCAACAGAATAAATGATATCAAGCAAGATAAAGAGCGAGTCTAAACTACTTCAATTATACGAAACAAGAAAAACATCAGAGAAAAAAACTTATCACACGTAAGACACCTGGAGTAGAGCTATTGGTGGAGCAGCTGACGGAGCTTGGATCACATCAATTTGACACCAAATTGAGTTGCTGAACGGTCGGAGGGAATGAGGGTATCACCAAGATTTGATCTAGGGATTTGGTTAGGGTTTCAATCGGTGGAAGGGATCAAAATCCCGAGGTTGGAAGGAGGTGAGTTTAAGTAGGGTTGATGAACGAGCTCCAAAGAATGAGGAAGATGAGGCGAATCAGTGGAGCAATCCTTGAGGATTCATGCAGGCATGTAAGAGGCATGCTCGAGAAGAAAAAGGTGTCAAGGGATCGAGGCGAATGGGTGAAAGGATTGGTCTCCAAAAAGGGGAGAAACCAAAGTCAAACATAGGCGTGACAGAAGTGCCAGGGTGAGTCAGAGAGTTAATTGGGGTCGACTATTCAAGCCACCTGGTTGGTCCACATGGACCAACCAAGAAAAATCAACCCTGGAATTATTTAGAAATTGATTAGGAAATAACAAATGATTTAATTAAAATAAAGTTATAAAGATACTTAATTAAGTATAGGTGTATATTATATAGGTATATGTATAGGTTTTTCATCTTTGTATTTTATATACTTATTTTATTTTTAACATTTTATTTATGATTTTATTTTAGTTTTAATATATACATATGTTATAAATATTATCTACAAAATAATAAAAATATAAAATTATAAAAATAATAAAGAATAAATAAAATGAATATTTTATACATGTATATAATACAATAGAAGTCCAAAACCTAACTTTCACATACTAACTCCCAAAAATGAAACCCCCTTCACTAAATAGCTTATTAAAAGTTACATAGGTGATTTTGAAACATTTTGAGTTTTTGTTTGGGAGATATAGGTCTGTGAAGTTTGAGTTTTGGGATTCTATTTTGTGTGTAAAATGTATACTGTATTTTATTTTTAAATGAAATCCATTTTGTATTTTTCTATATATTTTTATCTATAAATTTCATGTACAAATTTTATTTATTTGAGGTTTAAAAAGTGTAAAATAAAATAGATCCTAAAATGAAAAAATGATGAATAAATAAACGGGATTTTTATTGTATTATTAGCCCTTATCTCCCCCTACTTTATTCCTCGTCAACCTAGTTATCAAGATGTCTATGTCACGGGGTTTAAGGTCATAAATTCCTGGGGTATTTTATTCTTTTTCTTTTCTTTATTCTATAATTTTAGTATTAAAAACAATATTTTATATAGTATTTAAATAATGAAGAGTGAATATTAATTTGTGCAAATTAGGACTATTTACATGCATTAGCTATGGTCTTTAAAGCCAAAATGATATAATAAAGGTAATAAAATGGAGATTCATCACCCCCTATACTTGTCTTTGCTAGTCTCTAGCAATCACTTATGCAATAAGTGTATAAAGAAAAGGAGAGAAAGTGGATTGAATTTAATTATCAAACTTATCCTCACAAAATCAAAGTTTGGAGCTCAAGTCGGACCTTTCGAGTTTTGGTGCGGTCCGAACCTTATTGGGAATCAGATTTGAAACACAATAGCCTTCGAGAATCCCAAAACTCTGCCCAAGCCTCCTCAATAGTCAAGTCAGAATACTTCAACTCATACGCAAACCCGAATGACTATGAATCTCACTTGTATAGTGTGTGTGGTAGTGGCTTCCCTCATCTGAAATGACAAAGAAACCGACTTCTCCAATATGACAACCCAATGATTCCCCAATACCACAACTCTTTCCTTGAGGACCGGGTATTCCCTTCTAAGTTCAAGTGACAACCAGCTCAAGAGGAGGGTGTGATGAGAAGAATGGATGGTAGCCAGTGTAGCCAACTATCCTAGGATACATGACCAGTGTAGCCAAGTCATCCAACTGCAGGCTCACATGATATGACTTTGAAGCTCAAGCTTGCTTATTGACTATACAAATATATACACTCCGGCAGGCATTTCATTTTCAATCAGGCATGCCCACTTTTTTGGAGTTTTTTGCCTTTTGCTTTTTTTTGGAAATACTATATACAACAGCATTTACATAAGGATTTTTTCTTCTTGAACCAGTAGACTATCCCTCTTTTGAAGCAATATTGCAACCCACAGTCTCCTCTCTTTAGACATCTCTGCTACTGGATGGGTTGGGGTGCACTTCCCTCCATAGATGAGGACACATGTTTCCACTTGTGTGCATCTCATACCAGCAAATCCAATCCCCTCACCACTCCAACTAAGATGAGCCAAGTTTAAGGTGTAGGTGTCAAAGTTAGGTCATTATCAACAAGAGTCGTGTGTGCGCTCCAAAATACTCTGCTTAGGAAGTTAAGAATACATTTAACCAAGCCTCGTGATTCTCAAAGAATTAATCCAAGTAGACCTGAAGTACCTCAATTCCAATTCCTATAAGGTTTCTATGATTAGGTATATTTAAGGTCCAACCAAGCTCCAATCTCCGGATTTTACTTAGAATTATTCAATTATCAAACTCAATCCGAAAAAGGCAAACGCTATGCACAATGCAATGAAATATTTTTGCGATGCAATTTTCAACTTTTTAACTTTTTGTGGACTTTTTTTGCAAATTTTTATGCAATTTTTCAAAAAGATTTTTGCGCACGTTTTTGGAATTTTTTGGTTTTGCAAATGTTTTCATGATTTTTGAAAACAAAAGATTTTGGCTTAGAAAATAGGCATAAATATTTACACTGGGATGTATATTATTATTTACAAGAGTTTAGGTTTTTAAGAATTTATGAGGGATATGTTATTTAATTTTATAGATATATTTATACAATAAAAAAAATTGTGTGATGTGTATATTCCTAAAACTTATATGAAAATCAATTTACAAACAATTTTGAATATTATAGTCCAAAATAATTTTTAAAAATAATTTTATAAACATTTGAAAATCATTTTGCAAAGGTTTTTCAAAACAATGTATACGTAGTTTTTTCAAAATATTTTTGCAACCATTTTCTAAAATTAATTGCAAATAGTTTTTCAAACATTTTTATTTCACACAAAGAAAAGAAAATTTTACAAACAAAATAGTTTTACAAAGGTTGAAAATATTTAGCAAAACATTTTGCAAATAGTTTTCAAAAGATATTTCAAAAATATTTTCTAACCACTTTTCAAATATTTTGCAAAAAAATATGTTCTCATGATTCATTAAACAGTATATACACAAAGAATTTGAGGAATAATAAACATCTTTTATTAGTTGATTTTAATGAATTGTATATGTATATATAGTATTTTATACAATATTTTTGCCATAGTTATTGAAAATACAAAAGTACGAGTTATGGCTAAAGTATATACGTAGTATATATTACCCCCTATACTTAGCTTGAGTTATGTCCTCATAAATTAGAGAGAAAAAGAGAAGACATAACTCGGACTAAGTATAGAGAAGCCCAAAAATAAATAATAAACAAATGAAGGGATGAAAAAAATGAGAAGTTGATCCCCCCCTACTTAGATTGAAATAATCCTAAGTATAGCAGAGTGTACACAAGGCAGGGAAGTCAAGGATGGGAATGTACGAAATCATCGGCTTGACCTGTCCCCCCTATACTTAGGGTGCAATATCCTTACATATAAGCAGAGTGGCAAAAGTTGAGGGGACACGTGAGCGATTAGAGAATTGAACAACTCAAGGTGAACACACACCCCCATACTTAGGACAAGGTACATCCTAAGTACAACAATAACGAAAGGGGTGACACCTTTTCGAGAGAAAAAAGAAAATAAAGAACAAAAAGAAGAAAAGAAGAAAAAGAAAATTCATTAAAAACTATTTTGATCTACTTCATCTGACATTGCGGTAGTGGTTGCTTTCAGCTCTTATGCACGACTTCAATAGAGTCAACGACAGACAGAAATGTATCATGCTCTATGTAAGGTTTCAGAAGCTATCCATTGACTACAAATGGTCGTGCATCAACTGACAAACCAGATATCATCACACTTCCATTGTCACGCACATGCCTCATTGTAAATGGCCATGTCCATTTTCTCTTCAACTTGCATGGAAAGATCTTCAATTTCGCATCGAACAACCACACTTTCTGACCAGGCTCAAAGATCTTGCGACGGATATGCTTGTTGTGCCACTTTTTGACCTTCTCCTTGTACGTAAGTCTATTGTCATATGCATACTCTCTTAATTCCAATAATCTATCCAGGACTATTGTTCTGTTTTTCTTGGCTTTCTCAGAGTCCAAGTTGCTGATGTTGATGGCCCATAAAGATTTATGAATAAGTTCAACATGCAAGTAGCATGGCTTGCCATAGACAAGACGGTAGGGAGACATTCCTAATGGTGACTTGTACACGATTCTTTAAGCTCAAAGAACTAAATTAAGTAGTCGAGACTAGTTCTTGCGATCAGAACACATAAGCTTTTGCAGAATTGTCTTTATCTCCCTGTTAGAACATTCAGCCAGGCTATTGGACTATGGGTAGTAAGTGAAGCGACACGATGTTCAATATAGAATTCTTGTGTTAATTTCTTCACTCTCTGTTGATAATGTGTCTTCCCCCATCTAAGATGAGAATCTTGGGGATCTTGACCTGTACAATGATGTGATCAACTAAGAATCGACAGACAGGCTGACTATCAGTGGTTCGGGCATGGATAGCATCCACCTAATGACTCACATAGTCGACAGCAAGCAGAATATATTCATATCCCTGACTGTTCGGAAATGGGCCCATAAAATCAATGTCTGATTTATCATATACATCTAAATCTAGATAAACTTTAGGTGATTGTGTCTCGTAGTGCAATGTTTCCTTCTGGAAATCAGTGCAATGATTCACATATTTGTCTGCATCTTTGAACAAGTTGGCCACCACAGGCCTCTTTGGAGTACCTTTGTTGCTATTCCTTTGCTTGATTGGTGTCCTCACGATTCTTTATCATGATAAAGTGCAAGGACACTATTAACTTCCTCCTGAGGAATAAATTTCCTCCAGATGCAATCTTTCCCCTCACAGAATAGATATGGATCCTCACACTGGTAGAAATGGATATTAGATAAAAAAATTCCACTTTCAGCTTCGACCAATCTTGTGTAGTTCTCTTGAACACAAGATAGTTCACAATATCAACATACCAGGGAAGCGAGGTGACTGACAGAATGGACTTGTCAGGAAAGGTTTCTGTAATAGGCTGTAAGTTCAGCTCAGGAGATTCAGGCTCAGGAAGTCTAGACAAATGATCACTCACCAAATTCTTAACCCTAGGTTTATCTCGAATTTCAAGGTCAAACTACTGAAGGAGAAGGATCCATCAAATAAGATGTAGTTTGGCATCCTTCTTCTGTTGTAAATATCGAACGGCTAAGTAATATGTATAGATGAAAACCTTGGACTCAAGGACATGGGATCTGAGCTTCTCCAAGGAAAAAACTACTGCTAGCAACTCCTTCTCAGTTGCTATGAAATTCATTTGGGCTTCGTCGAGCGTTCTACTAGTGTAGTGAATAGCAAATGAGACATTATCTTTCCTCTGTCCAAGCACAACACATATGGCATAACCTGACATATATGGCATTATCTCGAATGGTTGAGTCCAAATCGGTGGCTGCAAGACATGGTCCTGAGTGATGAGTTCTTTCAACTGATTAAAGGCAAGCAGTACATGGTAATTGGCAATGAAACCATTCTCCTTGCCTAGCAGCTCTGTCAATGGTCCGGCCAACTTATTAAAATCTTTGATAAACCATCGATAGAAACCAACATGGCTCAGGAATGATCGTACTTGCTTGAGAGTTGTTGGTGGCTCTAGCTTAAAAATCACCTCCACATTGATTAGGTCAACTTCCATGCATCCCTTAGATACAACATGACCTATCACAATTCCTTCAGTCACCATTGAAGTTGCTCATTTCCCACAAGAGCACTAGATTTACTCTGCAGCACCTCCAAAGAACTCGGTCTAGGTAATCAAGACACTGATCAAAGGAGTCCCTGTAGACTGAAAAATCGTCCATGAAAACCTCCAGAAAATTGCCCACCATGTCAGCAAAAACTACAAGCATACACCCTTGAAATTTGACTGGGGCATTGCATAGCCCTAATGGCATCCGTCTGAAGGCATATGTACCAAATGGGTAGGTGAACGTGGTCATCTCTCGGTCTTCATGAGCTATATCAACTTGATTGTACCTGAATACACATCCAAGAAGCAAAAATATTCCTTTGCAGCCACTCTCTCAAGAATCTGGTCGATGAAGGGCAGTACAAAATGATTCTTCTTGGTAGTGAGATTTAGTCTTATGTAATCTACGCACACTCACCAAGAAGTACGCACTCTGATCTTTATCTCCTCTCCTTTATCATTCTTCACGATGGTGATCTCTGATTTTTTCGGCACTACATACAGAGGGCTCAGCCATTTGCTGTCGGAGATGGGATATATGAATCTCGTATCACACCATTTCTGAAGCTCTTTCATGACAACCTCCTGAAGGCTTGGATTCAGCCTTTCTCTGATATTTGCAGGAGGGTTTGATGTCATCCTCAAGGAAAATGCGATGCGAACAAAGGGAAGGATTGATCACATGGATATTCGAAGTTTTCTAATCTATATCCTTGTGGTTTCGTTCAAGAACCTCCATCAAACGAGAATCTTGTTCGATGGTCAGATGTGCATTGATGATGACCGAGTACATGTTGGGTTCACCCGCAAGGAATGTGTACTTCATATTGGAGGGAAATGGTTTCACCTCAGGTGGAGTGGGAGCTACTTCAGTGATAACCTCTACGATTATTGCACATGGTAATTCTTTCATTTGTTCTACATACACTGTTAGTGGTTCAGCTTCTTCATTAAAAAAATTAACAGAAGTTTTTAATAATATCCTCTTAAATGCAGAGTTCCTTAATGGTTTGTTCTTGGTCTTGAAGGCACATGTTTTCCACTAGAACCTCATCCAGTAATTCAGTAAAACTCTCATCGTGATTGACAAGGAGAAATTCGACTGCACTCTCCATTCATTCCTTAGAGTAGAGGAATTCATGGATCTCAATATCATCCATAATGAGGTTGGTTTCTCAAATTTCAGCTAGAAAGTCACAGTCTTCGGAACGGTCGATCACCTGCACACCCGCTACATATGTCCCTCTGTAGGCTTTGCATTGGACACGGTCTCTATCTTGACTTTGTTGTCATTGGAGCAGAATGTGATCTCTCCAGTGCCGTAATTCACCATAACATTGGCCATTCGCAGAAACGGTCGACCAAGGATGATGGGGGTAAGGATCAAAGGTGTGGACGTCTATGTCTAGTACAACAAAATCGACATGGAAATGCAACCCTTAAGCAGTGACAATTATGTCCTCTAATGTGCCCCTAGTCCGCTTGACAGATTTGTCGATGAATTGCATAATCATCTTTGTAGGCTTGAGCGGTCCTAACCCGAATTCAATGAGCAGTGAAGCCGGCATTAAATTGATAGAAAACCTGATGTCGAGCAAAGGGCGTTCAAATTCTTGGTTTAACATCTAACAGCTAATGAGTGGTGCTCCCTTGTTTGGCTTTTTGTTTGGAAGATTGCTGATGGCATTGATTGTGGCCATTGTAAGAATATGCTTTTTGAACTTGCCGCCCTTACTTATTGCATTGTGAGGGTGAGGCTTGCGCCTCGTTGTCCGTGCATCTTTTAATCCTTTCTTAATAGAAGGCATGCACTCAAGAGCTTTCATCAAAGGCATATTCAAGACTAAATTTTGACTAATTTCCACAATGGTAGGATCAGATAAAGCATTTTTCAAATTTTCATTTTTTGTGTTTTTTCATTACTTCTGAGAAAGGAATATTTACAGAATCCAAAACCGTGTCATTAAAAATCTTGTCCATATCATTGTTTACAAGTAGATGGCAAAAATGTGTAAAATCATCTACAATCTGTGGACTAAAAAATGCATGCTCGGCTTCGTGTGATAGCTTTGGATCAGTTGCATGTGTAGGATTCTTCAAGACCGATACTGGATCTGTGGCACTTCTAGGTGTCTCCATGCTGGCTAGTCTCTACCAGTTCTGCTATTATCTTTTTGTATTTTTTCTATTTTCTTCATTTTTTGTGATTTTTCTGCAGGTGGTGCTTCTCCAAAAATGTTTCTCGTCCCTTGTGTTGGCTGGACTGATGATTCCCTGTCAAATGCAAGATGCTTTCCCTTTGTGGACGTTGATGGTTGTAGTGCTCTACCGATCCTAAGAGTAACAACATTAGATATTAACAAATCATTTCTACCTGAATTGGGCAGATCATTGCATACTACATGCTCCTTACGACAGAAATTATTCGAATTAGCCTCGACCTGGGTTGGTATGATGGTCTTAGAAGTCGTCAAGTCATCAATTTTTTTGGGTCATCTCAGCCATGTTCTTTACTAATTTCTCCAGGCAAGTAAGGGATGGGTTCACTATTGTGTCCTCAGAAGAGTCACCCAGTGGGGCCTCTAACTCTGATGGTGTGAGGGAGGTTGTTGCTTGTAACCCTGGGGAAAATGGTGAGGGGGAGGTCGAGAAGAGTATTGTAAATACCGCTGAGAGGGATACAAATTTTGATATTGTGTAGCCGGCTATTGCAGAGGGAATCCCTGATTACAGTAGCTGGACTGCTGTTGTTGTTGATAACCATGCCTCCAAGTGTTCCCATATTGTGGAGGTTGCTGGTTCTGGGGTGGGTAGGTTGGAAGTTCCTTCCTCCCTACTCCTACTGGTGGTGTGTCCGATTGGCCGAGTTCTGACCATGAGAGTGTCCCTGAGGATGGGTCAGCTGTTGTTCATGATCCCACACACCATTTATCTCTTGAATATGCAGTAGGGGCGGGGGAAACTGCTCTGAGTAAGCTGTCAATCTCTTGGGTTGATAAACAAACATGCTGGTCCGGGATTGTGGGGGTTGCTCCAGGACCTGCACGTGGTATACATGCTGGATAGGTTGGGGTTGCGGGGGACTTGACTGAGGAGTCTGTGTCGGTACTGGCTCCTTTCTACATAGCATGCATCTCGTTAGTGGTAGACATAGAGTGGAAGGTATAGGCATTCAAGGCTCGAACGAGCAACTCCAGCTGCTGGGAAATCAGATCAAGCTTTTCCAAACCCTGGGTTATCTTATAAATGACGGCAAGTTTCTCATGGTCTTGTAACCTTTTCTCTATGATGTCTATGTTAGACAAGTGGCTCCCACTGATGTTGAGGTTGGAGCTTTCATCCTTGCCTTTGATATCATTAGCCAAGTTAACAGGCTTATAGCTGGTGGCAGGCATCTTCATGTATGCAAATGACGAATATTGAGCGGCCTCTCCTCCGACCATCTCCTCAAAAATGTCCCAGACGACATCCTCATCCTTGTTAAAATACGAGCCACCTCAAGAGGCATCGACGAGCTTCTAGATTTCAAGTGTAAACCTACCAACGAAATGTTGCACGAGAGCGGTCTTTCGAATGTCATGGTGGGGACACCTTTCCTACAAATCCTTGAATCTCCCCCACGCTTCATGGATCGTTTCATGGGGCTGCTGAACAAAACTGGAGATATAGGTGCGCATCTGGTTCAGGTGACTAAGAGGGTAAAACTTGTGAAGAAATGTTCATTTCAACTCCTACCAGGTAGTCACTACCTTTCCTAAATGATTGACCCAATACAGGGTCTTGTCTTGGAGGCTGAAAGGAAAGGAAGTCATTTTGATTACCCCCAGCGGGATGTTTGGGTAATGAGCTGTGGCGTACATGCGGAAAAATTTTTGCAGGTGGATGTAGGGTTCCTCTATAGTGTTCCCTTGGAAAGTAGAAAGCAGGGATAGAAAATGCAGCTTCAGCTCAAAGGAGGCATGAATTTGTCAAATTTGGATCCACTTTGTGATATGGCCCACTCCAAGATTGTATGTTTGTTTCAAAGTTGGCTTCGGCTGTGGTAGACTCCCCTCCCTTCTCTCGTAATGGGGTCCACCTACACTGACAGATCATCTTCTGCATCTCCCTCATGAAAATCATCATCTTGATTCATATTGTCCTCTCTTCTAGCATCTCTCTCGTCGGTTCTCCTCCTCAAGTCATTCAAAATATCTTAGAAGGCAGTCTGGGCTAGGGCTTGATTGTTTAGTTGTTGTTGTATTGTTTGTTATGATGCGACCAACTGACTGTTAACTTCATTTTGCGTAGTGTACAGCCCTTCCCCCTGATTTACGTCTTCGTCTGGATAGGATTGCGATCCCTTTCCTCTTTCACTAGCAATTTCAAATTGTGCATGTGATTCTGGCTCGAGATCAGGCTCTTGGTCTACATATGGAAGAATACCCTGATCAGTCTAAATTTAGCACCAGATGTAGAGAAGTGTTATATGCTTAGGACAACATAGAACTTTGTTAAGGATGCCGATGTATAAGGAGTGAAATCAATGGCCATCCAAAATGGGCATAGTTTGGGACAAGAGTGCTCTTGGATTATTAGAAAAGATGGGGAGTTTGGAGATCGGTTTGCAAAGTTTGAACCGGGTTCTCGGGAATCGCCCTGAATTATTGGAGAAGATGAGTGTATGGAGCCAATGTGGGTGTCGACGGAATCTTGACCAAGCCATCCATGTGTCGCCATCTCGAAGATCAAGAGGAAGATCGATATGGATGAAGGATAAGAAGGTCAATGAGAAACAAAAGGAGTGTAAAATAGTAGAATAGCTCAAGGCGACAAGGGTCAAAGAAGAAGAAAGCAAAATGGTGCAAATACGCAATGCTTTTGATATTGACCTTAATAGAGCTAATCAATAAAAAACAAATCAATGGGTTCACCAACTCAACCCATGAAGCCGTGAAGGTTCGGCTATTATCTTTGTAAATTTTAGACTTGATTTTCAAGCAATTACCTTTGAATGAGTCCTTAGAGTGCTAATCCTATAGGAGTGAGAGTACTACTGGAAAAGTATCATGTACTTGTCCTCCTCCTTTGTAACATGTAGTATGCACTTTTTAAGGTCCTAGTAACCCTTCATGTATCCCTACTCATCCAAAGAAATAAAGGGAGGAAGCTAATAGGAGAAACCACTACTTCGAACCTCGCTCGCAACATAATCACCTGTGAACGTGCAAGGACCTACTCGGACCCAAGACGATGAGACAGACACCCCCGTGAATGTGTGGCCTACTCTCAATACTTCGGATAAGGCTGATGCTCTAAATAATAGAGAACATCATCATTGACAAAGCCCTACTCGTCTACAAATGAAAGAAGCGCCCAATACTTCAGAAATAATGGTGATACACAAGGCAACCACAGACTGGGTTTTGGGCTCTATTCCTTACAATAGCGCTCTCTCACTGGGAAGGAGACCTTCCAATGCTACCTGAAAACAAATGAGGGCTTTGCTCACCTAATGCAATGAGTCCAATTATTCAGTTTTATTTAGATCAAGTATTTTTAGCAGTCCCTTTTTAATTTTTTGTGTTATCACTTTCTTTGAATCGATTCAATATAAGCACCTAACATTTTTGTATTTTCTTGAATTCCTATGTGATCCAAAAATAGAGGGAGATAGCGATAAAGCAATGCAAGGCAACACTAAGATGGAAAGTGCACCTTAGTGCCTAAATGATGAATGCTCGATTAGAAGACTTACAGTGCTTCCCATCTCCCTCCATGAGGGATACAAAACATGAATTTTTAAACATATGCTATATGCCGATATGCACACGGAAATCGTCCAAAGTAGGCAATTGCTACATGTGAAGAATCAAATGTTAAATAATTAGAATGAAACCTAAGTCCGTTCTTCGATGCCAATCGGTGCCCACCACAACTAGTCCTGCAAGAATTGTATACGACCTCTCTTAGCACGCGGTTTCAAAACTAAGTATTCAACAATTAAATATACTAAGTCCAAACGCGAAGATTATAAGTGCATGCGAAATAGTTAAGTGTTTGGCCTTATGTTACACGATCAATCAAGCCTAGAAACTAAGGGATCATTCCATAAAATAAATAAAAAGAAGGAGGAAAATACAAAACTTGGCAAATAAAGCAAAATAAAGGCAGTGAAGTCCCGTTAAAATCCGGTGAGCCCCCATGTGAACAAACACTTGGAAATTGGGCCCGAATGTCCAAAGTCCGATGTACCTGTATTATTACAATTAAAAGTTCAAATAAATGACTCTCTCTCTCACACACAAAAATCCTATGCTAATTGTCCTCTTTAGAGCGTCTTATACTCTCATGCCAACTAGGTTAGAATAGCCGCCTCTTTGTCCCAAGGTTGCGTAGGATCGCCTAGGTTATCCTCTTCGTTCCACAGTCCCTCCCAAGAAGACAAAAAGAGAAGATGTCAGACAATTCAAAAATTGATTATCAAATGAGGGGAAGTAATTTCAAAAATGACTAAGCAAGTAAAAAGACAAACAACTCTATAAATCAATGCTCCCCAGCAATGGTGTCATTTGATGAATGCAAAAATTGAGGTGTCTAAAATGAGCCTCACAAGGCGAGGACTTAGTCACTGTGAAGACTCCTCAACAATTGTGTTCAACCAATAATTAACCCACAAATATATAAAGTAATGCAAATAAATGTATGGAATTGAAATTTATTATACCCTACTGATGAATCCACGTTTCATCATCTTTATTCTATCATTTTGGCCTTAAAAACCCTAGCAAATGCGTGTAAATAGCATTAATTCATGCATTTTAGCATTCATGTATATGTGCGTAAATGTTGTATAAATTGCGGTTTTTAAAGCCAAAATTATAGAATAAAGAAAAGAAAAGAAAAAGAATAAAATATTGTAAATATTTTATGACCCGAAACCCCGAGACCTAGGCATCTTGATGAATAGGTCGACAAGGAATAAAGTAGGGGGAGATAAGGTCAGAAACACAGATAAAATACCTATACATTTTATTCATTCTTTATTCATTTTGGGACCTATTTTTGATTCCACTTTTTATACATCAAATAAAGAAACTTTGTACATGAAAGTTGTAGATAATTAAATAAAGAAAAATACAAAATTGATTTCACAGAAAAATAATGTACAGATAAAAAGTTATGGTCTGAATAAAATTCCAGAATGCCAACTTCCCAGACCCGTATCTCACAAATAAAAACTTCAAATGCAGCGTACTCACCTTTAATTGTATATAGAAGAAAATAATCTAATTAATGGCGGTGGTTTCGCATTTGGTGGAGCTATGGTTTGAAAGTTGAGTTTTGGACCCCCATTGTACCTTGTACATATTAAAATATTCAATTTATTATTTATTTATTATTTTTATAATTTTATATTTTTATAATGTTGTAAATAATACTTATAATAATTATGTGTATTAAAATCAGAATAAAAATGCAAAGGAAAATAAAAATAAAAATGAACATATAAAGAATACATAGGTACATTACCTATATATATATCTATACAAAACATACTTGTATCTTATTTAATATACAAAACATGTCAGAAAAATAAAATAAAAATATATTTGTGTAGATAAAAGTATTTTATAATTTTATAAAATCATAAATAAAAATAATAATATTAAAAATACCTAAATAAAAATAGAATACATTAATACATAGATATAGATACCTATAAGGGTATAAATGCAAACTTGTAAAAATATGTCTCATAAAAATAAATAAAAATTACCATAAAATAATTTATTAAATAACAAACATTTTTTATTTTATAATCATAAATTAATAAAATCATTTACTATTTTTTAATTAATTTCTAAATCTTTTTCCAGAGGGTTTTTCTGGTTGGTCCACGTGGACCAACCAGAGGGCTTGGACAGTTGACTCCGGTCAACTGTCTGACCCCCCTCTCTGCTGTTGTCAGAATGGGTTTTGTCCCATCTTCGTGGATTTTTCCCGGCCTCATCTTTCACCATTTGGGGTCGCGGTCTTCACGAAATTTGTAGCCCTAATATAGGTCATCCACGCCCAAGGCTAACATTGGACTTTGGATCGCTGTGGCACCCGTGATCTTCCCTCGAAGTACGCTCCAGAGCCATTCTTTCAAAAACCCCCAAACTTCTCATTTCGAGTTTGAACCCTCTTTGACCTAGCAAAACCCCTTCTCCTTGTGTGCTCTAGACTGGAGATGGTGACAGGATCTCCTCCAGCTACTTAGGAGGGTCGCGCGTGGCCGAGGAGCGGCTCCACCACCTTCGCCGGCCTCCGGCGTTGAGGTCACATCTCGTTGGTTTTTCGACCAACTCGAGGTTGTATTTCGTTCTTTTCTCTGTAGGTTAGCTAGCTGGTAATCTTAGGATCAATTTCGTGTCTTCATCTTGTTGTTTATCCGAGTGCTTCGCCCCCATTTCGCAACCGATCACGTTGCCGGAGCTCTCGAGCTCCGGCCACTGTCAACCTAGCCAAAACTACCATCACTCCTCACCTTCCGCCAGCCTGGGACCTTCTTTTGTTGTCTTGATCTTGACGTGCAGGTACTAGGCGCCGCAGCCCCTTTGGGGTTCGGATTTTTGTACAAAAATTATCTCCAGGTCGGCTGGAGAAGCTAAGACCTCCTGGGCACTTTCACTGGTCTCCAGCCATTTTGGAAGCCCTGGATGATGCGGATCTGTTGCAGGAACGAAGAATAACCGTCGTCGGACGTGAAGGTGGCTGGAGCGGCACCTAACCGCGAAACAAACCGCGCCGGAGAAGCACGCCGCCGCGCGCCCCCGCTGCCTGCGCGGGCCTGGGCTGAACAGAACGAGGGAGAGGGGGGTGCTACAGCAACCGTCCATTCCCCCCTCCCCTTTTGATCGCAACCGTCCGTGCCAAAGGGCAGTCCACCGTCCGATCTTCTTTATCAAAGCCATCCACGCTGCCACGTGGATAAGTGGTAGATTTTGCATCCAGGCCCCCCATTCGTTTGTAATTTCCAAAGACTCTTAAAACTTTCATTTGCTGTGTTTTGTTTTTGGTAAAATTTGCGAACTTGCCCCCTCGGTTTTGGCATATTACACATCCGTCCTCCCTTGGCACGTGCTTAGCACGCATGTGGGTGGGATTTTTGCAGGGAAGGCCTTGCGCGTTTACGCATTTCTATTTAGTGCTGTAATTTTAATTTCAAGTGTGTTATTTTGTGGCAAAATTGCATCTTGGCCCTGCTCTTTTCTATAATTGCAAATATAACCCTGGCCAGTGTGTAGTTTCCTTATGTTTCTACTAATTTTTGCATGCATCTATTAAACTCGAAAAAATCCACAAAAATCATAGTAGAGTCCTGTTGCATTGTAGTTCATTACCATATTTTTATTTTTTATAATTCTTGCATTTTATTATTTATAAAAAATCAAAAACATATATTTTATGCACTGTCTAACTCATAAAATCCCTAAAAAATATAAAAACACTCCAGAAAATTCCCAAAAAAATATATTTTGTTCCTTTTAATGTGTTTTAATTTCAGACCAAAAATCATTAAAAAATATAAAACCAAACTCCTAAAAATTGCAAAACGCTAAAAATCTTCATAAAAATTTATAAAATCCATAAAAAATCCAAAAATAGTGTTTTCTTTTCCTGAATTTTCTTTGTTTTATTATCTTTAAGTGAAAATTAATTTGGAGAATTTTTGTTACTGATTGATATTTTATTTCTCCATTTTAAATTTCAGCCTTGTATTTTCTTCACTATTTTCCTTATTTTGTTAATTAAAAATACCAAAAACATTCTAAAAATTACCCAAAAATCACAAAAAAAGTAAAAAATCCTAAACAATATCAAAAACATCTTATTTCTGAATTTTTGGTTATTTTTGCATATTTTTATAAATACTTTAGCTTGTCTTTTATTACATTGTTCTTATTTCTCAATATTGAAAAAGAAATTAAAAAAATATATAAAATATAAAAAGAAAATATAAAATCAGAAAATTAAAAATCAAAATACAAAAATACAAAATTAAAAATTAAACAAAAAAAATATATAAAATTAAAAACCCACAAAAAATAGCATAATAGGCATTTGATCACAACTCACACATTTTTGAGCACTTGTGCCCCGTTCTACCTGTCTGCTCCCTGTGTTCGACCTCTACACATACTTGCACTATACACATCTTGTTGTAGAGTTATAATAAATTTTAACTCCGCACATTTACTTTCATTGCTTGATTTATCTGTTGTAGGTTAATTGTTGTTTGAATTTCGGATTTCGTTGGAGGTCAAATCAGCGACTGTTGATTCGCCTTGTGAGTCAACACGACCTCTGCAAATCCATGTTCAACAAATGGCGCCGTTGCTGGGGAGCAACAGCGCGTAGTTCGGGTTTTGTTTGGTGTTGTGACTATTTGTCTACCTTTGCGGCTTTTAGTTCCGCTTGTTTCATTTTCTCTATTTTTGATATTTCTTTTTTGAATTGTCTAACCTCTCTCTTGTTTGACTTCTTACGAGGAACGCGGATCGAGGGAGGAGCTCTCTCCCAGGAGCACCTGCGCACCCACGTGAGGCTACTTGACTTAGCACGAAGGCGGGCTAGGAGAGAATTTTGAAGACAGTTCTATTTCCTTTATTCTCTTGCATTTAGTTTGTAATTTAAGTGAGAGAGAGACTCCTTAATTTGTAATAATACAGGTACCCCCGGACTTGGACTCTTGAGCCTAATTTCCAAGTGATTGTTCACTTGGGGGCTCACCGCGGTTTTCACGGTTTTCATCGCATTTTTTTTATTTTGTTTTGTTTTCCGATTTTATTTCTTTTGTGTGATTGAGCCCTTAGTTTTAGGATTGCTTGCGTAGCATTAGGTCCAAACACCTTAATCAACATTGCATGTACCTATAGTTTCGTTTGGACTTAGTCAAATTATAAACAGTTGATCATCACCTTCAATCCGTCGTGCCGCGAGCTCTCCCCGCAAAGCGCTTTCTCCTACCCTCAATTTGTTGAGCAGAGGAGGGGTGAGCCTAGACCGGACTCTAGGGTTGAGGATTGGTGGTCAGCTTGTGGTTCTTCACGATAATAGCAATTTCTGAAACTTAGGGCGATTTCATCGGCTTTTGCATTTGCATATAGTTAGGTTTCAGTTCTGCTGAGCATCTTTGCATGTAGAGTGCTGGAGGCAAGGTGAGCATTTACGCTTTAGCATTCATCATCGTTTTTGCCACTTGAATTGCTTTTCCGACTCTCCCTCTGTTTTTGCCAACTTAGGTGCTCAAAGGAATTGAATCCTCATTAGGATCGTGCATTCTCACTAAAAATCCAAAAAAGTGATAATCCATAAAATTGGGATTGTTAATTTTACTTGACCCTAAAACCGATCAAAAAGAAACATCTTGTATTGGGGCGAGTAATCCCCTCATTGTCTTCGCTTTTATTTGCTCGCGCACACACTAAGGTTAGAGCCCAAAATCCCATTCAGCCCCCTAAGTGTTTGCGCAAATTCTTGACTTCTCACCTAACTCTAAAACAGACAAGATTAAAAGACCGCATTTTACGGTCTCTACCGAGTTGAGTAGGTGAATTGAGGGTTTGTCTTGTTTCATTTTTGCTTGTGATTGTTTTGAGTGTGTCCTAGAGCATCCCTGCGCATTTGCGCCTTTTTCTTCACTCTTTTGACTTGACCTTCGTGCTCCCCCGAATCACTTCCTTTTGTTTTCGAGATGGACCCCTGGAGTGCATTTTATCCGGACTTTGTGGACCCCTCGCTCGCTCCAGCCGGTCCACCTCCCTTTTATCAGGAGGATCCTCCTCCTACTTTTTCTGATTTTTGTACATACCCGCCTCAGCCACAGTATCACGACTCGGACTTTTACCCACCTCCACCTCCACCTGTGTATTATCCACCTCCACCTTCACATCCACCCGAGTTTGACCTGATGGAGTCACCTCCCTCGATCTCTATGAGTGATATCTTGAATCGGATGACAAAGCGCATTGATTTGATGAATGATGATATTGCTTTCTTGAGGAAGAATCAGATTAATGCTCCTTTCGTCGGGAATACGGCTTCACTTGTAGATGATCATGGGAGCTTGCAATCGCCCAAAATACAAAAAAATGAGAAAAATTTAAAAATCCAAAAAGATTTCGGGAGACACTTGGTTGATCAAGATTTTGAGGAGAGAGTCCACTTGCCAGAACCCTGGACCACACACCCATTCACATCCAGTCCCACCTTTGACCCCGAGGATGCCGCTGTACAGACTGCTCTTGGCATGCCTCGTGTATATGCTGATTCCGACTTCCTCCCTTGTATGGAGGAAGTCCAAAAATTCAAAAAAATGTTATCTGAACCCGATGTGGTGGCTACTATTCACGAGATTATCCGTGCCCCACTTCAGCAGGCCATGACCCAATTATCTGTTCCTCTTCCCAAGAAGAGAAAGCGGAGGAGCAGATCTGAGCGTCACATTCTGACCATGGCCACTGCCCTCGCCATCACACACCGTCCCATTCCCAAGAGGAAGAACACAGCTACACCTTTCATCACTTGCACCATCTCTGGCCATACTTGTGATCGCACTCTCCTAGACGGCGGTGCATCTATTAGCATATTACCCTTCTCGCTGGTACAGTCTCTTCACTTAGGGCCTCTCAAGAAGACCAGGATGATCGTTCAGTTTACTGATGGATCTATCAAGAGGCCGAAGGGTATCCTTGAAAACGCCGTCATTTCTATTCAGGGCACAAACCACCATGTTGATTTTGTCGTGTTGCCCATGGAGAGCTCCACAGGGGAGCCATCTCCAATCATCCTGGGACGACCTTTCCTCGCCTCTGCGAGGGTCGTTATTGATTATGGATCAGGAGAGGTTCGTTTCCAGCCTGTTGACGGGAACGAAGTGTTGATCACCACACCCACAGTTGACCAGAGACCTGCACCTGATGCACCTTCACCGATTATAGCTGACTCGGAGGCCTGTGACCGATCTAATGCTACTAGAGATACTTCCTTAGCGATCCCTGATGAGACCCGACGGATCCCCCGAAAGGGGAGAAAGTCGGAAAGCATGGACCTCACTGATCCTCCTCCTGGTGTGTGGCGATGTGTTGATGAGATCCATAGTATTTATGTGATTGAACCATTTGATCAGAGGGCAGATACCAAGATAATTGAGGATGCTTATGAAGTTGCCCATTACTTTGAAAGACCCCATAAGGCAACAAATGACCCAGATAAGACTAGACAGGACGTACCTAATTTGACTACTTCCACTGATAAATCCGTTCCTGGCCCTTCACAGGTCAAGATGATTGAGGTCGGTTATGATGCTGCCATTTATTTTGATAAATTCAGACCTCTTGTTGAAGACAGGGATTCAGGTGAGACTCTTGAGGACGATCTGAGTTCGTATACTTCCACTGATGATTTCGTTCCTTTTGATTTTGACCTGGACGAGGACTCGCAGGACGACTCTGATTACAATTCTTCCGAGGATGATGAATTTGTCCCATTTCACTTTGACATCTGCGAGACTTCCAAGGCCGGACCTAGTCGTACTTCTTCCACTCACCCGTCTGTGCCTTCACACCATAGGACCACCAAGGGAGAACCGAGCCATACTGCTTCCATCGATCAGTTCGTCCCTTTCCGTTTTGATTCAACTGAGGGCCTTCACCGTGTCGACCCTGATCGGCCTCCGTCCACTGTGGACCCCGATGTCGACATACACCATATCAGATCTATCCCTCAGCGGTCCCGCAAGAAGGTTTGCTTTCCACCTTCTGATGATCACCCTTTTATGTTGTAAATTCTCTCAGATGACTCTTTCTATCTCTTTCCATCTCCCGTTTTTGCTCGTCTACCCATTTCTCGTGTTTGCCTTGCTTAGGACATACTTTGTCCTACGTATAGGAGGGGTAGATGAGTTGAGTGTTCTTTCTTCGTCCGTCTGATCACTCCTGTTGTTGCCTATACTTAGGGCTTCTTTTACCCTAAGTATAGGGGGAGTGATGTGTACATCCTCACGATCTCTTCTTCCATCTTCATCTCTTTTCTTCTTTTCTTCTTTTCTTCTTTTCCTCTTCTATCTTCTTCATCTACCGAAAAGGTGCCACCCTTGTAGACAGTTTTCCATACTTAGGACGTACTTTGTCCTAAGTATAGGGGGGTGTGCACCCCGAGTTGTTCTATTCTTTGATCCTCTCCATTGTCTCCTCTTCTTGTCTATACTTAGGGATATTTTACCCTAAATATAAGGGGAGACAATCTGAGTACGATCTGTTCATTCCCACCCTTGACCCTCCCTGCGTTGTGTACAGTCTGCTATACTTAGGATTATTTTATCCTAAATATAGGGGGGGACGGTCAACTTCTCATTCGTTTGATTCATTCATTTATTTCTTTATCTTTTAGACTTGTCTATACTTAGTACGAGTTATGTCTTCTCTTTTCTCTCCGATCTATGAGGACATAGCTCAAGCTAAGTATAGGGGGGTCGTATATACTGCGTAAATACTTTAGCCATAACTCGTACTTTCGTATTTTCTTAATAATATGGCTAATAATTCATCAAAATTCATTAAAATTCCTTAATAAAAAGATGTGATTATTCCTCAAATTCTTTTTATATTTACTGATTAATAAATCAGGTGAAAATGTTTTTTGCAAAATGTTTGAAAAATAGTTTGAAAATCTTTGTGAACATTTATTGAAAACTATTTTGAAAATATTTTGTTACATGTTTTCAACCTGTGTGAAATTGTGTGGATTGTAAAATTTCTTTTCTTTGTGTGAAATAAAAATGTTTGAAAAATGATTTGCATATGGTTTGAAAAATGGTTGCAAAAATGTTTTGAAAAACCTATATATACTGTTTTGAAAGCCTTTGCAAAATGATTTTCAAATGTGTGTAAAATGTTTGTAAAAACTATTTTGGACTATAGTTTTCAAAAATTGTGTGTAAATAAGTTTGAGGAATATACACATCACACCAAAATTCACTATACATGTATATATATGTATAAAATTGACTACTTACCCTGTAAATTCTTAAAATCCACTTCTTGTATATATAAGAAGCACTCCCGTGTACATATTTTCACCTAGTTTTCAGCCAAATCTTTTTGTTTTCAAAAATTCCCAAAAACATTTGCAAAATTAAAATCCAGAAAACATTTGAAAAATCTTTGAAAAACACAAAAAATGCATCTGCATATGCATCATCATCAGCATCTTTTCAAAAATCCATAAAAAGTTCAAAATCTTTGAAAATTGCATCACAAAAATATTTTCTGCATTGCATTGCATAGCATTCGCATTTTTCGGATTGAGTTTGATAGTTGAACAAGTCTAAGTAAAATCTGAAGATTGGAGCTTGATTGGACCTTCTAATCTACCTAATAACAGGAACCTTATAGGAACCAGGTTTGAGGTACTTCAGGTCTAGTTGACTTAATTCTTAGAGGATCACGGGACTTGGTTCAATGGATTCTTGACTGCCTAAGTAGAGTATTTCGGAGCACACGCACGACTCTTGTTGATAATGACCTAACTTGGACACCTGCACCTTTCACATGGCTCAACTCAGTTGGAGTGGTGAGGGGATTGGATTTGCCGGTATGAGACGCACACAAGTGGAAACATTTGTCCTCCTCTAGGGAGGGAAGTGCACCCCAACCCGTCCAGTGATTAGGAAGTCTAAAGACAGGAGGCTGTGGGTTGCGATAAAGCTTCAAAAGAGGGATAGTCTATTGGCTCAAGAGGAAAAACTCCTTATGTAAATGCTGATGTATATAGTATTCAAAAACAAAAAAAAAACAAAAAAAAAGTTCAGGCATGTACAAAAATAAAAAGCCTGCAAAGTATGTACATATGTTGTAAAGTCAATAAGCAAGCTTGAGTTCCAAAGTCAAATATGTGAGCCTGCAGCAGGATGACTTGACTACACTGGTCTTGCATCCAAGGATAGGTAGCTACACTAGCTACCGTCCATTCTTCTCTTCACCCCCTCCTCTTGAGCTGGTTGCCACTTGAACTTAGAAGGGAATACCCCGCTCCTCGAGGATGGAGTCATTGGATTGGGGAATCATTGGGTCGTCGTACTGGAGAAGTCAGTTTCTTTGTCATTCTAGTTGGGGAGAGCCGCCATCACTTACACTGTACAAGTCAGATTCATAGTCGTAAGAGTTTGCTTATGAATTGAGATATTTCTGACCTGGCTATTGAGGAGACTTGGACAGAGTTTTGGGATTCTCAGGGACTGTTGGATTTCAAATTCGGTTCGCATTAAGGTTCCGCCCGCATTAAAATTCCAAAGGTCCTATTTAAGCTCCAAACTTTGATTTTGTGAAGACAAGTTTGATAATCAAGTTTAGTCCATCTTTCTTCTTTTTCTTTTCTTTATTTTTCTTTTTCTGCACTTATTGCATAAGTGTTTGCTAGGGACTAGCAAAGGCAAGTATAGGGGGATGATGAATCCACGTTTCATCATCTTTATTCTATCATTTTGGCCTTAAAAACCCTAGCAAATGCGTGTAAATAGCATTAATTCATGCATTTTAGCATTCATGTATATGTGCGTAAATGTTGTATAAATTGCGGTTTTTAAAGCCAAAATTATAGAATAAAGAAAAGAAAAGAAAAAGAATAAAATATTGTAAATATTTTATGACCCGAAACCCCGAGACCTAGGCATCTTGATGAATAGGTCGACAAGGAATAAAGTAGGGGGAGATAAGGTCAGAAACACAGATAAAATACCTATACATTTTATTCATTCTTTATTCATTTTGGGACCTATTTTTGGTTCCACTTTTTATACATCAAATAAAGAAACTTTGTACATGAAAGTTGTAGATAATTAAATAAAGAAAAATACAAAATTGATTTCACAGAAAAATAATGTACAGATAAAAAGTTATGGTCTGAATAAAATTCCAGAATGCCAACTTCCCAGACCCGTATCTCACAAATAAAAACTTCAAATGCAGCGTACTCACCTTTAATTGTATATAGAAGAAAATAAGCTAATTAATGGCGGTGGTTTCGCATTTGGCGGAGCTACGGTTTGAAAGTTGAGTTTTGGACCCCCATTGTACCTTGTACATATTAAAATATTCAATTTATTATTTATTTATTATTTTTATAATTTTATATTTTTATAATGTTGTAAATAATACTTATAATAATTATGTGTATTAAAATCAGAATAAAAATGCAAAGAAAAATAAAAATAAAAATGAACATATAAAGAATACATAGGTACATTACCTATATATATACCTATACAAAACATACTTGTATCTTATTTAATATACAAAACATGTCAGAAAAATAAAATAAAAATATATTTGTGTAGATAAAAGTATTTTATAATTTTATAAAATCATAAATAAAAATAATAATATTAAAAATACCTAAATAAAAATAGAATACATTAATACATAGATATAGATACCTATAAGGGTATAAATGCAAACTTGTAAAAATATGTCTCATAAAAATAAATAAAAATTACCATAAAATAATTTATTAAATAACAAACATTTTTTATTTTATAATCATAAATTAATAAAATCATTTACTATTTTTTAATTAATTTCTAAATCTTTTTCCAGAGGGTTTTTCTGGTTGGTCCACGTGGACCAACCAGAGGGCTTGGACAGTTGACTCCGGTCAACTGTCTGACCCCCCTCTCTGCTGTTGTCAGAATGGGTTTTGTCCCATCTTCGTGGATTTTTCCCGGCCTCATCTTTCACCGTTTGGGGTCGCGGTCTTCACGAAATTTGTAGCCCTACTATAGGTCATCCACGCCCAAGGCTAACATTGGACTTTGGATCGCTGTGGCGCCCGTGATCTTCCCTCGAAGTACGCTCCAGAGCCATTCTTTCAAAAAACCCCAAACTTCTCATTTCGAGTTTGAACCCTCTTTGACCTAGCAAACCCCTTCTCCTTGTGTGCTCTGGACTGGAGATGGTGACAGGATCTCCTCCAGCTACTTAGGAGGGTCGCGCGTGGCCGAGGAGCGGCTCCACCACCTTCGCCGGCCTCCGGCGTTGAGGTCACATCTCCTTGGTTTTTCGACCAACTCGAGGATGTATTTCGTTCTTTTCTCTGTAGGTTAGCTAGCTGGTAATCTTAGGATCAATTTCGTGTCTTCATCTTGTTGTTTATCCGAGTGCTTCGCCCCCATTTCGCAACCGATCACGTTGCCGGAGCTCTCGAGCTCCGGCCACTGTCAACCTAGCCAAAACTACCATCACTCCCCACCTTCCGCCAGTCTGGGACCTTCTTTTGTTGTCTTGATCTAAACGTGCAGGTACTAGGCGCCGCAGCCCCTTTGGGGTTCGGATTTTTGTACAAAAATTATCTCCAGGTCGGCTGGAGAAGCTAAGACCTCCTGGGCACTTTCACTGGTCTCCAGCCATTTTGGAAGCCCTGGATGATGCGGATCTGTTGCAGGAATGAAGAATAACCGTCGTCGGACGTGAAGGTGGCTGGAGCGGCACCTAACCGCGAAACAAACCGCGCCGGAGAAGCACGCCGCCGCGCGCCCCCGCTGCCTGCGCGGGCCTGGGCTGAACAGAACGAGGGAGAGGGGGGTGCTACAGCAACCGTCCATTCCCCCCTCCCCTTTTGATCGCAACCGTCCGTGCCTAAGGGCAGTCCACCGTCCGATCTTCTTTATCAAAGCCATCCACGCTGCCACGTGGATAAGTGGTAGATTTTGCATCAGGCCCCCCATTCGTTTGTAATTTCCAAAGACTCTTAAAACTTTCATTTGCTGTGTTTTGTTTTTGGTAAAATTTGCGAACTTGCCCCCTCGGTTTTGGCATATTACACATCCGTCCTCCCTTGGCGCGTGCTTAGCACGCATGTGGGTGGGATTTTTGCGGGGAAGGCCTTGCGCGTTTACGCATTTCTATTTAGTGCTGTAATTTTAATTTCAAGTGTGTTATTTTGTGGCAAAATTGCATCTTGGCCCTGCTCTTTTCTATAATTGCAAATATACCCCTGGCCAGTGTGTAGTTTCCTTATGTTTCTACTAATTTTTGCATGCATCTATTAAACTCGAAAAAATCCACAAAAATCATAGTAGAGTCCTGTTGCATTGTAGTTCATTACCATATTTTTATTTTTTATAATTATTGCATTTTATTATTTATAAAAAATCAAAAACATCTATTTTGTGCACTGTCTAACTCATAAAATCC
Organism: Ottelia alismoides; assembly: GCA_037367405.1. Taxonomy (NCBI): domain Eukaryota; kingdom Viridiplantae; phylum Streptophyta; class Magnoliopsida; order Alismatales; family Hydrocharitaceae; genus Ottelia; species Ottelia alismoides. Next base: position 312,402 of record JAZKJV010000333.1, read on the forward strand.
CTAAAAAATATAAAAACACTCCAGAAAATTCCCAAAAAAATATATTTTGTTCCTTTTAATGTGTTTTAATTTCAGACCAAAAATCATTAAAAAATATAAAACCAAACTCCTAAAAATTGCAAAACTCTAAAATCTTCATAAAAATTTATAAAATCCATAAAAAATCCAAAAATAGTGTTTTCTTTTCCTGAATTTTCTTTGTTTTATTATCTTTAAGTGAAAATTAATTTGGAGAATTTTTGTTACTGATTGCTATTTTATTTCTCCATTTTAAATTTCAGCCTTGTATTTTCTTCACTGTTTTCCTTATTTTGTTAATTAAAAATACCAAAAACATTCTAAAAATTACCCAAAAATCACAAAAACAGTAAAAAATCCTAAACAATATCAAAAACATCTTATTTCTGAATTTTTGGTTATTTTTGCATAGTTTTATAAATACTTTAGCTTGTCTTTTATTACATTGTTCTTATTTCTCAATATTGAAAAAGAAATTAAAAAAATATATAAAATATAAAAAGAAAATATAAAATCAGAAAATTAAAAATCAAAATACAAAAATACAAAATTAAAAATTAAACAAAAAAAATATATAAAATTAAAAACCCACAAAAAAATAGCATAATAGGCATTTGATCACAACTCACACATTTTTGAGCACTTGTGCCCCGTTCTACCTGTCTGCTCCCTGTGTTCGACCTCTACACATACTTGCACTATACACATCTTGTTGTAGAGTTATAATAAATTTTAACTCCGCACATTTACTTTCATTGCTTGATTTATCTGTTGTGGGTTAATTGTTGTTTGAATTTCGGATTTCGTTGGAGGTCAAATCAACGACTGTTGATTCGCCTTGTGAGTCAACACGACCTCTGCAAATCCGTGTTCAACACCTACTAAACATGTATAGTGACAAGCAAGTGGGGGTCGAACACAAGAAACAAGGGTGTAGAGAAAGTTGAGATAACAATCAAACTCAAGAATTTGTCTTTTCAACCACATATCCGAAATATGGTTTTTGTGGGTTTTCAATATACATATATGTCTTTTTGTTTTTATATTTTTATAATTTGCTTTAGTGTTATATTTTATATATTCATTTTATATTTTTCTGATCATGTATTTCTTTTTTTCCTTTTAATTATCTAATGTTAGAATACATAAGACTATATATACAACATAGGCTAATATAATTATAAATACCACCAAATAGTCAAAATAAAGGAAATAAAATCATTTTAGGTTTTAATTATTTGTCTACTATTTGTATTATTTTTTAGGAAATTTTGCTAATTTTTATGGATTTTCTAAGTCAAAAATATCCCAAAATAGGGATTAAAAAATAGGCTGAAATTGAAATAAAGATTAAAAATATCAAATGATGATATCCAAAATTCTTCAAATCAATTTTAATAGGTAGATAATAATATAAAGAAAAGTATAAAACATAAAATAATATTTTTTGAACTTTTAAGAATTTTTTAATATATTTATAAAAGATTTTAGGGCTTTTCAATTTTGAAAAGTTTTATATTTCTATTTTTAAGGATTTTTGGTCTAAAGGCTCAAAATACTTAAATAAACAAATATATTTTTTGGGGGATTTTTTTCAAAATGTTTTTATATTTTTATGGATTTTCTAAGTCAATGAGGAAATAAATGTGCTATAAATGATTTTTAATGAATAATTAAAGTACCTAAAATTAGAATCCAAAAATGTAGCATGAAACTACACTATAGGCGATACCTACTCTATTTTTGGGGATTTTTTATGAACATAATAGCTATTTTAAATAATTAAAACAAACATACAAAAATCATTGGCCGAGCAGGGGAAAATATGCAAATAAAATAAATCTTAGGGGCCTGTCTGTAATTTTCAAAAAAAATAACACTAGAATAAATATTTAATGGACTAAATTGAACTGCAAAAAATTCTAGGGAAATCAGCGTAAAATGCCTAGCTTACGTGGGACCGCACGTGAGGTGAGCTAGTATGGGCTCGATTGTAAATAATGAAACTTCAGCGGCTATTTTGAAATTTTTACAAAAATATATAAAGGCACAGGAATGTTTCTAGACCAATTAATAAATACAAAAAGTAACTGGGTATAGTTGCATAATACCCATTCAAAGGCACGGGCGAACGACTAAGGTTGATCCACTTGCCACGTGTTGCGCTCGAGCTTCACGATGATGCTTTGAGGGAGACAGCCTAGATTAGATCATGCAAGATGATCCGATAGCCACAGGAGGGCTCGATCCAAGGGTGGCTGGAGCGCGGGAAGAAATGTTGGCGCTCGAATAGTGTTGAGCCTAACTGGAAGAACACGCGAAGCACAAGGGCTGACCGAACTTGATCTTCAAAATCTTGAGATGGACGGCTCCTTCCTAGCTCTTGAAGGCTTCGAAATGATGTTGACATCCTATCGCATAGGTGGGAGGTCTCAAAATGGCGTGAGAGGTTCTGGATCGATCTGGTGGAGCACCAGGACCTGGGTGGCATCCCTAAGGTTCGATGAGCCTCGAAGAGGCCTCGTTTCTTGGTTTTCATGCATGAGATGGTTGGAGGACAAAAATCGAAGCTCTAGGGAGCTTCATGTGTTAGAGTTGAAGCAGAATGGGCTCGGACGGTGTCCTCCTATGAGAGGCGGAGAGGGATAATATGATCTCTAGATCTGAGCAAGATCCATGTGGTTGGAGGTGTGGGGGTGTAAAGGAGATGAAGAGTATGGTGATGAGGGTCACCGGAGTGGCTGGGAGTGGTTGCATTGGTCAGAATTAGGCGACGGAGCCAGAGCTCTGCCAATCGAATGATTTGGATTTTGCGATAGAGTAAATGAATTCAAGAAAGATAAAGAGCGAATCTAAACTACTGCAATTATATGGAACAAGGAAAACATGAGAGGAAGAATCTTATCAGACCTGAGACACATGTAGAAGAGCTTCAGGTGGAGGAGTTGATGGAGCTTCGGATCGCCTCATTTCGATACCAATTTAAGTTGTTGAACGGACGGAGGGAATGGTGGTGTCACCAGGATTTGACCTAAGGCTTTGGTTAGGGGTTCAATCAATGGAAGAGGGATCAAAATCCCAAGGTTGGATGGATGTGAGTTTAAGTAGGGGTGATGAACGGGATCCAAAGAACGAGGAAGATGGGGCGAATCAGTAGAGTAATCCTCGAGGATTCATGTGGGTGTGTAACAGGCATGCTTGAGTAGAAAGTTGTCAACGGATCGAGGCGAATGGCTGAAAGGATCACTCTACAAAAAGGGGAGTAACCAAGGTCAAACATAGGCGTGACAGAGGTGTCATGGCGAGTTAGAGAGTTGACTTGGGTGAACTATCCAAGCCACCCGATTGGTCCACGTGAACCAACCAGGAAAAATCAACCCTGGAATTATTTAAAAATTGATTAGTAAATAATAAACGATTAAATTAAAATAAGTACATAAAATAAAAGAGGTTTATTATTTTCTATAGAATTTTAATAAGATTTTTATTTATTTTTTTGAGCTCGTTATTTACAAGTTAGTTTTTAGGTTTTTATTTATAGGTATATTTACCTATGTTTTGTATCTTTTATTTTTATTTTGTAGTTTAGATTTTATTATTAAAGTTTAATATTTTATATAATTATAACTTATTTTTATATACAGAAATATATTTTTATAGTATTCTTATGATATAATATTTACACTTAATTAAATATAGATGTAAATAATATAGGTATATGTATAGTATCTCATCTATGTATTTTTTATTCTTATTTTATTTCAATCTTTTATTTATGGGTTTATTCTAGTTTTAATATGTAAATACATTATAAATATTATTTACAAAATAAAAATATAAAATTATAAAAATAATAAAGAATAAATAAAATGAATATTTTATATAGGTATATAATACAATAGGGGTCCAAAAGCTAACTTTCACACACTAACTCAAAAAAATATAAAACATCTTCATTAAATAGTATATTAAAATTATATACAATTAAAAGTGATTTTTATACATTTTGTTTTTTATTTGGGAGATATGGGTCTATGAAGTTTGAGTTTTGGGATTTTATTTGTGTGTAAAATGTACACTGTATATTATTTTTTATATGAAATCAATTTTTTATTTTTCTATATATTTTATCTATAACATTCATGTAAAAATTTTCTTTATTTGAGATTTAAAAAGTGAAAAATAAAATATGTCCCAAAAATGAATAAATGATGAATAAATAAATGGGATTTTTATTGTATCATTGGCCCTTATCTCCCCCTTCTTTATTCCTTGTCAACGTAGTCATCAAGATGTCTAAGTCTCGTGGTTTAGGGCAATAAAATACCTTGGCCATTTTATTCGTTTTCTTTTCTTTATTCTATAATTTTGGCAATAAAAACAGTATTTTATACAGTATTTATACAACAAAGAATGAATGTTAATTTGTGCATATTACGGCTACTTACATGCATTAGCTAGGGTTTTTAAGGTCAAAATGATAGAATAAAGGTGATGAAATAGAGGTTCATCACCAGCCTATATCTTCCACCCTTCTTTCCCTTTTTGTGTTTGGTTCCGTCTTATCCCATTCTTAGACCCTCAGACATGTTTAAACACCATTAGGTAGGTGACAGAGTGCTTTTGGTGAGGTTCGCAGTGAGGAGTGGATTCGAGAGCCGGTTCCCCTTATCTCTATCGCTCACTGGCGTTGAGGTTTTGTCTCGCGGTCTCCGGCTGCTAGAGGCCATCTTTTCCCGCTTTATTAGTTGATTTCCTTTCGCTTTTCAATTCTAGTAATTAACTTAACCTTTTATTGTGTAGCATAGTGTTATTTCCAATTCCCAAGCACGCCGGAGCCGCTAGGGTTCCGACCATCATGACGCTTGTACCCTTTATCTCGACACACTAACATCCTCACGACCTTTCCCCTTCATTTCTCCATCGTATCTTCTCACCAGAGCACCCAGGATCCCTCTGAATCTAGTCTGACCATCTCCCTCCGTCGCCCTTTGCCGGAGATGCACCGCTCCACCCCATCTCGCATCCAAACCACTCAATAACAGTCCAGACCACCTTGCCCCTCCACTACCATTTTTATGAGCTTGTTTGAAAGTCTGGAAGGGGGCATTTGAGCCCCATTCAAAGTTCAAAAGGAGCTCTAGGTAGACCAAGGGTCCAGGCCCCTTCCAATGGGGCCCGGATAATTTTGAAGCTTCCATGACTTGCAGATCGACTCCATCATCCTCTTCCCCATCTTAGCAGCCCTTGGGAGTGTCGAAGCGTGGTGATCGTACTGGAGAAAGCTCACCCAGGTGAGGTGTCTTCTCAGTTCATAAAGTATGTCTATCAACTATCCAATCACGAACAAAAAGCTTAGGCTTCCACCTACTGTTTGATCGACTAGATCCCTCACCGTTGGATCTTCCTTGGGGATCTAATCTGGGTCATTTCTGTTGAAGTTCCATCGCACGTGGAATGATGACACGCATGGAGTGAATGAACTAGAGCCGTCCGATATCGCACCTTTTGGGGGATAAATTGCATACTACCCTATTTTTTATTTTATTTCTATTTGGTCCTGTAAATAATTAACGTTGCTTTATAATTTCTCCAATTTTTGCAAAAGGTCCCTCAAACTTATTTGTTATAACATTTAGGTCCTTGCTAGCCCAACTCACGAGGTCCCCCATGTGAGCTGGGCATTTTGCATTTAAACCTTGGCCATTTTGTAATTGTAGTTTAATATTTAAAATTTGATTTCCAGTTGTAAACTTTTGGATAATTTTATTGTGTACCCTATCTTTTATTTTAATTGCAAATATATCTGTACTAGTCCAATTAATTTTTGTGTTTGTTTTCTTTTTTCGAAAAATATCAAATTACTCTAAAAATAATAAAAAGGATAAGGTGCATGTTTCCATGAACCTTCATGATCTATAATTAGTTTTGCATTTCACACATTGTTCATATTTATTAAAAATCAAAACAGAACATCTTATTCCATGTTTTCTTTAAAAAATACCAAAAATTATAAAATCATATTTAAAATTTCCAAAGAAATTAGTAATTATCTATTATTGTATTTTGTATCTCCAGACCAAAAATCCTTTAAAATAGGAAAAGAAAAATAAAAAAATGAAATTTCCAAAATCCTTATAAAAAATATAAAAACTCCCCAAAAATACCAAAAATATTAGTTCCTATTATATATGTTATACTATCTATAAAAAATAATTTTGAAAAATTTTGAACCTATTTGGTATTTTTAAGTCTCAAAATTATTCGGCCTATTTTTAAAACCCTTGATTTTATATATTTTGGACTTTAAAAATACCTAAAATTTAGTAAACATATATAAAAATACAAAAATAGTAGAAAAACATTAAAAAAACCCAAAAATTTTAGTTTGCAAATTTTGACTATAATTAGATTACCCTATTTTGTATTATATATCTTTATATAGTTATATATAATTTATATTATTATTAAGTATTGTAAATACCTTATAAATATTTTAAAACCTTTAAAAGAATAAAAATTATTGTATTTACTAGTTTTTCTGAATTTTAAAGATTTATTATATATTTTATATTATCTATCCCCTATATTATACTTATTGCACATATATACATATATATATATTCGTATATATATTAAAAACAAAAGGAAAGTAAAATTCATACAACCATAAAAACAAATTAATAATTAAAAACTAAAATTAAAAATTAAAAATATATAAATATAAAAAAGGGAATTATTTTATTTAAATAAAAACCCACAAAAACAATAATTGATTAATTGATTGAATATTGTACAAATACATATTGTTAATTATTCATTATTTATTTAGATTTAATAATTGGTGTTACCACGTATTGCTCCTTGTGTTTGATACTCTATCATACTTACACGTATACACATCTATATTAGAGTTATAATAAGTTTTAACTCATGCACATTGATCGCTTGAATTCTTCTGTAGGTTGATTGTTGATTAGAGGCACACTGGGTCATGCATCGATTGCTAATCGTGTTTGATTAACAGACCAGTGCAAAAACAACCTCTACCAAGGGGGATTGTCGACTTCTACTCTTTTCATTCTTTATTTTTGGGTCGTTGTTGTATGGATTCTTTTCACTTTTCTATACTTAACATGAGTTGTGTCTTCCTTTGATGTTTATTGGTTACTGTGAGGACATAGTTCAAGCTAAGTATAGGGGATGTCATATATAATGTATATATACTTTAGCCAAAACACATATTTTTTGTTTGTCTAATATGGCTAATAAAACTGGAATAAAAATGTTTTGCTAAAGTTTGTAAAAACTGTTTGAAATTTTTTTGGAGATAGTTTTGTAAGATTTTGTAAAAATGTTTGTACAATTGCTTTGGAAAATAGTTGTAAATATTCTTTGTAATCTTTTTGTAAAAACCTTTGTAAGATTATTTCTATAAAAATTATTGTGAAACTAGTTTATTTGTAAAATCATTGTGAATTATTTTTTATCAAAATTAATTTTATTGTAAAAATATTTGTAAATAAAATCTTTGTAAAATTATATTGTACAAGTTTGTAAATTATTTTTGAAAATTTTGATAAAATTGTTTGTAAAAATGGTTTTGTAAAATATTTGAAAATTTTTTGTTAAATTGTTTGTAAATTATTTTATCAACTTGTATATACATAACATGTTTTATATATTGTGTGTATATATTTATTGTAAAAAATTTTGTAAATAAAACTTGTAATCACCTTGTAAAAATGTGTGAACAAAATTCTTGTGCATAAAATCCTTTGTTAATATAATTCTTTTGATAAAATCCTTGTATAACTTGTATAATTTTGTATATAAAATTCATTATTAAACCTTGTATATAAAATTCTTTTGTAGATAAAATCCTTGTAAAATTTGTACATAAAACTTATATATATTTTTTTATAAAATCTTGTATAAAATGTGTATAACCTTGTATATATTGTTTGCATAAAATTCTTTTTGTATAAAATCCTTGTAAATTCTTGTCAATAGAGATAATTCTCACTACTAAAAACTCTATAAAAATTGAAGAAGAAAAAGGTAAAATCCATAAAAATGTGCAAATATCTCTAACTACCTTTTACAAAAAGATTGGTCTTTTCTTTTCTCTTCTCTTCTTTTCTTTAAAAAAAATGTTTTCTATATATTTCTTGTATTTGAATATGCATTTTTCATAATGAAAATTGATGCTTAAACTAGTATGTAATAAAATTGAAGAATAAAGCTAGGTTAAGATCTTAATCCACTTAATTTCAGAGGAACCTTATATGAGCTAGAGTTGAGACTTTTCATGTCATAGCGACTTAATTATTTGAGTCCACAAGACTATGTTCACATGTCATCTTGGTTGGTCAAGTAGAATATTTCATGCACATGCATGGTTCTTTTAGACAGTGACCTAACTTGGACAAGCACTTTACACGTAGCTCTTCACTAATGAGGTGGTAAGGTTTAGAATCCTCTGGCAAGAGACGTACACGAATGGAAAATACGCAATCACCTTGAGTGGCCAGTTTGCCCCAACCTAGTCTAGTGGCATGGATGTCTAAAGACGGGAGTTGTGGGTTGAAAATAAAGCTTCGGATGAGGGATGATCTGTTGCATAATTTTTCCAAGACCCCAAAACATGTGCGGAAGGAAGATTCTATATCTGTAGGGCCACAATAAGATCGATGTAGTGCAATAATTCTTTCCACCAAATAGAAGCCATGTGTATTCCAAAAAAATATCAAGCGTGTATATACTGACCACATTGGTCCAGCTTCAGAGAGACTGCAGATCTTAGTGGAGACTTGGCTACACTCGCTGGCTTCAAAAGGAGATGTGGCTACACTGGCCACACTCCACTTCTCTTCTTATTCTTCTATCTTCTCCCCTTTTGATTGCGGACAAAGCACGTACCTGAACTTAGAAGGAAATACTCCACTCCTCGAGGAAAGAGTAGGTAGACTGGGGAATTAGTGTTACATTGCTAAGAGAGGGTCGGTCTTTGTTATTTCTAATGTGGAGAGCTATATTTGACATACACAGTACAAGTGAGATTCATAGCCATTAGATTTTGCATATGAGGACTTGTTCAGACCTGATTATTGAGGCGACCTAAATAGGAGTCTTGTGGAACTTGAAGGCTGTTAGGTCTTCAATCCAATTCCCAATAAAGTTCCACCAAACTAATAATACAAAGGTCTAACCGAGCTCCATACTTCAATTTTATGAAGAATAGCTTAAAAATCAGAATTGTTCTAAGTTCTTTATTTTTCCTTTCTTCTTTTTTTAGTCACTTATTCTTTAAGTAAGTATTTTATAAGGGACTAGCAAAGGTAACGTATAGGGGGATGATAAATCTGGATTTTATCATCTTTATTCATTTATTTTAGCTTAAAATTCATTATTAAATACTTGTAAATATTAATAAATCATAGTTTTTATAATTCTCTATTCTTTTGTATATACTGTATAATTATCATTATTTTTAACCTAAAATAAAGAAATAAATAAATAAAGGGAAAATAAAGAAAATGAAGACTGTATAAGTGCAATGAATACATGCTGACTCTGACCTCAAGAAAAGGTCAAGACTTGACCTGATCGACAAGGAATAAAGTAGGGGAAGATAAGACCTCTTGTAGAAAAATAAATAAAATTATTTGTTCACGCATCTCTATTCACCATCATTCATCTTGTATATATTGAACATAATGTAATTATTCTTTATTCTATTTTATTTATCATTCAATTCAACTCAAATAAAAATATTTTCTTCTTAGAACTTGTATACAAAAATATGTTGTAAATATTTAAAATAATTGCAAGAAGATTCATAATACATTGTTTAAATATTGACACTTTGATTAAGTCGTAGAACCAAACTTATCAAATCCATATCTTCTCCGTAAAATTCAAAATAAAGCAAACTCACTTTTGTTATACTCTAAATTAAACAATATTTTAAATGAAAGTGGATTCACTAAAATCAGAGTTAAGATGTAAAAAGTTGCTTTTGGGGTGTATTGTGTATTATGCGTGTATTGTACATGATGTGAATATATTTTTTTATTTATTGTATGCACATTATTGTGCATATTATAATTTAAAATATCTGTATATATTGTACTTTATCCATATAAAATGCAAATACAAATTTCAAAATTCAAAATAACCAAAAATAAATTCATTGTAGATATTGTACATGTACCACTATATATTATAAATATCTATATTTCTTTAAAATGAAATAAGAATGTGATTAAAATCCTTGTAAAATGTTATAAATTAATACAATATTAAATTATGTATTAATTTTTAAAAATAAATAATAAAAAATATTTCTGTTGTATATATAGGTTCATATACCTATGAGTAAAAGTTACTATTATTTTAACCTATTTATTTAATTCATTTAATTTATAGAAAATCGTCATAATTACTTTATTTAATTCTTAACCTTTTTATTTATATAATTTATTTATTTAAATTCACTTCTATTTTATTTTAATTTATTTTACATTTTTTTCTTTTTTGTCGTATTCAGTGTTTGTCTCAATCGTGTAGCGTTCCCATTGGCAAACCTGGGACCGTTGACCCGGGTCAACCTCCCCTTCACCTACCAGAACCTAAATAAACATCTGTTAGATTTCCTTCTTCGAACATTCCGAGCTGATCTGATCGTCTATTCGGCCTGATCCCTCCTTTACTTTGATTTCCCAAATAATGCCCAATCTCGCCTGATCTTCTTTTTCAATACTAGAGCCTCGATTCATGTGCCACATGAATTTGAATTTCACTCCGAATCACTACTATAGACCCCCCTTCCAGATCTCATTTCCATTTTGATACATCTTTCCTTATGATATCTCACTCGAGGGTGAAGCAACTGGACGGAGGTTGTGATAGGACTTTAGCCTGTCGTCTGGGAGTGCGTCAAATTGGTAGAAGGATGTGATCCTTACGATTGCCGAAGTTCACAGGAGATCATCGATGCTTCTTCATTTTCCGCCATGAATCAAGGCCACGACCCATTTCGTCCATTTGTAGGTAACTTAGGTATATATCTGTTAAATTCAAGCTTTAATTTCATGTTTAATTTCCTTGTTTAGTTAGATCCGATCATCTCCTCATTCGAGCTCAGATCTGCTCGATCGAAGCGCCCAGATCATCCATATTCAACTCCGACCCCATGAATATCACCGTTGTATTTTATTCATCTTCATCCATAATCTGACCATCCTAGATCACCTCAGATTTGGGATCTGATCTCCTTCCCGACCGCCTTCCGCTGGAGATCCCCATTCCCTCCATTTATTTGTGGAGGCAGATCGAGTGGATATCAGCCGAGATTCGACCAATCAAAACTCACCGACGTCCACATTCATACATGTTCTTCCAAGTAATCCAAAAGGCTTCAGATAAAGAACACCCGCACTAGATTGAATTGCCACCATGATCAAGCTCCAAATTTCGAACGCCGATCCAGATCTGATCCGTGCTTCCGGAGCCGTCCATCTAGCACGCACCTTGTCATGCACATAGGTGAACATTTGCACTTTAAGTCATACTACTCTTTTATTTTGTAAAGAAGTCCCCTTGGGGACACGTGTCTGGTTTATTGAAAATTTGATATGAGCCCTTCCTGTTTATTTTAATTGCTTATAAGTCACGTTTGAATTGCTAAATGTGCAACTCACGTGCATTTTCTAGTTAATTGCAATAATAACTCTACAGTCATTTTGTTATTGTTTGACCCTTGCAAGTTAAATAATTACCAATTAGTCTGTGCCAACATGTCTCATGTGCGCTGGCACACGACTTTCAAGATGAAAAATGCAGGGATACTCTTGTATTCTATTATTTGGTTATTCGTTTCGTCCTTTAACAACTATTTCTTGCATATCATCCCCTGTGCATCCAGTTTTTAATCTGATTATTAATTTAGTTTAATAATTAGCTAATCTTGCTTAAAAGTTCCCAAATAATTCACATAACCTCATTCTAATCTCTACTTTAATTCATAATTTGTGTTTAACATTTTATTTTGTTTTATTTTCTAAAAATGTATTTTTATCCCACAGACCCTTTAAACTTTATCAATTACCTCCTCGACCTTTTAAACAACATATTTCTACCCTCGACCCCGTAAAATTACAACCGTTACCCCACATACCCTGTGGTTAATCCACATCTATTTGCATGTTAAATTTAAACGGATTCCATTAAAAAGATGTGCATATTACCCTCTTTATATAGAAAATTTACAAAAGATACCATCCCTCTTCTTCCATAACCCTCCACCTTACATTCCCTTCCCATCCACCTCCCCTGCATCGTCACTGACCTCCCCTGCGCTGCCCTCATCCTTCCATCCCTTCCCAACACCGTCACTGACCTCCCCCACACCGCCCTCAACCTCCCAACCCTCCCTTGTGTTGCTGCCGGCCTCCCCTATGCCGCCCTCGATCTCCCAGCCCTCCCCTATGCTACTGTCGACTTGCAACCTGCAACCACTCTAGGCCGCTACTAACCTCTACCGTGTCACCGACCTGCACTCCCTCCCTTGTGTTGCTGGTGAACTAGATCGCGCAGCCGACCAGCTACATCCTCCATGATGCCGCCCACCTTTCCAATCTCTTCCCCTCCCCGACTTACACCCCTCTTAGACCCACACCCATCTCGACCTCCCCAACCTCCGTCGTTGTTGGACATGCGAGCCCATGGCGAGCCATTATGCAATAAATGTTATTGCAAATATCATTCCATGATCTGAAATGAAGATAAATCAATTTGCGTAATAGGTCCCTTAGTACAATTAGGGTTATGTACCATGGCCATCTTAATGATCATGCAGCTATTGATTTAATTGTTTAATCATAAAGGTTGGTGCTTGGATGAATATTGAGTTCTCATCAAGCACCGTCAAATGAATATAAAGAGAGGATCTCCAGCGTGAAAAGAAAATGGCAATCCTTTCTCTAAAGGCTGATGTCTAACTAACCTCTTGATGTAGGTCCTCTGCATAGGACTAGAGTTTCGGAGATGTTAGATAAGTTAGGTTAGAGAGTTGACTTAACGAGATCGAGATAACTAAAGACCTATGTCGTATGCTGTCACGATATAGGCATGCATCCTCTGACCGGAGATAGATGTGTTACGATATGTCTAAGTACGTACATTTGGTAGACTAATAGGATGACGACCTAACCAAGGTCTATACACCGACATGCTGGTGTGCATGCAAGGGTATATGAGTAATACGATCTCTCAAAGGGATCATACAGGTTCAGTTACTGAATCGGACATGAGCTCACTCATGAGATATTGGGAAGATCAAATTCTGTGCATGGTCGTCTCGCTTTGGAAGCTTGACTAAATTTGTAAGGTTTGATATATGCTTTTGGAAGTATATTATCAACCCCTAGGTATGATATATGCTTTTGGAAAGTATATGATCGATACCAACTCCCAATGTCGAATGAGAAATGTAATGATAAAACCCTCAAGGAGATAGTCTAAAAGAGATCTAAAACTTCAGGTTTACTCTGGGTCTTCAAGTATGTAGGATGTAAAGGTATTACGAATACTTGAGGGTGATGTGATCATAAACAATTGTATAACCATGACGCTTCCATTCTGAGGGAGTGTTGAAATAGGTCTGGATTTAAGTGACTCCTTTCATAGAGAAGTAATCTGATCCTAGTCCAATTGTTGGATATTGATCTGAATGTGATTCAGATGTAGTTAAAAGATTAAATTTACGATCTTGATTTAATCAAGCATCTATGAGAGGTCTGCAAGATCTAGATTTAAGATGTGATCTCAATATCCAAGTCACTATACGTGGAACAATACAAACACCCTGCCCTTATCCAAGTATACGTGGAGAAAGCACATTGTTCTTGAAAGAGTTCAAGAATAATTTCATTGTTGATATAGGTATCCGAGCATTGAGAAATAGATAATTAAATGTCATTTAATTATCATGAATAATATGAATTTGATTCATATTATAAGGAGAGCTATCTGAGATAATTAAATGTGATTTAATTATCAAAAGATGTGAATGATATGAATGTGATTCATATTATTTGGGCACAAGAGAATAGAGATCCAAGATGATTAAATTTGATTTGATTATCATGGGTGCGAATATTATGGATAGCCCTATCTATATTAATCTGATATATCATAAATGTGATTTATAATATATTTGAGAGAGACTTGTTATTTATATTTGTTGATTAATTATTGATGTGTATTGGATTCACATTTGATAATTAATTGAAAATATAATTTACATTTTATTTTGGGCTGTGAATGTGATTCGTGAATTTCCAATGGCGTGACTGTAATCTTGTCATGATAATTGTGAATTATCATTGGAAATTAATTATATTGGAAATGAGATAATGTAATCTCATTGGAAAAAGATTGCCTTACTCCAAAAGGTGGTGGACGGCCACCAAGTCCAATTGGGATTTGGTGGTCGTCCCCCTTTTGATTGGTTGTTGGCAATCTTTTCCCAATTATCTCCAAGGATTAATTGTTTTAATTTGAAATTAATTTATATTGATTATTTAATATATTTAATTTTAATTAAATTAATTATTGTTATGTTTTTACAACAAGATGGTGGTCATTGAAAGAAACACAAATCAGTCTCATCCATTAATTTAGTGTTGTCCGTGAATTGAGATGCATGGATCCCAAAATACTATATAAGAAGAGGCACACCTGGCTCTTCAAGTTACATCAAAAAAATTGTTCTCTCCCCCTCTCTCTCTCTACATGCCAAGTCTCTCTCCCTCTCTCTCATTGTGGCTGTCCACCATGGATCCCAAGAGAGAGTCATCATCGCCGCAGCAATTATGTTGCCGGATCATCTACTCATGGATCTTCATCTCCTTCGGTGCTCCTCTCTCATGAATAAGACATCGGATCTTATGTGACGAGATCAGGAGATTTGTCGCTTGGATCATCAATATGAATTGCGAGGAGCGCGTATCTCATCAACGCGCTCGCAAGCATCTCCTCCATTTGATCGGTCTTGAGACAGGATGTCTCTTCATTTAACAACTCAATCGCAACCATGCTTAAAGAGGTAAACATAATACTTGTTTGTGATTTAGATGAAACAATACGAGAAGTGTTCTTAGATCATGTGGTTTCATCGATTGAAAAATATTTAATTCCGCTGCCTCGAGCAACTAGTGCGACTAGTCGCTCCTGATCGCATATGTTGCAATCCTCATACTTCCATGATGTACTTAAGGATCTTCCCATATCCTTCAAGTGGTATCAGAGCCATAGATCAGAGGTTTTGGATTTGATCCATAAACCTAAGATGGCTTGGGTAATTTTGGCTATGTAATGTTTCATTGCATTTCATTCACGTAACTTTTTTAATTGGTTTCTTCCATGTTCAAAAGTATGTAAACACGTGATTATCACTTGGATAATGATCCCCATTAAATAAGAAACTGCAGGATTTGAGTTTTCGTGATTTGGAATCCGATTGCTCAAGTTATGGTCTTTTTAATGAACATGTACCTACTGTTTCAGGGATGGCGAATCATGACCTAATGAAAGAATTAATTACGATTTTAAAATGCCTATAAATGCGTGAATATCACTTGGGTTCTATTGTAAAGTAAATTAGCAAACTATGGAAACTTATTTTGCTTGATTTGAATTTAAATTGATTGAGATATGCTAATTTTAGTAAGTAGGGGTCACTGTTGGAAATTACATACTTGATCATGAACCTTATGATTATCCTTCATTTAAATTAATAGAAATTAGTGATTAATTTTTTGAGATAATTATTGATGAGTATTTGTGAAATATTTAAGGATGGTGATTATTTCCCTGAATGACATTGACCATAACTAAAACATGATAGATATGATCTTGATCACATTTGGTTATGCGAACCTTCCAACAAACATGTTGCTTGAATAGGATTTGGGATTTGTTTAGCAAATCTCCTTATAATGTTAATCAAAAATGTTTTGATTATTATTATATGGTATAACTTCGGTTGAAAGGTCGATTATCAGCTTAAGTACAAAGTGATCAATTGGTACTATCCTAACCTGAGGTAGATATGGTATCTAGTCGGGGAGTGTTGGGGTAGTAGGTTGCTCCATGCGCAGCATGTCCCACTCCCATCAGAACTGACCATGATAGAGAGTAAGAAAGGGATAATGTTTGAAGTGATCATGATGTATTTTTCCAATTAATAAAATTCGAATAATATGTATTTTTGAGAGTATACCATCCTTCAAGTAATAATTAAAAATTATTTGTTGGATTGATTGATTGGATTGATAATTGATTTAATATGATTAAATTAATTAGATCTACTAAAATTAAAACACTCTATTATGAATAGAGTTGTTATTTCCCTTGGAATAATTAATTATGTGAATATGATTCATAATAATTAATTAGAATTTGAGCATGATATGGAGGATCACACAAGTGACATCCATGGTCTCCCGTCAAGGCGAAGGGTTCCATCACCATGGATTGTATGTAGGAGATGCATATCCGAAGTGGCAGCTCCTACATACAAGCGCATCTAGATCGGGCTCTTTGCTTTTAAAAAGAGGAAGGTCATATGTGTATTGACCCGATATCGAGTCCTCATATTATTGTGGCAATATTGGATTGCACATAGCGAGTTTTAATCATGTTGACAGTTGGTTCAATTAACGACGGGTCAACATCACCTTAGGGGTTGTGGTCACGGGTGTTAAAGAATGAATTGGGAATGCAAGTTGGATTTGCAAGGCGGAATGTATTCCCGCATCTTTTTATCCCAGTTATAGGTTCTCATATTATTGGGATGAAACAAAGATAAGAAAGGAGATCCCAGATCTTGCTTGAGATATAATGGTAAGTATATCTCTTACATTGAAATTGATTAAGGGACAAGACAGCTTTGATATAAAAATTACTAAATCAAACTAAAATATATATTTACATAAATTTATTTAAATTTCTTATTTCAGATAATCATCATTAAACCCACTCAATACTATACTCAATAATAACCAGTAAAATATCATGGATTGGATCCATGATCCATGTATTGTACTTGCAATTGGATACATAATGTATGTGGTTGCAATGTGTAAGGTTCCTCATAATAATGAGGAATGACAATTAAATAGACAATAGGTCTACAACCCTAGGGTTTGTATGTCTTTATAGTCTTGATCTCTCATTGAATGTACTTTGGAAGTGACATATCGATGATGATTTTAATTGTCAAACAATCCTTATAAAATATAAGAAGATGTTTATGGCATACATATGTGCTCTTGACATTTAATCATGATTGGCATGGTTCACTACATCATGCAGAATGGTGGCTCTATAAGAGATGATATAAAAATGTTTGAGTACCTATCTAAACCTAAGTTTTAAGAGTTAAGATGTATGTAGATATAATGAGAGTCATCATTCTACTATCTATACACTAGTCATTCATGAAACTTCATAATATTCATATTGTATGAATTAAATGAAGCATGTATAAATGTTGAAATACTCTTATATTGAAATCTTTTGAATTCAACATAAGAGATCCTTTGTCTTAAGCAATGGATGTTATAGATGAAAGGAGCGCAGTGGAAGCATGGATTGGACCCAAGTAAGAAAGAAATTCGAAGAGTTGATTGTACTTCCGTGACTTCCATATGACATCCAAAGAGTTGGATAAATGCCAATACTGCAATAAGCCGATGTACTGATAGTGTGACTATATAGGCCATCTAGGATCCTTAGAGAAGGACTCGAATAGTGCATCGGAATAATCTACATCTACATGTAATCATTGAAATTGACTTTCTTATTAGATAAGATCAAAGTCTAAAAATTGTATATCATTCTTCTAATGATATTTGCAATTGGTTGCATATGGTTTAGAAGACTGGAAAAGTTGATCTTAAGGTTTAATAGTCATCCACATGGATATTAATGTAATTGTTGTAACAAATTCTATTGGATAAATAGACTTCATAGTTTCAATGTGAGAGACCTTAGTCTTAAATAATGTCTCTATGACCTAGATATTAGAATACATTCATTGTTTATTTCTAAATGTTGGAAATAAACATGAATTCCTAAATAAACCTATCATAAAGAGTTATGATGGATATATTTCAGACAGTAATCTGACATCTAAAGGACTCTACTAAATTAGAAAATTAATGAATGGTTCATTAATATTTTAATACTGAAAATTAAACCTTTAAAGATCAATAGGAGAATGAAGATCATTTGACAATGATTTGGCATCGAGCCTTGGACATATATCTGTTGATGAGATCGATAAACTAGTAAGAGATGAAACTTCAGAATGTCTGGAATTTCAAATCTTACATACTTGTGAATATGGTATTCAAAGTAAAAATGTCCAATGCACCCTTCTTTATGAAATGATGTTAGATGCCAAGGTATTCAAGATCTCATACATATTGATGTATGTGGATCATCTATATCATAATAAATATTGACTATATGTGATATCATTCGATGATTATTTGTGATATGATATTTCTTCCCTTCACCTTAGAAAGCTTTGAAATGTTCAAAGATTTCATAATTTTGGTTTAGAACCAAAGTTTGAAGGAAGATGAAATGAATTTGATCTAATCAGGTGGCAAGTACCAATTAGATGAACTCAAAGAACACCTTATGGAGATAAGAATATCATTCCTATCTCACTCCTCCCTATACACATTAACTCAATAGAGTTCTAGGGAGATACAATTGATCATGTGTGACATGATTTTATCAATGACGAATATTAGCATAATTTTCTCTTAGTTTCCTGGTATATATGTAGTACAGACTACAAATATATCCATGCAAATCTAAACCCGAACATCCTCATAAGATATGGTTTGGAACCTAGCCTAGTGTTGGACACTTGAGGATTTAGGGTTGCTTGGTCCATAACTTTGTCATGAATGCAAGTAAGCTGGGATCTAGCACCTGAGAGTACTACTTCATTAGGAAAATAAAGAATGGTATTGGATACCTACTTTATGACCTTGAGATTCTTAAAAGATCTCACTCTAAGGATGAGATTCTTAGATGATGACTCTCTTGAGAATCAAGATGAAAATGAAGTGAAGGAACTCATTTAATCTAGAGAAGATAATGAGGTTCTTGAAAACAGAAACTAAAAGGAAAATTAAAGATCAACCACTCATACCTCTCCATGAATAAGGGTATTTTGATAAGGATAATGGAAATACTGGTTATAATAATTATTGAGCCGTAGTGTCAAGGACACTATTACTAAGAAAATTGAGTATTGGTTGCATAAGATGCAACACTCGCATTGGATGCGAGCACTGTTACTAGGAGATATGCAAGTGCTATAAAAGGACTTGGCATAGTCTCTTGGGAATAGAGTGATTGATCAGCTTGCCTAGTTAGTTTTTCTAAATAGCCTAGGATTGTCACATGAGTGTGGGTTTAAAGGTTAGCCCATTAATGGCTTTTTGGGCTAGTGGGAGATTGTTGTACATGCGAACCCACGGCGAGCCATTATGCAATAAATATTATTGCAAATATCATTCCATAATCTAAAATGAAGAATAATCAAATTGTATAATAGATCCCTTAGTACAATTAGGGTTATGTACCATGGCTATATTAATGATCATGCAGTTGTTGATTCAATTGTTGAATCATAGAGGCTGGTACTTGGATGAATATCTAAAGAGTTAGATTGAGGACTCATCAAGCACTGTAAAATGATTATTAAGAGAGGATCTCCGGCCTGAGAAGGAAATGGCAATCCTTTCTCGAAAGGATGATATCTAATTGACCTCATGATATTGGTCATCTGCATAGGAATAGAGTTTAGAATTGTTAGATAAGTTAGGTGAAAGAGTTGACTTAATGAGATTGAGATAACCAAAGACCTATGTTGTATGCTGTCACGATATAGGCACACATCCTCTGATCGAAAGATGTGTTACTATATGTCTAAGTATGTATATTTGGTAGACCAATAAGTTGATGACCTAACCAAGGTCTATACACCGGTGCGCTGGTGTGCATGCAAGGGCATATGAGTAATACGATTTATCAAAGGGATCACACAAGTTCAGCTACTGAATCGGAAGACATGATCTCACTTATGAGATATTGGGGAGATTAAATTCCGTGCACGGTCATCTCGCTTTAGAAGCTTGACTGAATTTGTAAGGTTTGATATATGCTTTTGGAAAGTATATAATCAACACCTAGATATGATATATGCTTTTGGAAAGTATATGATCGATACCAACTCCCAATGATCGAATGATTAACGTAATGATAAAAACCTAAAGGAGACAGTCTGAAAGAGATCTAAAACTTCGGGTTTACTCTAGGTCATCCAGTATGAAGGATGTACAGGTATTAGGAATGCCTGAGGGTGATGTGATCATAAATGATTGTATAACCATGATGCTTCCATTCTATGGAAGTGATGAAATAGGTCTGGATTTAAATTTCTCCTCTCATAGAGAAATAATCTGATCTTAGTCCAAATTTTGGACATTGATCTGAATGTGATTCAGATGTAATTACGATTAGGATTCCGATCTTGATTTAATCAAGCATCTATGAAAGATCCGCAAGATCTGGATTTGAGATTTGATCTCAATATCCAAGTCAATACACATGGAACAATACAATCGCCTTGTCCTTATCTCTAAGTATCCACGGAGAAAGCGCATTGTTCTTGAAATAGTTCAAGAATAATTTCATTATTGATATAGGTATCCAAGCATTGATAAAAACAGATAATTAAATGTTAATTAATTATCATGAAATAATATGAATTTGATTTATATTATAAGGAGAGTTATCTGAGATAATTAAATGTGATTTAAATATCAAAAAATGTGAATGATATGAATGTGATTCATATTATTTGGGCATAAGAGAATAAAGATCCAAGATGATTAAATGTGATTTAATTATCATGGATATGAATAATGTGGATAGCACTATCCATATTAATCATATATATTATAAATGTGATTTATAATATATTATAGAGAGCCTATTATTATTTATATTTGTTGACTAATTATTGATGTTAATTGGATTCACATTTGATAATTAATTGAAAATATAATTTATATTTTATTTTGGGTTGTGAATGTGATTCATGAATTTCCAATGGCATGATTGTAATCTTCTCATGATAATTGTGAATTATCATTGGAAATTAATTATATTGGAAATGAGATAATGTAATCGCATCGGTAAAAGATTGTCTTCCACCAAAAGGTGGTGGACGGCCACTAAGTCCAATTAGGTGGCCACCCCCCCCCTCCTCCGATTGGTTGTTGGCAATCTCTTCTCAATTATCTCCAAGGATTAATTGATTTAATTTGAAAATAATTTATATTGATTATTCAATATATTTAATTAATATTAAATTAATTGTTGTTTTATTTTTACAAGAAGATCATGGCCATTAAAAGAAACACAAATCAATCTCATTTATTAATTTAGTGTTGTCCATGGATTGAGATCCATGGACCCCAAAATACTATATAAGAAGAGGCACCCCTTGCTCTTCAAGTATCATCAGAAAAAATTGCTCTCTCCCTCTCTCTACACGTTAAGTCTCTCTCCCTCTCTCTCATTGTGGCCGTCCACCATGGATCCCAAGAGAGAATCACCGTCACCGCAAGATCGTCATTATGTCGCCAGATCATCTACTCATGGACCTCCATCTCCTTCGAAGAGCCTCGCTCGTGAAGAAGACATCGGATCTCATGTGACGAGATCAGTGAATTCGTCACTTGGATCATCAATATGAATTGCGAGGGGGCACACTTCTCATCAACGTTCTTGCAAGTGTCTCCTCCGTTGGATCAGACTTGAGACAAGACGTCTCTTCGTTTAGAGACTTGATCGTAACCACGCTTCAAGAGGTAAACCTAAGACTTGTTTGTCGATTAGATGAAACGATCTAAGAAGTGTTCTTGAATCATGTGGTCTCTTCGATTGGAAAATTTTAAATTCTGTTGTCTCGAGCAACTAGTGCGACTAGTCACTCCCGACCGCATACGATGCGATCCTCATGCTTCAGTGATACGCTTAAGGATCCTCACATATCCTTCAACCCTTCCTCGACCTCCACCACACCGATCTCTCGGACCTCCCCAACCTCTACCCCTCCTCGACCTACACCCCTCCTGGACCTCCGGCCAACTTGACCTCCCCAACCTCTGCCCCTCCCCGATCTCCCCTACCTCTGCCTCTCCTGACCTGGACGCCCTCCCCGACCTCCTGGACCTTCCCAACCTTTGACTCCTCCCCAAACTCCACCACCTCTAGGTCGTTCACCCACCCCGGCCTCCTAGACCTCCCCAACCTTCACCTCCTCCCCAAACTCCGCCTCCTCCTTCAGGTCGTTCGCCCACCACTTCCTCCAGGACGTTCATCCTCCACCCCCCACTCCACATCCTCTTCCTCGACGGCCACATTGTTGTCGAATCCCTAAGCAACTCCACCTCCTTCATCTTCAACATATGTTGTCTTGTGCTTGGAGAAGAAATGAGAGAGGATGACCTTTGGAAAGAACATGTATGTGGAATATCAACCACTGGATTTCCATTGATTATATTAACTCAAGAATAACCCGAGTAATTGACTCAAATGAAGTTAAAACAGACAGTAGGGTCTGTGGGATAAGATGGATCAAGTTTACAGGGTCGAGGGGGGAATACATTATTTAAAAGGTCGAGGAGATAATTGACAAAGTTTATAGGGTTTGTCAGGTAAAAATCCCATTTAATAATTCAAAATATCTCTTTATTTCCCATGTTTGCAGAAATCTTTTGAAAATTCTACAAAAATTTCTATTTGTTTGTTTTACTTCATTTTAATTTCTTTAAAAATTTCACTTTTAAATTCCTTATAAAAATGAAAAAACAGCAAAAACACTAAAAACACTAAAAAATTCTTTAAAATCGCTGAAAATCCCAAAAATAGTATAAAATACCTTTCTAGAAAATTTGAAAAATAACCTTTTCATATGTATAAATTTCATTGATTTTTTATTTTATTTCTTATTTTTTAAAACCAAAAAACATTTTTTTGTTTTCTATTTGTCATTTTTCCTATTTTTCAATGTTTTGGAAACACTAAAAAATCTAACAATCTTCCAAAATTTATAAAAACAGTAAAAAAATTAATAAAAAAACAAAAATATTTTTATTTGTTTTCTCGGCATATTTTATCCTTTTCTTAGAAAAACAAAAAAACATGTTTTCTTTATTTCTTTTAGTTCATTTTATTTATTTGGTTTGAAATTTTAAAATATAAAACCATTTGAAAAATATTAAAAATGCAAAATCAGAAAGCCATAAAAATTTAAAAATTTAAAAATTCCATAAAAACGAAAAAAACATAAATGCATAAAATAACTGAGAGTAATTCAACAAAAAGACTCCTTTTTATTTCATTGTTTTTCTTTGATTTAAATAACCCTCAGAATTTGTAGCCTCCCTGAGTTCTATCCTGTACGTTATACAGGTAAATAAATGGTAATTTATCTCTCTTGCTTACATTTCTCTGTTTTGGTTGCTTGAGAATTGAAATAAAAATAAAATATTTGTGTTTAAGGGAGGATTAGGGTTAGTTTGAAATCTCTATTTTCTTAATTGAATAAATCCCTGGTTTTCTAGTTTCAATGTGGACGAGCTCGGGCTCTAGGTGATTGATGTAGCAGGATATATATATATATATACATGGTGGAATTCGAGATCGCAGTCTTGCATTGACAGATTAATGATGTCCATGGAGGGCGCTGCTGTTATTTCCTACGGCTGGGCAAGGGTGTTGCCAAGAGCACACTCGGATCACACACCACTATTATGGTACTTGGGAAGGGTGTTTACCCTCGCTCTCTCTTCAGGTCTGAAAGGGCATGGTTGATGGAGGAGGGATTCCAAGAGGCGCTGCTTGTCGACCGCCAGGTTCAGCAATGGCTAGATTTGCATGCAAGTTGGTCGAGCTCATGAGATTTTTGATGGACTTCAAAAGGGAGAACCGGCTCAAGCGAAGGGAGAGAAGATCATGGGCGCAGGATGGGTGGCTAGACTTGACAGAATTGAGGATCAACAAGATTTGGAGGGAGGAAGAGATGGAGGAAAGAAGAGGGTTTCTAGATGTGATCCTCATCGAGGATATGAATGAGGAAGTGTCTTGGAGGCAGCGGTGGGTGCGTGAGGGGGATGCGAACATACATTTTTCCACGCCATAGCTTATGGGAGGAGGCAGAGGAACTTCATCCATTCGGTTGAGGTTGGGGGCGAGGTAGTAGAGGGATATCGTGATGTAGGGGTGGTGCTTTGGGTGCATTTCCAAACTTTTAAGAGAAGGGAATCATGGGCCGATTTGGGATGACAAGGGGAGGGAGTGACTCAGAATTTTAGCGAGGAGGCAAACATGTTGATCTGTGATTTCTTTAATGAGGAGGCAAGGCGGGCACTTTTTCAGTTGAATGCACAAGGGGCACTAGGCCCAGACGGCTTCTTGGTGAGTTTCTACAAGGAGTTTTGGGAGGTGGTGAAGTGGGATTTCATGAAGGTACTGTCAGAGTTCTGGGAGGGAAATCGGGTTTCGAGAGACAAAACATAATGCTCCACTTTTTACAGCCTAAAAAGGAGGTGTTGACCATGGTGGAGGACTTTAGTCCGATTACCTTATCTAACGCTTTATACCTCATCATTTCCACGACTTTCACGAACCGTTTGAAGGGGGTGCTTGATCGAATTATTTCACTAGAGCAGATAGAGTTATACCTTGGAGGCAAATGACAGATTCTTGTTATGGATTTAGAGATGGTGACAGACCGGAGGAGGAACAAAATAAAGGGAGTGCTTTGGAAGGTTGATTTCTCCAAAGCATACGATTGCGTGGACTGGAGATTTATTTGTTCCTCGATGGAGAAGAAGGGTTTACCAAACTTGTGGATTGCATCGATCAAGCGGTGCGCAATAACGGGCTCGCACGACATACCGGATGGGGGTCTCTTCCAACCTCAGCAGGGGATCAGACAGGGTTGTCCTTTGACATCGCTTATGTTTGATATTGTTGCTGGCACGCTATATGTTATGATGAGGCTGATAGGATCTGATGGCTGGAGTTCGAGCTATACGAGGGAGGACATATCCATTCACCTTCTGTAGTATGCTGATGACAATGTCATTTTCATGGGGGCTGAGGAGGACAAGATCAGAAGAGCATCGCTTATTATAGATATCTTTGGGGAGCTATGGGCTCCATGTGAATAGGGGTAAATCTTTTGTGGTTCCTTTTGGGTTCTCGAATATGGGATGCAAAGCGCGTCAGTGGCGCTTGGGTGCCCTGCGGCCACATTGCTGATCACATACCTAGGTCGGCCATTGGTGGCAGGGAGACACAAGATGAAGGATTAGAAGGGGTTTCTGGAGAGGTTGGAAGGGAAGCTGGCGGGATGGAAGGCAAGGATGTTAT
This sequence comes from Ottelia alismoides, assembly GCA_037367405.1. Taxonomy (NCBI): domain Eukaryota; kingdom Viridiplantae; phylum Streptophyta; class Magnoliopsida; order Alismatales; family Hydrocharitaceae; genus Ottelia; species Ottelia alismoides. The sequence goes on from JAZKJV010000333.1 coordinate 337,962, forward strand.
CAAAGGGAGGGAAGTTCGTTCTGTCGGCAATCCTTGTTTGACAGAAGATGGAGGTTATGATGAGGAGGTTTTCTGGTCTGACAGGAGGTAGGCTAAGAGGGGCTTACATCTGGTGGACTGGAGTAGGGTAACCTCGTCGAAGAGTAAGGGTGGTTTGGGTGTCTTGCAGATGGAGGAGATGAACAAGGCAATCATGATCAAATGGGTGGTTCATCTTTGGGGCAACTCAAAGGACTTGGTATGCAAATTGGTGAGGAAGATTTAAGAGATCTCAATGTCCTTGAAAGTTGTCGCTAGGCGTCTTCCGTCATCGCTGTGGGCAGGCATTACGCGGGTTGTTCCAGAGCTGGCGACTAAGATGAGGCCAATTCTTAGAGACGGAGCTGGGTTTTGGTTTTGGCAGGATGACGAGGCAAGGGTGGTCAGTTGGGGGAAAGATACCCGAGGTTGTTCCAGTAGGTAGTGAACAAAAAGGTTTTGGTGCAACGAGTGTGGGACATGGGATCCTGGTCTCCAATCTTTTCCACTGATCTCTTGGAGCAAAGGGCCGAAGAGTTCATAGAGTTGCATTCAGAGCTTACGTGGCTAGGGGGCCGTAGGGAGGTAGAAACCACTTTTTGTGGGGGGATGGCATATTTTCAGTCAAGAAGGCGTACATATTTTTTGTGGAGGGGGTGGAAGACGTCGAGGAGGAGATGGTCATGGACGTGTGTAGGATTTGGAGAAGCAAGGTCCCGATCCATATCAAGATCTTTCTCCGGCTTCTTTGGATGGGAAGATTACTTACCAAAGGGCGTAGGGGGTGGTTGATGGGGTTTGAGGATGTCACCTATGATAGATGTGGAGAGGCGGTGGATGATTAGGATCACCAATTTTTTTCCTGTACGTTCTCAACTCAGGTTTGGAGTAGGGCATGCATACCTTGGCTGACCGGACATAACTGCCCAGGATTCTGGAAAGATATGAGATCAAAGTGTGGCTTTGGACACGAGAATAACGTTTTTCCTTTTGTGCCGCTGTGGGACATTTGGTGTGCCAGAAATGATATCATTTTTACGGGGGAATACTTTTTACTCTGAGAATGTGATCAAGCATTGTCGAACGTTATGTAAAGCTTGAACCACATAACCACACACACACACACACCCACACCCACGCACGCACGCACGCACGTGCGCGCACACGCACACACACCCGCACCCGCACCTGCACCCGCACCCGCACCCACACACACACACACACACCCACACACGCGCATACACGCGCACATACACGCACACACACGCACCCACGCGCACCCACGTGCACACACGCACCCGCACCCACACCCACACCCACACCCCCCCCACACACACGCGCACACACGCGCACCTCTCCATGCACGCACCCGCACCTGCACGCACGCACGCACACCCACCCACGCTCGCACGCCCACCCACGCACGCACGCGCATGCGCACGCACGCGCACCTACACCCACACGCACACCCACACCCCCACACCCACCCACACACACACGCACCCACGCGCACCCGCACGCACGCGCACGCGCACACGCACACCCACGCGCACGCACGCACACACCCGCACCCCCCACACACACGCGCGCACGCGCACGCACGCACGCACACACACACACAAACACACACACACACACACACACACACACACACACACACACACACACACACACACACACACACATATATATATATATAGAGAGAGAGAGAGAGGACGGGGAGGTTGTTCTGTGTAACAACCAAGTTGGTTGTTACATGGAGCAATTTCCCCTAATTTTTTTATTTTTTTTCGAAAATTCAACCATATATATTTATCGATATATCCCTCATATATGTCATTCGAATTTCGACAGAAACAAAGACCCCTATGCCCTTCATCCAAAATAGGTTGATTACAACAAATTTGAGACCGTTAAAATTACTTGTTCTAGATGGAGGGCATAGAAGTCTCTGTTTCTGATTAAATTCGAATGGCACATATGAGGGATATTTAGATGAATATATATGGTGGAATTTTTGAAAAAAAATAAAAAAAATTGAGAAAATTACTCTTGGTTGTTACACATAACAACTTCTCTTTTCAGATATATATAGACAAATGTCCTACGGTGGGTCTCGGATTGGGCCGCCACCCTTTTACTTCAAAAAAAAGTTTGCTCCTAGTTTCGCCTTTCTCCTTGGAGGATTTCCACGTTAATCAGCTTGCACTTGTGTGTGTCGATGTACATAAATGAAACACACTGGAATCATTAAGACTTTTTCAAATGTAACTTCTGCAAGTACGATCTACCTATTCGTAAAAGCATTGCTTAGTCACAGATCCCAACGGTGTTAAAACAAGTCCTTATAAATCCTTCATAAAGTTATAAAACTCTGCATGCCAAGAATGTTAAAAAATCCCCAAGAAAGTCCTAAAAATTTGCAAGATAATAACAATCAAGGAGTCCAAAAACCACATTGCTGTCGTACGAGGTGGCCTCCAGGGGCGTGTGTAATAGGAACATAAACAATGAATAAAATGTTCGAAGACAGAACTAGCCACCAGGGATCTATAATACTAATTAATTGATTCAACGAACACGGGCTATGAAGAATTAGTCTATAAATGGGCATACAAATATGATAAGAAAGTAAAGAACACTAGAGATGAGAACTTCTTCATAAAGGCTACCATTTTAGTTTTTTTTTCAGAATCTCTGAAAGCATTTTATTAACAACTACCAATTTACAATAGAGGTTACACAATGACCAACCAGCATGATTTTCAACAGAATACTATTTCCTTTTTAGAGAAAGGGTAGCATAACATGCTGATTGCACAATTTTTACAAGGCCAAAGGATAAACCGAGATTTCAGAAGCTAAGGTAGTTACCAAGTTCAAGATTCATGCTTAGATATTCATCAGGATCAAAGTCTTCAGCCCGAAAATTGTGCATTTTCATCACTTCCATCACTACTATCGTTGACACCCTCCTGCTCAACTTCTGCTTCTGCAAGTTTTGTCAGCTCTTCTTTGACTATGGATTTAATGCTTTGTTTTCTTGGCATCATATCTATCTTGTAATGGATACCTGAAAAAGTGAGATCCCATGAATAATATTCAAATTTACAGAACGAATTGCTCCTACAGTTTTGACTCTTTTGAGTCTTTACACCTACCAAGCTGTAGCAGGATATCATTGAAGGTAGCCTGAAAAAAACCCAAGTCAAAAAACTAGTTTGTAAAGACAAAATATATCTTGATCAGCAAAAAAATGACCAATAAAAAAATTTATAACAGGATAGTCCGTGATAACACTGATCAAAATTAACAGACGTAATTCCCATTGGAATTCTGAAAAGAGTTATAAAATACATCTTATGTAAATGTCTTAATTAATATCTACATGGACAAATGTGGTGATCAGAAGCCCATTGTCGAGCTGACTAAAGCTGCCATCACCAAGAAATTTTCACAGCCAATAGGGGGACTACGTGATTACAAATCTTGTGGAGATCTCATTTGTCACCAGAGTAAGGTGACCACCCATAGTTTACCCATCACTGCTCATGCTGCAACCTAGGTGAAAGATCTTGACTTACATTTATTTCACCAGATATGGACAGTCATTTCGAACCTCCTTGATCATCACTGTGATCCGATACCTGAGCCTATAAACACTAGCACGGACCCGAGACATGTACGGACCTTGGAGGACATGCTCAACGAACAACCCGATTCATCCGATGAGGAGCACGTGAACCCCGCATCTAGACCACCAGCCAAATCAAAATGAATGGCTAGCACCTCACAAACTCAGTTCAAAGGGTCTGCCTCCCGAAGCCGGTTATCCAGTGAGAAAAAGTGTCCTGATTCCTTGAGGTGTTCCCCTGAACAACTCAAGGCGCTTTATGACCCTCTTCTCCATGTTTCAGGTTATAGCAACCCGACAAAGTATATAACTATAGACATGGATCTTTCTGAAGATTCCTCTCCAGGTTGAGGTAGATTGACTGGGGTAATTAGATATGACCCATCAGATACCTCTTCACTATAGTATTCTTCATCCGAGGAAGAGTTTGATACCCATGTGAGTGGCATCGATCTAAGTGAGCAGATGAAGATCAAAATTAGTTGGAGGACCTCCGTCGAACACTATTACTCTTTTGAGGATGACTTTGACGATGACTGGGAATCTTCTTCACATTATTCATATCCTTTTCCCAATGTCAACACCCACGTCGTACATTCCCTCCCGCCTCATTCCCACGATAAGGTTTGCGGAGAACCTCCTTGATTCTCTGTACATTCTCCCAGATCCCATCGGTTCCCTTGTGCTTCTTCTATACTTAGGTAAAAGCCTAAGTACAGGGAAGACTGATGTCTATCCTGTGTATACCTGTCATCTCTTCTTACCATCGACCGCCTTGTTTTTTCTCTCTTCTACACTCAAGCTGACCAAAACATAAGTATAGGGGGGTGGACTTCTACCTACTCTTTTGTTTTGCAGCCCTTTATGCTAAGCATACGTCAAGTATAGGGGAGGTGAGGTGTGTTTGTGTACATACTCTTTTTTGCACTGTACTATAGTGTATCGTGCTTTTTGTACATAATACTTACTTAATACGGGGGTTGAGTAAATCTTGTAAAAAATATACAATTTGTAAAATACTTGTAGATATGTATAATCCTTGTAAATTTACTAAAACTCTTGTAAAAGTAAAAAAACAAAAAATAAAAAAACACAAAAAAGAGCAAAAAAGCAAAAAATGAAAAAATCATTAAAAAATACATCTCAAGCACCAACACTTCATTTAGCATATCATGCATCCACACTAGTGGAAGTCATTGGGTTACAAACCGACTTGTGAGCAAAAACCGATAGTCGGCTTTACTTGACCTTAATTCACATAGTTTTCAGAGGAACTTCATTGAGAAGTAGGATTTTAGAAGCTTCGGGTCCTAGACTTAAATCTTCGAGTTCTGCATGACAATGTTCCCACTTTGACTCTTAGTGTCTAAGCTAATTGCCTCATTCTGAGTACGGCTCTTGAATGGAGAATTAATCTGGACTCTAGCACTGCGCACTTTGCTCAACTCAAATGGGCTGTTAGAAGACTGTGTGGCTTCTTTTCAAGTAGCATGGACATCTCAAGACTAGAGTACGAGTTGAGATAAAGCTTCGGATGAGGAATAGTCTGCTAGTACTTAGCCGATCAGTCGAGGCCAATACAATTACTTCACATAGTTGTTCACTCTTGTACCTAATAAAATATAAACTGAAAAAATAGGGAAAATTTCAAAAGTTCAAATAAACACTCAAAATAAATGTAGAGCAAAAATTTCAAAGCCTAATTTCTTTATCATAATGATTCATTGCCTGCATAGAGAAGACTTGACTACACTGGTCAAGCTTCAAATAGGAGACTTAGCTATACTGGTTAAGCTCCAATTTCTTCCATCTTTCTTTTTTTTGATACTAGCAGTACTTGAACTTAGAAGGAAATAATTGACTCCTCGAGGACGAGTTATTAAAGGAGAGGATTGCAAGATAGTTCAGCATTTCGAATGGGAAGAGCTAGCACCCTTCACACACAAGAGACAATTATTCAATGTTCATGGAGTATACTTTGGGAGGGGTGGATCTAAGATGACTTCTCAGCTGAACATGTACAGTGACTAATAGAACTTAGAAACTATTGATTTTAAAGTCCTAATTCTCACATGAGTTCTGCCAAACTATTAATTCAAAGGTCGGGTCGAGCACCAATAATCTTGGTATGGAACCCAATCACATTTCACTTCTCCATTCTTTAGTTGCTCAAGGACAAGAAGATTTAAGTATAGGGTTGATGAATCTGTGATTCATCACTCTAATTAGCTAAAAATAGAGCTTCATCCCGAGTAATTAGATGCATTCATGTGTTTATAACTCATAATTAACATCGATGTACTTGTAACTAATTTGCATAAATTAGCACTCCATACTGCATTGATATTCACTAGTTTATATTCACCTAACTACACCTATTTTTAATTAATTCTTACTAATTCCAATAAACATAAAACCAATTCCATTGCGTACATATCATTAATATTAATCATGAAAAATCGTAAAAAAAATAGTAACTTGTATATATGTGAAATAAACTTAAATCCTAATTCCATGACAGAAAGCTATAAATGATGATATCTCTTACATACAATATTCAATTTCACTCTACTCACTTTTGAATTAATGTGCATTTAATTATCTACAAAACAAGACAAAGTTCAAAAGAATCAGGGTGTATATGTGAATCTTGGATTTTGGGACTGAACTGTATATTGTGCATAATTACTGATTTTTGACTTGTTATTTCATGTACATATTTAACTATTTTTTTATTTATTTCTTTGTTATTTCTTTATTTCATCTTATTTCCTAACTAATTACATACAAAAAAATAAATTCAGAAAAAAAACAAAAAACTATTTTTTGTATATTAATTAACTCATTTGTAAATAAATGTTTTACTAATTTATTATAACCCTTTTAACTCATAAAAATCCAAAAAAAATGCTTGTGCCCATTGCATTGCTTTACATCATATTTGATTTTTGCATACATGTATCCATCTACACAACCACACAAAAATTACAAAACACTAAAAAATCGATATTCTATTCATAAAATATCAAACAAAAAAATCATATCTTTCATATTTAACTTCATTTGCATTTGAGTCCTTCATGAATATTATATAATGCATTTAGCTCAACATTTTTCTTTTTCGAACATTTTTTCATTTAAGACCGCCTTCAAGTTTTAATTCATTTTTTCTTTATTTTGTTGCATTAGTCAACAGTCACGGTCAACAGTCATCTCCAAATGTCACTTCCATATTCACCTATGTCAGGCAATGGTCAAAAGGCCGCTCACCCACGATCAGATCTCTTTGTCCTCTAGCATTGCTAATCCAGACCATTTGATCAAATTTGATCCAACGACCAACATCACTAGCGCCTCTCTCAAAGAATCCTCATGTGCTTGTCACGTTCCCACCTTCCCGTCTTTGCATCTGGGACGATCCAACGGCTCGTCCATCTCCTTCCTCCAGTCGCCCTTCCCCAACTGCCGAAGCCCTTTACCATCCTCTGCTCCTCCCCAATCCTAATAACCACCAGCTCTCTCCAGTCATCTCCTTCTGCAAACCAACCGAAAACCAAACATCGATCTATCCCCATCTTCACTAACCTCCATCATCCTCTCAACCAAACCCAATCGTCAAACCCAACTCCTAATTCCAACCAATCACACTACCCCTTCCTCGGATCCGAATAAGAGAAACCACCAAAAGACATAATATATTTTCTTCACGAGAAACACACACCTCTCCGACTCTAAACAATCTCACCCCAATTATTTCCTCCCGTCCAACTTCAATACACATGCAAACAACCAAACCCAACTCTATAAAAACCTGCCTAATCTCTAAATTCGATAGATTCGTCGTACTTCATCGAAAGAAAGAGAGAGAGAGCTGAGGGATGAAGCTAGAGACAACAACATTGCAGCCCGCTCTTGATGACCTCCAGGCAAGATCCATGGTGAGTTTCACCGTGTTGCTGAACGAGTGCATCATGCAGGCCAGCTCTCGTTGTACGTCATAACGATTGAGACATCAACGGAGTCGAGGCCATTTCCTCCTCTATCATCAGGCGACGTTGAGGTAACTATCCTCTTTGCCTTCTTCTTTTTCTTCGTTTCCTTCATCAACCTCTGCTCCTCCCATCCTTCTTCGTGTTTGACCCAACTCAGACAACACGCAACTCATCTCCACCTTCATATACCCTACACCCCCCTCTTCTATTTCGTGCAACCCCCCATCTCCAGTCGAGTCCCCAGCTGCAGACCCGCTCCCTTCCTCCATCTAAGTTGCAAGAGCTTTTTATCCACCCCTTTTGTGAGCTGTGACGCAAAGACCGAGCCACCGAGACTCGAGTCACCATCTCCTTGCAAGAACAACTGAGATCAAGACCTTCATGAACCTCAACATCAGCTCCGATGGCCGATGGTCGTGTGTCGACCACCGGAGGTGAAGCTCCAGCATCTTCATCGTCGAGGGGTTCCTACAAAGACCTCCAGGAGCTTCAGTTGTTGTACGATCAAGTCACACCTCGCATCCGAGCCGTCGAAGCAATACCCAAATTTTCATCGCTTGATGAAGATCAGAGCATCATCACCAGTTGTACGATAGGCCACCCGAGCCTCCTAACCTCGGGTGGAATCCATAGCATGCCTAAGTAAACATGTGGAGCCTCAGGCATCCAAGCCGCCTCCGCCGTTTGAGCCTAGTCGTCTGACATGCTCCACGCACGTGATCGTGGCTATTTTTGCGAGACTACCCCTCAGCCCTTCTGGAATTCATGTAGAATCCCCCGCCTCACGGATGTTTGTATAATACCCCGCCGTGTTCTGATAACTACACGAGAGTCTCGAGAAGGTCATTTTTTGAGACATTCTCTATTAATTGCATTTATGCCCCTGCACTATTTTGTGAACATCTTGAGTATTCTTTATCCCATTTTAATGTTCTTTATGTCGTTTCAAAGCTTAATTAACTGTCTATCACTTGGAAGACTGAAATTCATGTTTTGAGAAACTATGATCAGTAGTTAATTAAAGGGAATTCAGTCATCTATTGTGAGCCACACATTATTCGAAATTAATTTTCTTACTCACTGGATTGTGAAAATTGTGAGTCCTGCTTTGAGAAACTAATTTGACAGTCATGGATCATTTATTTCATTAATTCATGAGGCTTGGTGATTAAATTGAGAAGAGATTGGTTGGCATGCTTGTGTTCTTGCATTCTCTTGCATTCATCATCATAAAAATTTCTTGCATTTATTTATTCTGTCATATTTGCATAGTTGCATAAAAAATCATTCATTATATTTTCTTTTTTTAATACATAAAAACTTGCAAAAATCCAAAAAACATAAAAAAAACATGTTTTGAAAATCTAACTTTAAGTTGTTTGAAAATTAATTCAAGACCTTCATATTACCTCCCTGGGTTCGACCTTGGGACTTACACAAGTAAAATAAACATTCGACCGCACAAATTGATTTTAGACATTATTTCTTGCATGGTTATTTTGATTACTTGCTCTTTATCACCTGCTACAAATGACACAATTTTTTCTAATTAAGAGTGGTAAGAGAGCACGGTCTTCAATGACACACACACGCACACACATATATATTGCAAACTATAGATACTGTGGAAAATCGCATAAACGGAACACCCACAAACGATCAATCACGCAAGCACGAATGCACATGGATTTACAAAGTTTACTAATGACTGGGCTACATCCTTATGCGACGGCGATCGGTTTAAAGTACACTTGATGATTTAAAACATTAACCTTATGTAGACGTATTTATAATACCCCATACAAACAATATCCATAAATAAACAAATTCTCAATTATCTCTAAACAGGCAGATTTCCTAAATCGCCTTAAATAAAAAGATCTCCAAATCTTCCTCAGTGGGAAGAACATACGGGTTAGGAAATAATAAGAAATAGAATAGATCCTCCAATCAATTATGGATCCTAAATTTAGGATTAAAAATCATCAACAATCTCCACCTTGATTTGAATCTTTAGATAGCACAACTGCTCCAAATCTAGACAGTAGGTCTCTAGGCATCACCCAAGATCTCCACCTTCAAATTGAATTCTCAAGTAACAGAATAACCATTGCTTCAAATCTGAATAGTAGGTTTCTAAGGCATTATCAACAATCTCCACCTTGAATTGAATCAACTAAGAAGCTTTGCCAAGATTCGTCATGACGCCTGACCTCTCCTTGGAGCTACTAACAACTATCGACATTGAGCAAATCCAAACAATATCTGAACTTACTCTCATTAACTGTAGACCCTAGCATAACATGCATGTTCTTCTGCCGGTTACCCTTAATGACAACCACCCCAACTTTGACAACCTGCATAAATCCACCTTCAACCTTATACCTATATCTTTTAGATTCCAAGACTCCAAGGGATATCATATCATTTCTCAAAGCAAGAACATGGATAACTTCCGTCACTGTCCTTACGACTCCATCATGCATCTTGATCTTCACAGAGCTAATTCCTATAATCTTATATGTTATACCATTACTCATGAAGACATTTCTACCATCTATCTTCTCATAGGTGCATAATCAATCTTCATTAGAAGTCATGTGGTAAGAATATCCTACACCAAGAATTCATGTGTTGTCGGTTACCTTCTGATATGTGACGGTGAGGATCAAATCATCTTCAAAATATCCGCCACCTTGAACTATTGCAGCCAATGTGGCCTTCTTGGAGCAGTTTTTCTTCCAATAACAAGGTTCCTTGATGTAATTGCAAATGTTCATTGAATTGGGATTCTTCGACTTGGAATTCTACTTTGGTAGCCAAAACTAGCATGACTCTTTTCATAATTTATAACCAAACATGCAGCGTAAAAGTCTTGTATCCATGTAGCCATATGCTGAAATTCGTGTGTGTGTAGACTCGCACGAACTTCCTCTATGGTTATCTCTTCTCTTCCCACAATAAATGATTGAACAAAATTCTCATACGATAGCAAAAGAGAAATAAACAAAATCAAAGCAGCAACCTCATCTTCATATTTAACATCTAAATTTCTTAAATCCATCAATAATATATTTAAGTGGTCTAAATGTTCTTTAAGAGTTGTACCTTCTTGCATGCATACAGAGAACATACATTGCTTTTACAATAACTAGTTGGTCAGAGACTTCGCCATGTATAGATTTTCAAGTCTCAACTACAGACCAACTTCAGCGATAATCTCATCCGTCAAAAACAACATGATAGTCGAGTGCGCTTTCTCTTTTTGCACCAACTCAGAGGGTTTGGGTGCCTTCATCCCCCCTTGGTCCAATGGTACCCAGATGCCATGTTGCTTCAGAAGGGCACGCATCTTGATCTGTCATAGCCTAAATCCGCTCCTTGTGAACTTCTTAATCTTCAAATTGTTCAACATCATCTTGCTTGATGATCCTGATAAAACATGATGCTTTGATACCAGTTTATACGAACCGCAGAAGCATAACACACATAAACGATTAATCATGCAAGCATGCAGACACACGGATTTATAAGGTTGACCTATAACCAGGCTACATCTTTGGGCAGCAGCGATTGGTTTTCACTATATGGAGAAATAAGAAAGCATAGATGATGATTTAAAACACTAAACCTATGGGGGTTTAAATAGTACCCCATACAGATAAATGTCCATCACAACAACAACAAAGCCTTTGCCCACAATTAAGTAGGGTCGGCTATATGGATTCTTCGCCTCCATTGAGATCTATCTTGGGGCAATCTCAGGCTAATACCCAAAAAACTAAGATCCCTTCATATAGACTCTTTCCAACACTTCTTGGGTCGTCCTCACCCTCTCTTAGTTGGCTCAACATCCCACTCGCATCTCCTAACTGGTGCATCAGCTGACCTTCTTTGCAAATAACCAAACTATTTTAAGCGGTTTTATCGCATCTTATTCTCGCTTGAAGCTACACCAACTTTCTTTCTTATTGCATCATTCCGAGTCTGATCTTTACATATGTGTCCACACATCCACCTTAGCATTTTCATTTCTGCTACAACCATTCGCTGCACATGTCTATGGTTCACAGGCCAACATTCAGATCCATAGAGCATAACATGTCTTATGGCTGCTTTGTAAAACTTTCCTTTAATTTTTAAAAGAATTTTCTTATCACAGAGAACGATAGAGGCTCCTCTCCACTTTAGCTCGTCTGCATTTATTCTATTAGTAACATCTCCATCAATTTCTCCATTACGTTGCAAAATAGATCCCAGATATCTAAAAGAATCTCTCTTTCGAATGCTATCATCACCAATCTTCATCTCGATTCCATCACCATTGCTTCCATTAAAGGTGCACTCCATATATTCCGTCTTAGCCCTACTTACACAAAATCCTTTAGTCTCCAATGCATGTCTCCAGACCTCAAGCTTCTCATTTACTCCATCTCTAGTCCCATCAATCAACATAATATCATCAGCAAATAACATACACCAAGGTAACTCATCATGAATGTGACTTGTCAACTCGTCCATAATCAAAGTAAACAGAAATGGACTCAAAGATGAACCTTGATGTAAACCAATGTTGATGTCAAAATAGTCAATCTTCCAAGACGAGGTCCCTTACACAAGATAAAGCCCTATCATACATATCCTTTATGAGGTTAATGTATAATACAAGTACTTGTCTCTTCTCCAAAACTCCCCACAATATCTCTCGTGGGCAGAATCATAAGCCTTCTCCAAAATCAATAAAAATCATATGGAGGTTCGCCATTTTAGCCATATAAATCTCCATTGTTCTCCTTAGCAAATGGATGGCTTCAACAGTTGAGCGACCTGGCATGAATCCGAATTGGTTTTCTTTTACTTTGGAATCTTGCCCCAACCTTCTTTCGATCACACGTTCTCAAATTTTCATAGTGTGACTCATCAGCTTGACACCTTTGTAATTTGAACAAATTTGAATGTCTCCTTTATTCTTATAAAGAGGTGTCACGATACTCCTCCAATCTTCAAGCATTTTCTTGCTTCGCCAAATAACATTGAAGAGATTCGTAAGCCAAGTCAAACAACGCTCACCTAAAACTCTCCATACTTCTACAGGAATGTCATCCGGCGCTACACCTTTCCCAGGTCTCATAACCTTCAAAGCCTCATCCACTTCCTTTCTTTGTATTCGTCTATAGCATGCACGATTCAAGTAACTTTCACTACTAGCTAGATCACCTAAAGTGATCTCTCTATTTCCTTCCCCAATGAAAAGTTTACAGAAGTACTGCTCCCATCTAGTCTCTATATCCTTCTGAGTAACAAGCACGTGACCTTCCTCATCCTTAATGCATCTCACTTGAGAAAGGTCTTTGGTCTTTCTTTCTCTTGCTTTGGCCAATTATCAAATCTCTCTAAAAAGGCATATTCCCTAAATATCCTTAAATATGAAGATCTCCAAATCTCTCCCAATGGGAAGAACATACATATTAGGAAATATTCAGAATCGGACAGGATTCACTAATCAATTATGATGAGAATGGATCCCAAATTTAAGATTTAAAAGCAAATCAACATATACGGGTGAGGATGAGTTTTATTTTGGTCATTGTGGAAATGGATAGCATTGTTTTCAATTTCTTTAAATATGGATTTTTTAGAATATGGAATCAAATATGACTACATACATTTTGGCGGATGTGAATATCAACATTATTGAATTTATACATGTATATTGTATAGGTGTAACATCCGGATCCGAATGAACTGAAGCTCCTGTCAAGAAAAGGATGTTGCAAGCAAGTTTGGATCTCCAAAGTGGAGATATTCAAAGGTACATATCTCTCTCCTCTTTGTTCTCATTTAAGTCAATGTTGAAGTTTCTAATTCAGTTTTTTTTATTTTGCTATCCATCAGGTTTTTTATCTATTGTTGTATGTTAGATAAAGCCACAAAATCCCTCCAAACTTAAAGGATCAAAGGTACAATCTTTAACCCTCCTCTTGCTGCCTTCCATGCATGATTCAATACATTAAATTACCTCTGAAATTAGATGAGAATGTGAAGTTTTACATGGAATTCATTAAAACTTTTCAACAATTATATATGCTCTTGATTTCTTAAAATTTTGAGGATAAAAATTTGGGTTTAGCATGCAAATTAACCTAAGTTCAAGCCATTAATTAGCTAGAATTTTTAGCACAGAAAAATAGAAATTTGGGGAAAATGACATGCATTTTCTTATGGAATCCTGAGAAGGATGAAGTAATTCATAAATAAAGAATCTAATATAAGTAACCGAGCCTCTAAAATTCCTAAAAAAAAACTCAACCTCAAAACTGGATGACTTACCTTTATAATTGAAAGCAAGACTCCTATTAATCAATTGCATGTTCTTTACATCAAGGACATGCTCAATTACTATTTTTAATGATAAAGAGAGTCCTAAAGTCGATCATAAGATACTTTGGTGCATTTATGACTAAAGATGCATTATTTTTGGATGAAATCCTAATAAGGATGATGCCAATGCTTATAGACTGAACATAATTCATATCAAAATAATGTCATATCCCCCAACAGATGAGTTGTAGGCAACAGCTCGAGATTGTGAGCTATTCTAAACATAACAAGCATTAGACCACACCAAGCAAGAATTCCAACAGCTAACATGGAGGTTCACAGAGTGATTGTTATGAACTTGCTCGAAGAGATAATCATGTGCCATTAACCTCCATATGTTTAGTCCAAGGTGGAAAACAATATTGTATCTATGAATAATGCAGTATAATATCATAATTTGGTTGCATGGGTAGAGGCTCCTATAAGAACATATGCCATAAGGATCTATCCATATAGCTTTTACAGTTGCTTGAGTCGCAATGTGAGGAGGTTTCATCCAGGTTGCAAACTAAAATTTGTCATGGGTTTCTTGTCTACAGGAAAACCTGTATAATATACATATGCACAAATGGTGAAAACCAGAGATTCCTTGCTGAGGAAATCATATGTACATGCGTAGCATTATAACAACATCCTAGAGTGACCCATGAACTAATCTACTTTGCTATCTACACGAGCAATGTTCAAGCAATTCACAGTGATATGTAATAGCTTCCCGATAACCCTTTATATTATATAGCATTGACATCTTATGAGTAAACATATTTGAAAATATTAGAACTCTTCTCTTAAAGTCAACAAATGATTTCTCAAGATCTTTACGAATAAGAAATCATCAATCAATTGATCATTATGTATAGTCTACTATTCATACAATCTATTATATATATATATATGATGTTATGGCAAATGATCAGAAAACACCCCTCCTTTGATGTCTCAACTGGAACTGGTACAATTTAGACATGATTCTTGTTTAGGTACCATATAAAAAAAATGATAAATACTAGCTAGATCCATATCTAAAGCATAGATGGTGATCTTATGATTTCAGAAATAATAAGATGTGACCACAAAGACCGATCATCTTCATAAATTAATCTTTTAGGTATACTCTACTATTTATACATATCATCAAAGATAGGTAGTGGCAAAATACCTAGAATTGTAAAGTCGACCATTGAAGAGTTGAATCAGTTATATCAATAAGATCGTTGATAAAAAAAGACATAGATCTGTACAGTCAACCACAACAGAGATTGAGAAAGGTTGAGGAATCAAGTCAGCGTTGGTGATTAATTGATGACTAATAATTAAGAGTGCCAGTCATGGTGACCTTTAGACCTGACTGTGCGAGGGTGCGGTGACCCTCAGCTGGGCGGGAGATTAGGAAGCCCAGTTAGGGCAGCGGCCGCTTAATGCGGGGGTCTAGGATCCCAGTCTTTTTCTCGGGTTTTTTTCGCGAGCGCTCGCAGTTTTTACGCCTCTCTGGGATCCACAGGTTTTTTTAAAGACAAGTTCTGCTGACCCTTGTTCTTTAGGGTACCTAGGCTGGAGGACCCTTGGTTTTTTTCGAGCTCGTTAGCCCGTACCGGTCGGGCCGGTTTTTCTTTTAGAGCGACTTTTCCGGGAAGTCTCTCTCACCCGTCTCAGTGGCGTAGTTTTGGAGTAGACCTATCCCTCTATTGGACCGCCTTCCAATTAAAGGGCGAGACGGAAGAGCCTCTTTTGTAGGCTACTTCACCGCTTGAGTTTTTGTTTACTTTTCGCCAACACACTTGACGATGCTACATCAAATCATCCATGTATACATCTGAATCCTCTATGGCTACATCTGAATCAGTTACAGTTGAATCTGGAAAAGTTACAATTAAGATTGGATTGAGTCACAATTGAGTTTGACTAAAGTTGAATTACAGTCGAACTTGTTACATGGGAGCTTGGTTACAGTTGAGTTGGTTCAGTTGAGTTGAACTAGTTACTTTTCCACCAATAATTCCTGACAAAGAGAAAAGACCGTATCGTGAAAATCATCCTTATCAGACTACAAGCTACTGTCACAGTTGTTTGAAATAGCTAGTAGACGTGTTGGGAACTTAGTTAGGATGCATTTTACTCCACCGCATGCCTACGGAGGCACCCCAACCCTAAGGTTTCCTTACTGCCTTAGAGTCATAGTGTGAGGTCTTACTAGACCATGACCACAGACTATCCACTAAGCTTGAGAAATTCAACAAGAAAGAATCAAAACATCAGACTCATCATCTACACTTACTATAGTCTATCCACATGACTCACAAACATCAAAAGAGACTTGAATCATCTCAACTATGTCAAATCATTAAATACTCACGAAATCTGGATCATCTCAATTATGATAGGCATTGAATAAGTCATTGAAACTTGAAATTGATGGGGAAGAACGGAAATCATATATATTTTTATACTGGAGTCACACCTTAGAATCATAATATGAGATCACAATCGGATCAAGATCCCAGATTATCCACTAAATCTGAGAGATTAGATAAAGACCAAGAACAAAGACTCAAAACCCACATCTCCAAGATTCATTAAACATGATTTATAATTAAGTAAAAGATGATAGTTTAAATATGGATCATATAATCTATATATCAAAATGATAAATATTGGGAAATTAGGGTAGGATAACTAAGTCGGGAAATTCACTTGCTGAATAACTAGAAAGCTTGTTTCATTGCCAATAGCTCTAAATTTAATTGCTAAGCCTTACTTACTTGCTTTCTTTTAAAGCCACTAAAATTTCATGTTACTTCTAATTAATAAGATTTACTCAACAATTGTTGATGTTCTTTTCTCCCTATTGCATGGATTGCAGGCAGAATACCTGCACCGTGGTATTGGGAGAGTTGAATGTCAGTTTCTGAAGCAAAATATATCAGGTATGTATGCTATAGTTTGTTCAAAGTATTATTAAATGCTTTTATTTCTCTTATGATATAATTGGGATGCATGTACATAATGTAATTCTGTTGCTACATGTTAACTGCTAGGATATTTATGCAATATAATTGTGACATACTGTAGTTCTGTGGCTTATTAGTTAATTTGTGAATGTCATTCGTAAAAAAAAAATCTCCAAATTTTCAATCCTTAATGTGATCTTTAGCGAACGTGATACTACAGGTGATATGTAAACGGGTATCCCAGATCCGAGGAGCGGGCCTCACAACAGGCATATATATAGACTTATCCAAATATGTTACGGGGTTACACGTAATATTTGTACTTTGAGCTATTTTAAAATAGATAAAATCTTTATGCTAGTTAATTTTTGTTACGCGAGTTATTTTATTTAGCACATAACTTTATTTTCTTTTTAGTTTTATTGTATTTGTACAATATCTAATTTAATTAGTTAAGCAATAATTCAGCTTTACAAAAGCAATTTTTCTAATTTAATAGGTGTTTATTATATGTAAGATAACCCGTATTCGTTTGTTTAATATATGTTTCTGAATCATGATTATTCTATTTTATATATGCATTCCATATTTAAGAATATGATTTGCAATTTTCAATATCCGTTGGATGTCCATTTTTCGTATCCACATGCAGATTTTAAAATGAATAAGGATATGTTAATACCCACACCATTATGTGAATTTATGTGCATCCCTGGTGACATACCATTGACACCAAAACACGACATTCTAAATGTCGGTATTAGACTTGTTGCGGTCATAATATGATATGTGGGCATGTTGCTAAGTCAATCTATAATCACATGTAATCATATTGGAACTGGTGCACCATGCACAGTTGAGCGCATCAGACAAGAGAACCAAGTGCAATTCCTCCTAGGGTGTCAAACCAAGACTATTATTATATTGATTTGATCATATTAATATTCTTCCATTTTGATTATGAGAACAATAAGCACAAAAATAAAGCAACAATGGCGCCAAAACTAATGAGCATCAAGTTGTACAAACAATAGCATGATTACCGTGTTGAAGTCAACATCTTTCAATATTTGACAGATCATCTTCCTCACTTCTTCATTGCTGGGGCTGGAATTCTGCATCTTTCCTAATTTTCTCTTACGTTTACCAAGCTTCTCACCTGGGCATGGGAAGAAAAATAGTGACGTGCAGCTTTTCCGAATGAAATAATAATAGGGTTTATTACCCTTGCGACTGTAAAATATTGTGGGTACACTATAACTCCAGTTTAATTATCTACACAGATTTCATGCCAAAACAGTCTTTTTTACATTATATACCCTTGTCGGTTAATTCCGCTAGGTCTAACAGTCCACTTGACTGTTACAAAGACTAAATGAAAAAACAAATCTATGCAAAAATTGTTCAAACTTTTTAGTTATCCTTCTTCCCACATCCTCTACTTTTGGATACAGCATATATGCCCCCCCCCCCCGGCCAATATAAATCGCTACTTCATCCATTTTCACCAATAGTCGCTGAAAGGGCCCTTTCAACAAGGGAAAACAATATTGTTTTAGTTTTCCAAGGGGACCGGGGACCTGCTCGTACCAGTAGGATTTTGTTTTCTATTACATTTTGATGTATAAGTTGTGTTCTTGATCTTTAGGGTTATCGTTTTTGTTTCTTGTCATGGATGATTTTCCTCTAGGTGTTTTGTTAAATATAAATCTGAGGTTAAGGATGTCACGAAACATTTTATATTAGAAAAAATCTATTCTTTTCTCATGTCAAATATGTTGAATTTTGCACCTTATCCCTGAATCAGTTCTTTGAACCTCATGATATTATGAACCAAGCATCATGTCCAAGCAAAATATGATTGTTGAGAGAAATCTTCGGCATATTTTAGATGTCACTCATACTCTTCCAATTCATAGTCATGCATCGCATTCTTATTGGGGAGATGTTCTCACTGCTTGCAAGTTAATCAATCGCATACCTTCATATGTACTTAATGATCAACCACGCTTATAGGTTCTTTGTCCAAATAATGATCTGTTTACTGTTCATCCTCATGTTTTCCTCCGTGTTGAGTTCATAATATGACTCCACGACATGAGCTATCACTCACGGATGTCAAGTGCATTTTTATGGGATATTCCAGAAGTCGAAAGGGATATCGATGTTATGATCCTATTCGCAGAAGATATCATGTAAGAGTTGGTGTTACTTTCTTTAAGTCAATTGGTCTATTTGGACCCATAAAATCCATGATGTTGAATCCAGATTCATCTGGGAAGGGGTATTCTTACCTCCTCCTCCTCCTCTTTTGAGTCATGCGACTCCTAAGTTCACGGGCATTGCCTCTTGTTTGATAGGGTAAAAGACCTAAGCCTATAGAGATTGATCCTCCTATCTCACCACTCATTCAATCTACCGACCCAATGGTAAGTATTGATCGCTTCAGGATGATTTTGAGCAGGGCTCATATATCCAACAAGAAGAATCCACGGAAGGGCCTAGAAATGACGTTGATCTACCTATTGCCTTGCAGAAAGGCAAACACACATGCTCTACTTATCATTTCACCAGTTACTTTATTTTAAGAGAATTTTATCGAAGGACAAGCAATCTATTAAGGCACTTTCTACAGTACCATTTCTGAAGTCATATCAAGAGGCATTCCTAGACAGTAGGTGGAAGCTAGCTATAATAGAAGAGATGATCACCCTACAACCTAGATGCACATGCGTGTTCGCTTTTCCTCTATGCAATGCCATTATGGTAGGATACAAATGGGTCTTTACTGTGAAGCATCGAGATGATGGTAGTGTTGAATGCTTTAAGGCACGATTGGTGAGAACAATAATCATCCAAACTAATAGAATAGACTATCATGGTATATTTTCTCCAATTGGTAGACATGCATCTCATTGAATTCTTCTTGTTGTAGCCTAAGCAAGGATTCACCTCTCTTTCAGCTTGATGTGAAGAATGTTGATTTATACGGAAAATTAGCACGAGAAGTTTAAATGCAAGTCACATGGGGAGTTTCGGAAAGTGTGTCAACTTCATAGACTTATCTATGGCCTCAAGCAAAGCCTGAGATCATGGTTTCGGAAACTCTTGGTTATTCAAGAATAATGATTCACTTGTTCTAATGCGGATCATTCACTCCGCCTGTCCCATATCTTAGCTAGCACAATATCTATTTTGTTAACGGTGATGATATTGTTATCAGTGTAGATGATTTATGGTGGAAATAGTAAGCTCCTTCTAGGACAATCATTTTTATCAAAGATCAAGGGCATCATGTATACCTCCTCGTCCTGGTGTTCCCCAAAGTGACAGAGGTCTTGTGATGTGTCAGAGAAGGTTTTTACAGATCTCCTTAAGAATGCTCGTATGACAAACTATAGGCCTACTATTGTACTTATGAACTCTGCTTTGAAGCTATATGAAAATTATAAAAAGGAAATGGATACTCGAAGATATAGAGTATGTTGGAAAGCTTCTTTATATAGTAGTCACTATGCCCGACATCTTGTTTGGCGTGACCCATGTGAGGCAATTTACGACGAGACCCAGACAAGCATGTATGGATGCTATTGTGGTAAATCTTAGATATCTTAATACTTCACTAGTGAATAGTTTATTTTCAAAAAAGGAGGTCTACTTATTCCCTAGGGTACATTGATAATAGTTATGCATGTTATCGTAGGTGCTTCCTTGATCACTTGAAGAGTAAGCAACAGGTTGTATCAAGATCCAGTTGTGAATTAGAATCTAGGGCAATGTCTCAAGCCACTATAGAAAAGATATGGGTCAAATCTGTTTTAACATATCTACATAAAGATTCCTATACCTATGTTGTCATTGTGGGGAGATAATCAAGCATCCTTATTCATAGAAAACAATCTTGTTTTTCAAGAAAGAATCAAGCATATTAAGGTTGATTTTCATTACATCAAAGACATGATATTAAACAGTCACATCGCTACTACTTATGTCTCCTCTCATCTAGATAGACTATTTACCAAAGTACTCTCCAGAGGACCATTTTAGAAGTGCATGTCCAAGCTGGATATCTATGATCAAGCTTTTATTGAGGGGTTGGGGAGTAGGGGGAGTGTTCGAGATATTTAGTATAACCCTTCAAGGGTATATATGTTGTTTATCTATTTTGGGATGTCTCCTATGTATAACCCTAACCTAGTTCTCCCTATATAGAGAACGGTAACGCACCTCCTTATAATATAAAAAAGCATTCTTCTTTCTATTCTCGCAATGGCCTCATTACATAAGACTTCTGGAGTAAGAATATGACTCATATCTCCCCTCACCTTAATCTTGTAGCTTTCACACTTCGTTGAAAATATAAGAACATACATGTGGAATCAAGAGAAAGAATAAAACTTCATCTTACATGAAACCCTACTCCATAAGGAGTGGGATTAAACTACGAGAGAAAACCTCTAGGGCTACATTTTATATTATATTTCTCTCAACGAGTACAAGGGTTGTGAGCACTTTATATAGCCCCACCAATATGACCAAGTCCCACCAATCCACGATGTAGGATTAAACAACTCTTGATGACCATTGGGTTGAGCTGGCCTGACCCAGACTAGAAACCGACCCATAAACCTGACCCAAACCTAAGCCTAATTAATAATGGATCGAGCTTGGATGGTAAATTTGTCCCATTAAATAAACCGATCAAGCTAGGACTGACCCCAGCCTAAACTCATGAGCCCACTGGCCTGACCCAAATATGGGCACATTAAGATGGCCTATATAATAACTCATGCTCCCATGTATTTATATTAAAATTCTTAGTTACTCCAACCAACCTCTACTACATACGTACATGTAATATCCACTTTCTTCTCTTACAACAAACCCCCCAATATGTATTTCCCCATTATCTTCATTATTAAGTAACTTTTCTTAACATACAAAGACTATCATGCTTCTCTATATTCCTATTATGTATCTCTCTCTTAATACACTCTTTTCATGAACCCACAATCTTCATGATGTTTATTCGTCCTCAATTATTATTATGTCATTAGTGTAAGTTCTTTCAAGATTATTGTTCCTTCTCCATGCTCTCATCACAAATAAGTGAAAATAGCATGGCTTAAACAGAAGAGGAACCAATGTTAATATGGTTCGATCGGGTCATTGGC
This sequence comes from Ottelia alismoides, assembly GCA_037367405.1. Classification (NCBI taxonomy): domain Eukaryota; kingdom Viridiplantae; phylum Streptophyta; class Magnoliopsida; order Alismatales; family Hydrocharitaceae; genus Ottelia; species Ottelia alismoides. The sequence goes on from JAZKJV010000333.1 coordinate 360,109, forward strand.
TAGCTATAATAAAAATTAACAGGACACATCCCGACCTAGGGCCTATTAAATTAAATGGGACTTGGACCGGGCTAACTCTGACCATAAAGGGCCTAACCTGAAGCTCATCCTTATAAACAAATGCACACATATTTGGCTCATATGCAATCATCTTAACACTCCCAGTGAACATGGAATGCTTAGCTTGTACAAACAAAAAAATACACCCACTCACAAACTGAATGCATGACGTTGCAGAAGACCTTTACTCAACACATATCTATTGGTTGTTGCTGACGACATTGCTTCTCATATCGCGTTGCTAAGGAGGAACTGGAGGACTAGAGTCTAAATGATGATCCGTAGAGAACTCTATATTGAGAATATGTCGGTGTGCTATATACTCTGCATATATCAAAGTTACTAGTACTACAATGTCTCCTTCATAGAAAACGCTAGCCTGCAACATGTGGAAGATTGAAGACTGTTCTATCTCTGTAAAGAGATGAATAAAGAAATTAGTAGGAATATACATACGTAGATTTGAGAAATAGGAGACTCTCATAGGGACCTCCCAGCTCTCTCTCTCTCTCTCTCATAACGATCTCGTACTGGAGTTCACTGTCACTGGAGGATGGAGCCTATGCTAAATCTCTCTCTGGAAAACTCTAAGAAAATGGGCCACTCTAATATAGAGTGCCTCAAACAATGGTAGAGCATGAAACCTCTATTCAATACTCCTCTTTATCCCATACATGTTGGAAACATGAAGACACTCGATAAAAATGAGGAAACAAATGGGATAAAGACCAACTTTTTTTCTTCTTTCCTATATAATTTTTCAGTCACCATCTCTTTCTCTCTTTTTTGTGTTGCTATTTTTATTTTAGCAACTGTATAAAAATCAACCCATAATTTTTTTCTTGGACCACCTTTTTTTCATGAATGATGGCCATGTTAGTCTTGAAATAGTACAAAGTCAGTATGGCGCTTATTGAGGCAGAAAAATAAAAATATCTTCAGCTATTTAGGGTTCTCCATTGGGAAATCTCACACCACCCCGATAGGGCTTCTTCCGGTCGTGGTTAAGGAGATTCTCTATTGGGAATAGCCCATCACTGTCACCATTGCATGAAAGATCGCCACAAAAACCCATCTATGGGGTTGCAGCCATCGCCACCTTCTTCATCTTCTTGTTCCACCCGCATGAATTGTTGGGGCTTCTGCTCGAGATCGCGCTCCTAGAGAGATTATGTGGCTAGGAAGATCACACAAAGATGGAACACATTGGAGGAATCGCATGGGGAGATCATGTTGCTATTAGGGTTCTCCTACCACCACACGTAGATGCCATCACCAACCTCTCTTCCTCTAACGAGGGTTCCAAGATGGGAACCCACCTCAGTTGTCAGTCTCAATTCTTCTCTTGCAGATTGCACATGATGGCATCGCCTCCTTCAAGCGAGAACAAGGGTTGGAAGAAGAGCCAGTTGTGGCTGGAGAGGGACCCTTTATGGGATAAGAATTGATCGTATACCATCATCATTTGGAGGAGCATTGTCATACAATGCCAAATACTATGTGCTTGCCCTCGATTTCTGTGAACATATCTTCTTTAGGAACAAATCTCAAACATTGAAGAATATCAAATATCCAAATCAAAAATTCAAACATTGATAAACAAATATGTAGTCATGGAATAATAGAATATGGGAATATTCAGACTCTTCTAGCGTAGATCTCATGTGACACAAACTCTATGAATTGAATATAATTCAACCACATATATATATATATGAATCTCAAAATCGATGAATAGATCCAAAAACCAATCTGCGTTGATACCATGTTGAAAATATAAGAATAGACAATGCAAAATCAAAAGAAAGAATGAGAGTTGGTTTTATGTCAAAACCCTACTCCATAAGGAGCGGGACGAAATCAGGGGAGAAAGCCATATGGCTAGGTTTCTCTCAATGAGTACAGGGGATGTGGGCCTTTTTATAAGCCCCATCAATGTGATCAAGTCCTACCATTTTACCATGTGGGACTAAACCACTAACCACATATATGACACATGCAAAATTCTCTCAACACATCCCATGGCCTCTCTGAATTCCAGCCATTGAAGATGTCACACTAAATCTTTAACCACGAGCCTCTTCAAGTAGATGAGAACTCCATGAAGAATGCACCAAAGACATGGACCCCACATTATGTGCCCATGTGTTCTTCAACCATGGATTCAAATTTACCGGGATTGAGCACTTGTCCATCAAGTTTTTAGAACAAGCAACTCATTAAGAAATAAGTTTTTCAAAGTAGTAAAGAACTGGTGCAATATGAATTAGGGCAAAATAAGATATTTTAGTTAAAATTGGGATTTGTAGTTCAAATTAAGTCCATCATTTTTTATGGTATTATTTAGTTAAATTGAGATTGGAAGTGATCTCTAATTAGCTATTAGGTTACATCATTTTAGGGGTCGATTAGGATTTACTAGGGTTAAGTTTATTTTCTTTTTTATTTTTAATAATCCTACTCCTCTCTATGTAAAGGGATTTGTAAACATTATTTAATGGGCATATTAAGTTATAATTAAACTGAAGATTTTCCACTCTTCTCTTTGAAGAAAAATAGAGAACCAATGTAATAAATTCTATTCAAGGGGTAGGGACTCTTATATAATGTGAATCCTTAAAGCCATGTACATGAGAATTATATAATAGTCCAAGACTCCTAAATATATAAGGGTTACAAATAGTAATAGCTAAATAGAAAGCTAAAATGTAAATACATCACTGGCTATAATATCTCAATAACGTCAAGATTTCCCCTCAAGTTTGAGCATATCTATTGATCATGCCAAACTTGGAAGTAAATAATGTGATATGTTTCTTTAAATGCATATTTGTATATATATCTACAAGCTGGAGCTCTATAGAAATGTGAAGAATAGTGATCTTACTTTCTCACACTGTATTTCGAATAAAATGGCAATTCACCTCAACATGCTTGGTCTGCTCATGAAAAATAGGATTGGTGGCAATGCCAATAGTGGATTTGTTGTCACAATAGAGAGGAATTGAAGTAGTAACATGCATCCCAAGTTCATATAGAAAAGAGACGAGCTACGTAATCTCGCGTGTGTCTTGAGCCATACTTATGTATTTTGCTTCCACATTTGATCTAGAGACTAGAGTATGCTTCACGATGCATTATGTGACAATGTTTCCACCAAAAAACATGGAAAAATCAGTAGTGGATTGTCTATCATCACGAGAACTTGCATAGTCAGCATTTGCGTAAGATGTAATGTCGATGTGTCATTGACCCCATAGAAGAGGCCACTTTCTGGAAAATCCTTCAGATATTGAAGGATTAGAAGAATGTCCTGCCAATGGTTGTAATGCAACTTCTCCATGTGTTGATTAGTTATGCTCAGGAAATATGAAATACCGGGCTTAATAACATTAAGATTAGCAGTTTGCCCACCAAGCTTCTATACTGTGGTATTTTTGAACACGAGATTAGTGGAGGTAATATATATCTATGATTCAACAGGAATGGAGGATAGTTTTCAACCAAGTAAATTAGCATCTACAAGAATATCCAAACTATAATTCCTTTATGATAAATGTAATCCTTTCGTCATGCGGATAATCTCAAAACAAAGAAAGTACCAAAGATGGTCACGAACCTTAGTGATAATTACCTTTTGGATGAATACCTTGGTCTCAAGAATTCATGCGCTAACAACACCAATGATAACCATATCATCGACATATATGACAAGTATCGCGGTACCTAAGGAACATCATCTAATGAATATAAAGTAGCTAGATGTAGTCCTATAGAAACCAAAAGAGTTGATCTTTGAAGTGAGTCTCTCAAATCACACTTGTGGACTTTAATTTAGGCCATAGATGGCCTTATGTAGTTGGCATACATACTCCCTATTGACGGAGTACCAATGGCTATTTTTTATTTATTTAATCCTCTAGATCACCATAAAGAAAGGCGTTCACATTTAGCTGGAAAACTGGCTAATTTATGTTGGTTGCAACTGATCAAATTGTGCTAATGAACCCTATCCTTGTCATTGTAGAAGAAGTCTTAAAATAGTCAATGACATATGTCTAAGTGAGCCCCTTTTCCATTAGTATGGCTTAAGTCTGTCGATTGAACCATCAGGTAAATGTTTGATCGTAAGACCCATATGCAAACAAAGGGGGTCATGAGTAATATATATAATACAAAATCTCATGTGCCTATGGAAATAAGTGCATCCATCTCTTCAACCATTATGGTTTCCAACCATGGTCCTGAAGAGCGGTGTGATGATCTCGAGGAATAGTTATTGCCATAAAAGCATATGTGAAATTCCTATCACAACAAGATAAACCATGAATCAAAGTTAAATGTGACAAGGAATGTAGAGTACATTACCTCTTGGACTTCTATAGCATAATAGGAAGTTTAGCAGGAGCATCCGAATTTGTAGCACTTGGGTCCCTTGAAAAGGTCTCATCAACTTGTAAGATATGAATAAATAAATGGACATGCTCCGACTATATTTGGTGCTTCCTTTTATAGACATGGAGCGGTGGAGAAAACTTCGAAGGAATCATTCTGAGAGATTTAGAGAAATAACTAGTTTGTTCAAAAAAGTCGGCATTAAACATGGTAGCGAAGATTAACATGGACATAACATCTGTACCCGCTTGGTTCTAGAATACCTAAGCAAGACATACTTGATTGCACTAGCAGATAATTTATTTGAAGTATGAAATTTATGAAGAAATGCAATGCAACCAAAGGTCCGCAACGAATGAGGGAAGGGTTCCTTATCTTCATAAAATAAAGAGAATGTTGTTTCCCATCGAGAACTTAAAAGGTACAGGATTCAAAAGCTATATTGTAGTTAGAATGGCATCTCCCTAGAAGGCTTTAGGGACATTCATGTGACTAATAAGGTGCACGCAATGACCAGAAGATGACAGACTTTCCTCTCTGCCACCCTATTATGTTGCAGGTGTACAGACAAGAGGTCTGGTGAAGAGTGCCCTGAGTGATAAAGAAAGTGGCCAAGTCCTATGAAATAGAATCAAGATCATTGTCAGTTCCAAAAAAATTTAGTGTGATTAGAGAATGATGCTTTAATAAACTCAAAAAGGGACTTGACATTTTATTTACCTATAGTTGTTTCTTTGTTAATTACACCCAAGAAGATATGATATAAACATAAAAAAATAGCAAAATACTTGTGACCACATGTAATACAAATAAGACAAGGCTCACAAATGTCAAATGAACTAATGGAACATATAAGAAACGACGACGCTTGGTCCTCTGAGGAAACGAGGCTCTATGATGTTTGCTAAACTGATATGCTTCACTCAAAAATCTTTGGTGAAGTCAGTTCAAGGAACATATGACAACGAGCTCTAGCAAATAGGTGATGAAGACATAAGTGCCAAAGGAATAGGTCAGAAGAACACATACCACATCAGTAAATTGAAATCAACAAAAATATCGAGGTAGTATAACTATTCTTCTCATGGTCCTCGCCAAACATCATCATTATCTAGGTGTCTAAAAATAATAAAATCATACATCAAAAATCACTACGCATTTGAGCTCCAAACTATTACATATACTAAGCACAATAAAAAATCAGGAGCACAAAAGACTACAGATAGCTTGAGTTTGGATACAAACTCCATAGTCTTAGTAGATGTGATTAGTGAATATGCACCGTTGGCTAAGCGAATAGATTCCACAGTGGATGAGGGTTTGGGAGAAGTCAGAAGGTTACCTTATCCAGTCAAGTAAGCAGATGATCCATAGTTAATTATCCATATTGACATAGAAGAAAAAACAGAATTGACTAGGCTCGCAATAGGAGTACAATTAGATGCAATAGGGATCTATAGAAGCTGCACGAGCCTAGGGTAGTCGATAGTAGAAAGTCAAATAGCCTGTCCCATCTGTCCCTAGTTAGAAGATATCTCTAGCGCAGATGCATCATAGAGTCATACTCAGAAGAAGAGGCCAAATTACCCTATGGAGGCTCGACAAATTCTGCTCAACACTTATCAGAAGGATGATTGGACTGGTGGTAGTAAGTGCAAGAAGGATAGGTGCAACCACAGCTAACGTCACGGCCTCAACCTCCTCAAGAACTGTAGCGACCACCATGTCCGGATTTCACGAAATATCAGTGCTCTCTACAGCTCGTATATGGTTGTCTGTCTAACATAAGTCCCAAATTGTTGCATCTTGCAGGAGGCCAAAAGGCACCTTGATGGAAGTAACAATATCAAATGTAAGGAATTGATCTTTAACTATCTGATTACAAGGATGTAATATGGCAAGGAACCTAAAAATTTGTCACTTAGATCGCTTTGTGAGGTTTGGCACAACATATGGTCTGAAAAATAACGAGTTCATCTTATGTGTTAGTGAGTTGCTAATAGCTCCACTAATGAGAATCTCTTTGAGAGGTAGACCAAATCTGCATGTAGATATCTACTAGATGCTATTTGGTGGTTTATTGAGAATACGTCTTAGTCAGTCCATTCCACATTTCCTTGGCCATCTCTTTGTACAGGAGATTGACCGCGATATGCAGCTAGACGTTGTTGGTCATCCACATCATGACCTAATAGTTGTCACTCAACAAGAAATCATATTCCTTGTCTTTTTATTTCAACGGCTACTTTGTCAGAATGTAGATCTTCATTTAACCGCCAATGAACACCTTGAAGTCTCGAGATCGTAATACATAGTTATTTGCACCTATTAGTTTGATTGAAGTCTCATGAAATACCATGGAAGAGGTGGATATCATGGGTTTTGTCTCAACTGAAATCGTGGAGATTGAGGTCGAAGAGAGAGAAAATCAAAGAAATCCAGAAGTGATTTACTCAAGCATTAATAAGTAGCGATGGTGAAATCGCTGAAAATAGTAACAAAAGAAGCTATTGGACCGCACATATGCCAAGGAATGGTGGCGAGATGTGATTGTCGTGATGATTGAAAGCAACAGTATGACTACCATAACTACCACAACAGTGTGGCACAAGGGGGAGGGGTGTTGATGTGGTGCAATGGTGCGGCAACATGGGGGTGTGCTACTAAGGCAGCAAGGAAGCCAGTGGTGGTGGCAAGATTTGGTGCAGAAACTCCGATTTATGACCGTCGCCCTGATACCATGTAGAGAAAAATATAAAACCGATTGGGTAAATTTTATTCAAGAGGTAAGGTTTATTATAGAGTGTGAATCCCTTAATCCTTGTAGATGGGAATTACATAATAGTCCTTGTTAAAATAAAGGTGCATCACTCTTTTTAAAAAGTTTATAAGTAATTATAACTATAGAAATATTTTAAGGAGATGAGCTCCAATTATTTAGAGATTTTTTAAGGTGAGTTAACTATAATTCTCTAGAATATTCTTAGATGTATTCAACTCCAATATTCTAGAGAATTTCATATTCTTCAAGGCTATTGGAACACAAGTACAAATAGGCCTTGGGAGCCACTGTGAAAAGGCACCAAGGAGAGGCATCAAAGAAAGGAAGTTACCAATCTAGTGAGAGATAAAGTAAAGAGAGCCACCAAGCAGGTGAGCAAGAGATAAGTGTTTTATTGTTGTGCCAAGTGGGAGTTAGTTTTTTAGAGAGTTAGGTGGTTGTTCTAAGTAGTGTATTTGTATTATATTTTGAAGTAGAAATATACAATACACCATCTTTATTTGAGCCAAATATTCTACAAGTGGCATCAGAACTAGGTCCTTCCTCTGGTTTCTAAGGGTAAGTCTTCCTAAGAATATTGTGTATGTCCACCAAATAATATAGTAGTGTCCATTCAAAGCATGTAAAGGGGGTTTTTTGTCCACATTTGAATCGTTATTTGAGATCTTCTAAAGGGAGATTCTACCCGTGTACAGTCTGGGACTATGAATTCAATTTTGTCATGGATAGGGAAGATCATTTGATCGATATGGCAGACGTTGTTGGTGCAAAACAACTCAATTAAGAAGTTGAAAGAGCATAATTACAACTATCGAAAGACATGCATTGGGTCATATCTTCCAGGATAGGACCTCTGGGAGGTCATCAATGGTGATGATGTAATGCAACCATCAGCAGAACAGGTGGACGCCATGAGAAAATGGAAGATCAAGATCGAGAAGACAATGTTTATGCTCAAGACAACGATCGAGGAGGATTTGATCGAGCACATCCGAGAATCCACTACTCCGAAAGAAGCTTGGGATGCACTCGCCACGCTATTCTCGCAAAAAAATGATGCGTGATTGCAGTTGTTGGAGAATGAGCTGATGACAGTCAAGCAAGGAGAAATGATAATCAATCAATACTTCATAAAGTTACGCTCACTTTGTCGAGATATCTCTCAATTGGATCCGGAGTCAAAAATTAGTAAGCCACGGATGTAGAGAACTATTATACATGGCTTGAGACCAAAATATAGTGCATTTGTCACTATTGTCTCCGGATGGCTTATTCGGCCCATCTTGTTAGAGTTTCAAAAGTCTCTTAGCAAATTAAGACTTTATCCAAGCAAATGGTTGGTTAGTCGATAAAAGGTGGCGAAGAAGCACTATTTAGTGTATATAAACGAGGGAAGCTGCAGGAGTCACATCATAAAGATTCAACTCCTTAGTGAAAGCAACATCCTCAAAGGAACTTCAAGCCAGGGGAGCTCCATATGATCTATCATAAAGGTCAAATGATTCCTTACAAAAAATAATGAGGATGCTTTGTTTGTGAAAAGAAGGGACACTATGCACGTGATTGCAGGTTCAAAAAGAAGCTAGCCAAAAGTAATACCACAAAATCAAGTGGTCAATATGAAGATTTTTCAAAAGAATATTGGAATGAGGAGGCATATTACGATGATTGCATCATACGAAGATATATTAGACAATGTTTGGGACGAGAAGGCTTATATGACCTCCTGTATACGGGTATTTTTTTAAGTCATTGTATGAGGATTTATCAGAAGATGATTGGGATGAGTAGGATTCAATAGTGATTGTGTAAGAAAATGTAATGGTTTCAATGAAGCATCATCTGTGTGGTCACCATGAGAGGTTGAACTAATAGATACGAGGACTTTGGAAGATCAATTAGAAGAAAATACAGAGCATCTTCAACAAACAGAAGATGGGCTAAGGATAAAGATGACAAGGTACTTAAGGATGTAGAGAAGACAATCAGTGCCAAGGAAGTGGGGTTCATCAAGAAACTCCAGAGGATTCTCAACCTAAGCATGAGATCGACAAAGATTCAAGTACGCCACTCCAAGGATCTATCGAAATATGCACGCCTAATCCCATGTATGTTAATGTGTGTAGTTGCTGAACATGAAGGTTGTAGGAACCCACTATGGAATGGAGTAATGCAATGAAAGAAGAAATTGAGGCATTACAGGAGAATCAAATGGGGGAATCTTGTTCCTAAGCCAAATGGCGTAAAGCCAATTTCTTATAAGTAGGCTTACAAATTGAAGACGTATACAGATGGATCTACGAAAGGTATGAAGCTCTTTTGCTTATCCATGAGTTCTTTTAAACAATATGGTCACTATCATGATGAAATTTTCTAACAACACCATCTAGTAAACTATAGAAGTTGTCGCAAATGGATGTGAAGAAGGAATCACTTCATGCCGACCAGTTGATTTTCTTCATGGAGAAGTTGATCAAGAGATTTATATGGATCAATCCAAAGAATTCAAAGATAAGAAGAACAAGGTATGTTCGCAAATTGAAGAAGGCATTATATGAATTAAAGCAAGCTCTTGACTTGACCTAGCACGCAAGAAGTTGGTGTTGAGGGGGAGTGTTAAAATAAAAGGTGCATCACCAACTTCTCTACTTTCTAGAAATTTCATGAGTAATTATAACTCTAGAAATATCTTAAGGAGGTGGGCTCCAATTATCTAGAGTTTTCTTAAGGTGAACTAACTCTAATTCTATAGAATATTCTTGGATGCATTCAACTCCAATATTCTAGAGAATTCCATAATCTTTGAGGCCATTGGAGCATAGATATAAATAGGCTTGGAGGGTCACTGTGTGAAGGGTATCGAAGATAGGCATCAAAGCAAGGAAGTAAGCAAATCAAGGGAGAAAGCCACCATGAAAGTGAGCAAAAAGTGAAGTTTGAGTGTTTTGTTATTGTGCCAAGTGAGTGCTACTCTAATTAGAGAATTAAATGGTTGTTGTAAGTAGTATATTGTATTGCATTTTGAAGTAGCAATATTCAATACATCATATTTATTTGAGTCAAGTATTCTACAATCCTCACATGACAATTAAATATATAAGGGTTACACACAAAAATAACTAAAATAGAAATAAAGCTACAATAGAAAATATGCCACTGGCTATAATAGTCCAAGATGTCAACACTCTCGCTTTTTCTTCCTCTCATTCACACATCACGTGTTTCTCTTCCAAAATCCCGTTCAACGGACACATTTCTCCTTTCTTCTTTCACCCTCCATTTTTATTCCTCTTTAAATAAATGATTGCATCAATGACAAACATGACTATTGTCTTAATTTACAGAGGAGAAACTTCAAGTCCACACAAGATCTCTCAAAACTGAGGTATCTAGAAAGAATAATAGTCGACCTTCAAATGCTAGTGTGCTCGTGAAATATAGAATTATTCATTATATCCTTTTTCATCGCTATGGCTCCATTATTATGCAAGATTATAGATTAAAAATTTCTAAGTACAACTTGGACTCAATATATTGATGTGACTGCTTGAACCATCATCATGTATTTGCTCTTTACACTCGAGAGAGAGACCACTACTTGTTTGTAGCTCCTCCATATCACCAAGTTGCCCCTTAGGTTTTTATATAAATCATCAACATACTTATAATTTGCTAAACATCATGCATAAAGAAGAGCTTTTTCCTCAGGGTTGCCTTGATGTACCTTGGAACCATCATGGTGGCATCCCGGCGTACATGTGTTGGCCTCTCATAAACTAAGATTTCCCGTTGTTGAAATATTAGTTATCATTTATTGCTTTCTTGCATTTTCGTTTCTTTCTATCCATTGTATGTAACTTGCCCAACAGGTTTCTACTCTATATAAGAGAACCCTAGGGCCTCATAAATAAACAACTTATTCGTTTCTTTCCACATGGTATCAGATAGACAGTCCTAGACCAGAGTTCTCGTACCCCGTGCCCTAAGCCCACCCCCCGCCCTTTCCCTCCCTTAACCCCACGTGCCTCCGGCAAGTTGTCGCCGATCAAGACACCTCCGAGGGGCCCAACGACATCGATGTTGGTTGTTGCACAGCTACCAGCCTCTTCTGAGGCCCCACTGCAGCGTCACAAGCCCTTCTAGGGCTTCCATGTGCATCCACCAATGCCCTAGAGCCATCTGTGAGCCGTCGTCAGGCACCTTTGCCTACACCGGTTAGGCCGTCAAGGCCCTCCGAGGTTGTTACTGGGTTGTCACAGAAGGGTTGGGCTGTCGTTACACCCCTCTTAGTGTTGCTAACAATATCTTAATCCCCTCCAGTGTCGTCTATAGTTGTTGTGCAGTCTGATTTTGACTAAGAAAATTTTAGACCTATAAATCACGTTTTCCGACCCTAGCGCAGCTCGAGGATTGACGAGGATGTTGTATGAGTCTACGCATACAATCAATCCTCTATATGATCATGTAAACTCGGCTCAGATCGGTCTACTTCCTAGTCGAGACCATTTCAGCGTTCTTTTCCATCGTGTCAGAAAATAAGGGCGACATCTTCTCTTCGTCCCGTACTTTCAAGGGCCCGACTCCCATCATAAAGATAGATGGGACCAACTATGAGTTGTGGTCCATGTAGTTTATGACCTTTATGCAATGCAATAACAAGGACCACATGTTGATAGAGTTTGAGCGATGGATAAGACTGGGATAATGCTCCGTAGAAGCAAGATGATGCATATGTGTGTGTCTATCTGAGACTGTCATTACAGAGATTGCCAATGATATTGTAAACAATCCCATCACCAAGGCGATGTGGGATATTCTGACAGCTACATATGCCCAAGCAAATAATGAGGTCAAGATTCTTCAGCTCCACTTTGATATATACACAGCCAAGAAGAATGGTCATCCTTTGCATACCTTCTATTCTTCGCTTCGAGGCATGCTTGAGAAGCTTCACAGCTTCATGCATGTTACTACTTCCACAGAGCAGAAGATAGCATAAAGAAACTCTATGATGGTTTGAGTTTCCTTGACAGCCCTGGAGCTGGAGTATGGAGCTGCATGCGTATAGCTCCTTACAGGCACGACCATACCTCTCATGGAGGAAGCCTACAATCGCATTAGTAGGCTTCTTATCCCAACCCGCTACCACCATACTGAGCTCTTCAGCAATGCCTACATTCTTGTAGCAACGGATGTTCTACGTAGTTCAGAGGGTGTGGTCCCTATAGCAGGTGGACGTCACCATGGCCCTGTTCCTATTGTCGCCATCGAAGACACTCCGAGGGACACATACTATCAGAAGCATGGATGCCCCATATCTGCTCGAGTGGCAAAACAGATAAAAACCTCTAGACACTTTGGCTCCTCAGGCAGATTGTAACATCCGGATCCGAATGAACTGAAGCTCCTATCAAGAAAAGGATGTTACAAGCAAGTTTGGATTTTCAAGTGGAGATATTCAAAGGTACATATCTCTCTCCTCTTTGTTCTCATTAAAGTTAATGTTGAAGTTTCTAATTCAGTTTTTTTTTTTATGTTTGCTGTCCATCAGGTATTTTATCAATTGTTGTATGTTAGATAAAGCCACGAATACCTTCCAAACTTAGAGGATCAAAGGTACAATCTTTCTCCCTCCTCTTGCTGCCTTCCATGCATGATTTAGCCTATAAAATTTTTATTACAAAAGCCTTCTAGGTACCTGGGGTGGGACATAAAAATCTCCTAACTGAAATTATATATTAAGAAAGTATTGGTCATACAAACTCACAAATAAGCCAACTTTTTGGTTCACCTGGACTTCATACTGGTTAATAGAGAAAAGGCTTTGATGTAATCAACTCCATACGTATAAGAGAGTTCTTTTACTGAAAGCCCTCTTTAAGCCAATCAAGCTTACCATCAAGTGTATGCTCTATTAGGAAATACCACCGACAGGAAACAAGAGTGACATTCAAAATAAAGGGCATGAGCTTAGAGGAGCATTCTTCTTATCATTCATGACCTGACTTCAGTTAGAGTTTTGTAATATATCAATATAATCTCTTAGAATCAATACAGTTAACATTACATTCAATGGATTGCATTCGGGATCAGATAAGTAATTACTCGTAATAATTAGAGATAGAATGGTGAACACATGATCTCACCCCTTCACATAGGGAAACCAACTGAGGTAAAGAAGCATCTTGAGCAATGTTGGATGAAGGGCTAGATTTGGATTGTTTATGAATTATGATTATGCTGCACTATTGAAAGTTCACATTCCCACCACATGTAGAAATCTTAATCACGTTTATCTATACCATTGTAACTTTGTGTAAACTAGGTTGGGGGAGTGATACCTTCTGAACAGTTTTTGGATAGAAGTTCGAAATTAGATGCATATGTCCATTGGCTACAATCGCTCGAAATCAAAATCTGTTGAGGATTGTTCAATTAGTGAAACTCTTGCTTCACAAATGAACATTGTAAGACTTGCAACGTATGACCCTGCTGGCACATTTTTTTATAAAAGACTATGGATGGCCTTATTATGACCGGCTTCTATCTACCTATGAGACACTGCTCGAATAAGAGGGCTTAATCATCATAGCAATCTCCTTGATGCCACTGGTTAATTTCACATGTACAAACATTGATCGAATTTAATATCTTACTTAAATAGGAGCAAATATGATGATCTTCTGAGAATTCATCTTTAAAATATTAGAACTCTTCTCTCAAAGTCAATAAATGATTTCTCAATGATCTTTACGAATAAGGAAAATCATCAATCATATTGATCATTATGTATAATCTACTATTCATACAATCTATTATATATATAGGGATGTTATGGCAAATGATCAGAAAACACCTCTCTTTTGATGTCTCAACTGGAACTGGTACAATTGAGACATGATTCTTGTTTAGTTACCATATAAAACAAAATGATAAAGACTAGCTAGATCCATATCCAAAGCGTAGATGGTGATCTTATGATTTTAGAAATAATAAGATTGTGACCACAAAGACCGATCATCTTCATAAATTAATCTTTTAGGCATACTCCACTATTTATACATATCATCAAAGATAGGTAGTGACAAAATACCTAGAATTGTAAAGTCGACCATTGAAGAGATTGAGAAATGATGGGGTAGATGAATAAGTGAAATCAATGCTAAATCATTATATCAATAAGATCGTTGATCAAAAAGACCTAGATCTGTACAATCAACCACATAAAGGATTAAGAAAGGATGAGGGATCAAGTCATTGATGACTGATAATTAAGAGTGCCAGTCATGGTGACCTTTACGCCTGACTGTGCGAGGGTGCGGTGACCCTCAGCTGGGCGGGAGATTAGGAAGCCCAGTTAGGGCACGGCCGCTTGGTGCGCGGGTCTAAGATCCCAGTCTTTTCTCGGTTTCCTCGCGAGCGCTCGCAGTTTTTACGCCTCTCTGGGATCCACAGGTTTTCTTTTAAAGACCAGTTCCGCTGACCCTTGTTCTTTAGGGTACCTAGGCTGGAGGACCCTTGGTTTTTAGTTTTTCGAGCTCGTTAGCCCGTACCGGTCGGGCCGGTTTTTCTTTTAGAGCGACTTTTTCCGAGAAAGTCTCTCTCACCCGTCTTAGTGGCGTAGTTTTGGAGTAGACCTATCCCTCTATTGGACCGCCTTCCAATTAGAGGGTGAGACGGAAGAGACTTTTGTAGGCTACTTCACCGCTTGAGTTTTGTTTATTTTTAGCCAGCAGACTTGGCGATGCTACATCTGAATCATTCATGTATACATCTGAATCCTCTATGGCTACATCTGAATCAGTTACAGATGAATTTGGAAAAGTTACATTTGAGATTGGATTGAGTCACAAATGAGTTTGGCTAAAGTTGAGATGAATTACAGTTGAGTTGGGTTTCATGGAAGCTTGGTTACAGTTAAGTGGTTGTAGTTGTGCTAGTTACTTTTTCGCCAGTAATTCTTGATGAGAGAAAAGATCAGTTTATGAAAATCATCCTTATCAGATTTCGATCTACTACCACATCCGTTCGATAAATAGCTAGTGGATGTGTTGGGAACTTAGTTAGGATAGCATTTTACTCCACCGCATGCCTGCGAGGCACCCCAACCCTAAGGCTTCTTTACTGCCTTAGAGTCATAGTGTGAGGTCTTATCTAGACCAGACCACAGACTATCCACTAAGCTTGAGAAATTCAATATGAAAAGAATCAAAACATCAGACTCATCATCTACACTTACTATGGTCTATCCTCATGACTCACAAACATCAAAAGAGCCCGAATCATTCTCGACCATGTCAATCATTAAATACTCAAGATATCATGATCAATTCAATCATGATAGCCATTGATAAATCATTGGAACATGAAATTGATGGGGAAGAATGGAACATCATATACAGTTTTATACTGGAGTCACATCTTAGAATCAGTAATATGAGGGTCACACTCAGATCAAGATCCCAGATTGTCCACCAAATCTGATTGATTGGATAAAAACCAAGAACAAAGACTCAACATCCACATCTCAAGATCCATTAAACATGATTTATAATTAATTAAAAGGTGACAGTTTAAATATGGATCTTATAATCTTTATATAAAAATGATTAATATGGGTAACTAATGTAGGATGAGTAGAATGGGGTTTTACATACCAAACAACTGAAAGCATGTTTTTAATGCAGTAGCTCTAAAAATTTAATTGTCAAAGCCCCGTTTACTTGCTTTCTTTTGGAGCCACTAAATTTCCTGTTATTTTTAATTAATAACGATTTACTCACATTTGTTGATGTTCTTTTCTCCCTATTCCATGGATTGCAGGCATAATACCTGCACCGTTGTATTGGGAGAGTTGAATGCTCAGTTTCTGAAGCAAAGCATACCAGGTATGTATGTTATAATTTTGTTCAAGGATATTATAAAATGCTTTTAATTCTCTTCTGATAAAATTGGGATACATGTATATAATGCAATCTCTGTTGTTACATATAAACTGATATGGAAATTTATGCAATATAATTGTGACATACTGTAGTTCTGTGGCTTTCTAGTTAATTTGTGAATGTCATTCGTAAAAAAAAATTCCCTAATTTTCAGTACTGTAATGTGATCCTTAGCGAACATGATACTACGCGTAATATGTAAACGGGTATTCCAGATCCAGAAGGAGTGGGCCTAACACAGATCCATGCCTTGATGATATTGTCTATTATATACGAGAGACCATGACTCTTGTTGATGGAACCACTACAGGTTCTCAGATGTTGCAGGTGCAACTACAGCCTCTTCGAGCTCCTCAGGTATTTTACCAAGTGTATCAGGCAGATATGATACAGTGGATCATGGACTTTGGTGTTCCCACCATCTGTGTGGATACAAAGCCCAGTTCAGTTCTTACCGGTCTATACCCCCTGATAGATGGGTCGTTATTGCGAATGGGGGTTTAGCTTACCAATCACAAGACAAGGGGAGGTGCATTTGACACCATTCATATGCCTACAAAAATATTTTATATGCTCAA
>JAZKJV010000333.1:376968-544880 GCA_037367405.1 Ottelia alismoides
TTTACATCTCTTAATACATACAATATTATTCTCTCATTAAAATTTATTCTTTCTATTAACTGCCACAAATTACCATAGCAGCGACGAATTGGGGCAATGGAAATTATGAATTTTCTAATGTTAGATTAGTGGCAACGAAATACATCGTAACTGCGATTCTTTAGCTAACTTGCTTTTCACAACATATTTTGTATGATGATTAACTCACCACAAGTTAAAGTTTTTGTCGCCACGATTATTGAATCTTTATGGTAGGCATCGTCGGTACAACATAATTTGTTTGAAATATTTGTATAACTCATATTTAAATTCTACTATACCTTTTTTCTTTATTAATCAATAATATCATTTTAAATGAAAGCATATGTATCTAGTTTTTCAACTAATTCGATTTATATTCAATTTATTTCAAAGAAAAGTTTTCACGGTCACAATATTTGTCCAGATTGTTAAGATTGTCGAGAGAAGCTAGGCATTATATAACTCATGTTTAATCCTGTTATGCAATTAAGAAACTATTAGTTTAGCTTACACTCGAATTACTTATGTTACCAAATGCAGCCTCTGTGACTGTTGATATAAAATTTTAATTTTGCTTTGTTATATCAAACAAGGTAGGCTACTTATGATTCAATTGCTTCATGAGTAGGGACACAAATGGATTGATACATAAACCAACATTATTGTATTCTTGTATGTTATAAAATGTAGGTACAGTTATATACTGATGGATATGAAATTGAGTTATCGTATTCTCAAAAGTAGATATTGATATAGAAGGGTGATAGTTGATTAATTAATTATTATCACTAAAAAATGGATTATAGTGATTTTTTTCAAAATATATCACCAAATCAACCATTGTTAATTATATAATGACGATATTATTCATTGCGAAATGATTTTTTATACTTGAAATTAGGGACAAGCATCATATCTGTCGCCACCCCGTTAACGATAGTCCATATAACAATGCATATATGCTGTCATTTTTAAAAAAATTTGATTAATCCTGAATAATTTTTTATTTCAAAATTTATCGATGATTAGCTAAAATTCGAAAAATAGCAACATATCGGTATCAATATTTGTATGGTCTCCCATTGATGATATATCAATGAATATGATATTTGTTGCTAAATTCAAGTATAAAAAATCATTTTACAATGAATACTATTGTATATATATTTAACCACGGCTGATTTAATAAGGAATTTTGAAAAAATATCATTATAACCCAATCTTGCTATCGTGTATAGAAATTGAATCATCCTAGACCTCATTAACCACAAGAGTGTGCGCTCGAGGAATCAATATTTTAAAAACATGCATATAACGAACCAAATGATAAAATATGTAATGTCATTCTGCTATCCTTAATTAAAGAAGTAGTCTCTCCAATTAGAAAGCTTTCTTATCTAGCTATGCCTTCCTTCCAATTATTCAAGGAAGGTTCGATTGATCACGGGTAAAAATATGATTGATCACTTTATTCTCACAATCAAAGGCAATATTATAATTAGCGTAATAACTTTTGGTATGCTAAGAGAAAAAATGCTTACCGTTAAAGAGGAAGAAAATAGCTTAGATAAATAGGGATAAAGAAGCTTCAATATTATCAAATAACCTTATTCCTCGCTAGGAATAATAACATTGGATTGGCAGAAGGCAACATCATAGCTTGATTGACAATAAAGATTGGAGTAAGAAGACAATTGATATTGCTATCCCTCCAATTATTCATGACCTTGTTTAATTAATTTTCTTTTGGTTGACAATATAATATTGCATAGGGGTCTTACTTGTTTCATAAAATGCTTGAGCTTTCATTCAACATATAGAGAAACCTGATTCAGACTTGAAGAAGAATAATAATAATGAGATCTTTGTTTTGATGCTAGTGTGATATTAATTAATAATCTATCATTGAATTTTGGGTGCCCAACACATTAACTACTCTGCAAAACACATATACAATAGTATTTGTGGACAATATCATATTCTTTAAAAACAAATAATGAGCAGATAAAGTAAGGCCATGTTTGGTTGGAGAATAGGTCCTAAAATAAGGGGTCAATTCTCCTCCCGACATGGTTCCCAGTGGTACGATTATTCCCCATTATTCCTTATTATTTCACTCTTATTCCTATCTTTATCGCACCTTACCTACTTTTATTTCACCTTATTCTCTTTATTCCTATCCTCCAGCCGAACAAAGAATAGACCCTTATTCTCCTTATTCCCCATCCTTATTCCTACTTATTCCCAAACCGAACGCATCCTAAGAGTATTTCTTCTCTCTCTCTGTCCTGTTTCTTAGATTATAAAAGATTTCTCTTACCATTCAAAGGAGGAATAAATGGTTTTATGATTGAGGATGGATAAGATACAATGATGTGATCTCATGAATCACTTTATTCCACCAATGAGGTTGGATTACTCCTCAAATTGTTTGTTCTTTTCCCCTAGTCAAAAATTCCTCTGTCAAGAATCTTAGGGTAGTTGAAGGAATACTTTGACCAATTAACTTGAAAGATTAATTAACGAGAGGGTTACCGATCATTTTGGAGTATTCTCTCCTCCCAATTAAAAAATCAAATTTATATTTTTTTTTCTCCGCAGTAGGGAATGGGCAGTGTGTTAGCCAAATTTTGCTAGGTTTATTAGAAGATCTTTTGCTATTGAAGTTAGGATAACTCACGAATGGAAATAAATTGGAATATTTACATTCATAATCCTGAGTAATTTCGTAACTATAATCATAACTCTACGTAATCACGAATTACACTCAAGATTTTGAATAGTACCTAACTTTTACACCCATAACCCCGTGTTAACTTCCATTTGATATCTGTTAACTATGACGGTATCCGTCAAATATTTTACATTTATACCCTTTAAGCTCCTATTATTTACAAAGGAAACTACTCCCCTTCCTCCTCTAGCTAGCAAACCCCCCTTTAAACTTCTGCCCTTCCTCCTCCAGCCAGCCCCGACAACAACCCCTGGCCAAGCTCCTCTTCCTCCCCATGCATCCTCCAGCACCCACCTTCTCCTCCCCTTCCCCCTATCGACCACCTCCTCCTCCCCTTCCTCCTCTGGCACCCACCTCCCCTTCCTCCCCTCGCCAACCACCTCCTTCAGAACCAAGCCATCGACTCAACTACAAAGCTTCAAGGCTTAGTCGTCAAGCCTTTCGAGGCGAGAATCATAGAGGAACAGAGAGGCTCTGAACTTCCATCCAATACGACATAATCCTCATGTAATACCCCTCTCGCCCTCCCCTTTTTGTCTTTTTTTCTTATTTTCTTAATCTCCTCAGTCAAACCATCTTGCAACTCTTCTTCTTCTCTATCCTAGATTTAAACCAAAATCACCCCATGGAAATCAACATCTCACCTCTAGATATCCTCACGTGCTTCTTCTACCTCATCATCCCTCCCACCTCCGACGATCCACATTAGAGCGTCAGCTATGTCTCACACATTCGAAGGAGCTCCAACGACTCCTCTCTTCAGTAATCACATAATGACCGAGCACCAGCTCGAATCTTGTTCTTTCTACAGGTTATAGAGGCTCTGTTGCAGAGCAAAATTGCTGGGGCTAGAGGAGGAAGGGATAGGATATTTTCCTTTTCTTTTTTTTACTTTTAGTTAACCATAGCCATTAGATTGTAGATTGATTAGATTAATTCAGTCATATGGTTGAGTTAATGAACTATACTAATGGAAGATTATGGGTATAAAATAGAGCATTTGTTGAGGTTCATGGGTGTAATACACGATTATGGGGGTTATGATTGTAATTATGAAATTAGCCAGGGTCATGGGTATTATAAGTAATGACATATAAATGCTCGGTGGAATGGAAACAATGAGCAAATAATTTGACATAAAGAACATTACTAAAGCATCCCATGGTCTAGCAATTTAACTAAAGTGGAATATTGAGTCTTAATCATGAAAAATACTTGCATACTATGCAAAAGAGATTTGAAAGTAGAACAACATTCTAACTCGTACACCACTTAATAAATTGAAGTACAGTACGATAATCATTCCACAATAGGTTTCACTAATAGTGGGGCTAATAGTTTTAAAGAAGCAAATTCGTATACAGTATGGTCCAATGTCACTATATACAAGATACAATTGCTAAACACAAAATTATGGTTACCTACATACCCACAAACGACATATTAGGTGATACTCTAACAAAGTAAATAACAATAATAACATACATATAACATGTTGATTTAATGGGGATTCAAGAATAAGTGAGACAAGCAAGAGAGATTAATGAATAATGATCCTTATTCAATATACATTCAAGTATACATTACACTTATAATGGGAGTGTAGAAATCTTGACAACTTTGGCCAAAAGGGATATGTTGGTTCAAACCCTAGATGACCTCATGGTTCTTAACTATCGTCAACATTTGTGAGGGGCTCAGGTCTCAAGGGAGAATGCACCCTATTGAAAAGTGGAATAGAGATGGACGATGCGAGGAAATACATATCTATAAATAAATATCCCCCTGGGATGGGAAAGATCATCAATTCTATTGCATCCTCGTGAATGAGAGCCTTCTCCCCATTTTGTCTATCTTCCTTTCCTCTCGAAGAAAGATCGATGCACATCTTTTCAAGTTTACTTCATGTTAATAGTTGACATTAGTTTGAAGGTGAAAGAAATGTCATAAGTTTATATATGTTCATTATAAGATTCTTTTTAAGGTGGATTTCTTTAAAAAAATTGAAGCATAATCCTTCTGCATAAGTAATGTCCTTTTATTTTCTTATATGAGAATCTCATTAGATAACCATGTGTATATTTGGGTTGAGTTTGTTTGCACATTCACGTATTTACCTAGGGTCTTTTTACAACATGACCCCTTTAAACTTTTCCTATTGCATCACATCCATTGACTAGTTCTTAATATTTACCATATGACCGTTGAAATTTTACTGACTTATACACTATGATCCAAGTGTTTAACTCTCATCCACTTGTCCATTAAAATCAATGGATTTTCCATTAAAAATATGTCAAATTACATGTTTTATCTGTTAAATTTACAAACCAATTATATCATCCCCTCCCCTACCCCAATCCAGCCATACCTCCTCCTACGCTACTTCTCCTCCTACATGGCTTCCTCCAAACTCCTCCCCTCCCCTCACCTTGTGTCAGCCCCACCACCACCCTCGAGTTACATCATCCTCCATGACCATTGAACCTCCCCCATTACATTTTCCTCTTCCTCTCCTTCAAGCCACCCTTTCCTGTACCCTCCTCACCTTGCGCCAACCCTACCATGACCCCCATGTCACGTCATCCCATTCTTCCTCCTCCTGTCCTCCTCCCTACCCCTACTTCCCATGACCGCCTCACACTAGCCCCTTCATTGTCCCCAAGCCACCTTAGTCCCCCTTCCTCCTATTTATTCCCTCCCCCTAGCCATCCCCACCTTTGCCTCATCACCATGCCAACCCATCACTGTAACCCAAACACATTCTCCTTTGTTGCCCCCTCCCCTACCATGTGCTGCCCACATCTAGTCTCCCCTCATCCGCACCAGTCCTGGCTATAGAGACCATGCCGATGGTGATTGTGCCACTCTAGGTTTCAAGCTGCAGCGGGAGTGGGCATCGATGATTGACATGGAAGGGAAAGAAAAATGATGAAGATAGGGGGAAGAGGAAGAGGAAGATGAAGAAGGAATGAGAGAAGAAGTGAAGAAATCCACTATCGAACTTTCCCTGTGGTATGATTTACTCACGAAAACTTTAATTAACAGCATGGTTCTTGGCATAAGACATAGTAAGCTTGCAGGGGTTTATGAAGAAAACATGTGGTGTAATGTAATTGACAAAGTGTATAATAGTCTTGGTGCAAAAATACTTATCGTATGGGAGTCTCATCGGATATCACATTAAGAAAGATCCCATGAAGCTGATCGAAGTAGAGACACATATATTTATTTGGTTCATATATGTTTGTTATTAATGTATATGTGGTCATGGCTATAAAAATTCCTTAAACTTAGGCTTACGCCTAGTATGAAAGTCATGTGCAATCCCTAGTTCTTTTTTTCCCTATATAGTGAAGAGCAAGCCATCATCCTCCTAAGGTGACCCAAAATACCAGTGATTCTTACATATACATGTCTTCACATGTAATTCCTTTTCCACTCCCAGTCGATATTCATGACAAAAGAGCCATATGATATCATTCTTCTCTTGCCATTTTCCATTCTTTCAAATAAGTTAGCCAATATTCTATCTCATGTAATTTCTTTAATTTCTAGGTATTTACAAATTCACTTCATCTTTAATGAAGGCTTGCATCATGGAAACAACACCTTCCTTATAATACAGTTCATTGTCACTTACATATAGTTGTCAAATTTCAAAATTACGTACACAAATTATGAGCCATGAGTGCCGAATTTATCAACTTGATCCAACCATACATGTCCCTGTATAGAATGCTAGGAAGGGTCGTTTGGCTTGTAGTATAATAAATGTTGCACCACTAACATGGCAAACGAACTAGCAGTGGACATGAAATTCGAATCATGTGAGAAAGATAGAGAGATGCCAGTCAATATGGTGTCATATGCTTTAGACAAGAGAATATGGAATGTCATCAACTAGAAGGATCACATATTTTAGAGAGAGAAAGAGAGAGAGTCTACATTGCATCAACACCCCCACCAACCCCAACAAAAATATTGCTGCCACTGTTGCAAGTGCATAGGTCTCCCTTACCAAATAGGGATTTGCATATTGCACAATTGTTGCATGCCACAGGAGTGGAAAGAGCTTTGACTTGACCATGCTTTCCTTTTTTTCTTGGACACTTCATTATGAAGAAAGATAGTTATCTTCATGTAGGTTAGAATATTACATTCATGAGAGTGAATTGTTGAAAAGAATTGGTATATGTTTTCTGTGTTAATTCATTCATTAAATTGATTTCCACCTAGAACTTGAGAAGTTTAAGATAGGCTTTGTCCAAATGATTCATCTTGTCATGGCACGCAAAAAGAACGTTCACCTTTGTATATGAATTGTGTATTCCTCATGATGGGTCATGGGTTGAGTATTATGGAGCTAGCTTAATAGGATCTTTTCTAAGATCATCAAGTTCATCGACCAACTCACGTTCTTTTTCCTTATATCCGTCAAATGGTATCTAGCTTATCAAAGAGGAGAGTGTATAGCATATGCGAGGAAAGGCAAGATGGCACTATAGATCACGAGCTTGGAACCGGTTTATTGTTCTAATGGTCTTTAAAATCCTTCATCGTGACATCTTATAGTTAGAGTGTATTGGTGATCTCTCATTTGTAGTAATATTGTAGTATTCTATTGCCACTATAACAAAATGAATCTATGCCGAAGTTTTCTAAAAATACGTCATTATATTGTACATTGTTAAATGTGATGATGAATATTATTTGTTGGAAGGGTTTTTATTTAAAAATTAAGGACGGATGTCATATTTATTATTACATCATTAATGATAACTCATACTACAATGTCTTTCCATTCAAAACTTGACTTATTATTCGCTAACTTTTTAAAATAGCAAAATAATCACTTCTATATGGCTTGTCACAGACGACACAGTGACATATATGACATTTATTGCTAAGTTATAGTATAAAAAATCATTTCTCTATGAATAATATTTGTCACTGTGTATTTAACAAATGACGATAGAATGATGAATTTTAGAAAAGCTTCACTATAATAAAATATATGGTATTATTTGTGTATGATAAAATATATTGTGTGCACAGTTATAGATCTTGAGTGCTTGAGAACTAGAAAGAGATGTCTAGTTAAATGCCCTCTATTGTAACTCTTAGGAAAAAATGTTATAGATGACATGATAGTGTTTAGTGAAGTCAACTGCATTAGATTCTTCACCTCATGTATATCTTCTTCGATCTGTATAAATTAGATCATTCATGTTATACATACAAATTACAACCAACTTTTTTTCCTCATTTTATTTCTCAATTGGTGTAATTCTGATTTTTTTGTCTAATACCCTCTTAATGAATGGAATCCATATGTGACTGCACATTCATCAAAGCATATTTATTGCTTATAGAAATGCTACTTCTCAAGTTGAAATGATAGGCTGCTTTGCTACTTGTACAAGCCATTATTATCAATTACAAGATGATCTTTAAACCTTGACACAATCAATACCTATCTTGGATGCATTCCCATCCCTATGAACAAAAAATCTAGGATTTATAGCTTCTTTATCATTTTAGATAAATGTTCATAGTTAGTCATTGCCCCTGCAGCCTAAAATGAAGACT
Organism: Ottelia alismoides; assembly: GCA_037367405.1. Classification (NCBI taxonomy): domain Eukaryota; kingdom Viridiplantae; phylum Streptophyta; class Magnoliopsida; order Alismatales; family Hydrocharitaceae; genus Ottelia; species Ottelia alismoides. The sequence continues at coordinate 385,316 of JAZKJV010000333.1, forward strand.
TTTACTTCTCTTTCTTCTTCCCATTGAGACTCGCATTCCCTCATTTTTTATTCATTGAGAAGATCTAGAGAAAGACATAAAAGGATGCATTCCTCGTGTATTATGATTAATAAAATGCATATGATCGCATTTCTAAAGGCAGAGGTTTGGAAAACCCACGGTGAGAGTTTCATTGATTCCTTCAAACATATGGATTTGCTTCTTTTATTAATTTTTTCTATAACATTCTTCTCTTGAATACAAAAAAAGTTTGGAATTTTAATGTATTCCATCAATTAGTGATCCGAGCTCCTAAGCATTTTATTAAATAATAGGTGAATCCACTAGAGTAGAAATGATATAGAAGAAGATAAGGAAGAGAAGTCAATGCATTCTTTTTTTTTCACTTTTCCTATTGATTTTTTTGAATTACTAGATGATGTCAAAGGAAGTGGCAGTGCTTTATGCAAAAGGGAGAGACTCATAAAATGGTAGAGGCAAATATAGATTCTGCATATTTTCATTAATCCATGAATATGATCCATATAGACACATAGATTATTGGATCCATACACCTCTATTGAAAAAGACATAATTGATTGATATATTTCTCACTTCCTAACCCAATGGGAGTAGTGACAAGTACTATAGGTTGTCGGGTGGACGGAAGGTTGCCACTAGTGAGGGTTTGGGGACTTAGGTTTTTTGTGAATCGAGCATGTAGCTTGCCAAATTTGTTGTGACATGGATGGGAATGCATGTATGGAAGACGGGGCCGAATCCGATACATCAATATGTTATAAACTAAAGATTGAGTCCACAATCACTACACGATATGTATTAACTTAGGTTTTGTGAATTGATGTTGGCCTCTAGTGGGAGAGGAGTCCGAGTTACTGTGCATGGTCATATACTAAGGTGCTCCCCCTGCCTTAGTATATCTAAGGAGTCTGAGTTACTGTAACACGAGCCAGGGTCTCGATTTAGAAAAAGGGAGGGACAAAGGAACAATCTCATTCAAGATAGAAGATGAATCGATATCTTGATGTGATATAATCTTTTCCATTTAGTTTTGGAAAAGAATGGCAAAGTCTATCTAAACTATCCAATGAATAAGTACAAGGAGAGCAAAATGGCAAACAAAACATGCATGCGAAATGTGCATGGAGAAAAAGAAAGTGTGGAGGTGATGTGTTCCAAGACTCAAAGCAGTGCAAGCTGGCAAAATTGAGGATCTGAGGCTTCTTTCATAACCCGCAATAGCATCTAACCGGTCACCTCTTACATCTCCGTGTGTACCCATAACTTAATAAGGTTGAGCTCAGGTTAAGTTAAATAAATTCCTTCTTTATAGTCAACCACAAGGTGCCCATACATGGTACTCCATCCATCATCCATTAATATTGATTGTAAGCAAGAAATAGTTTGATTGGACGAAGGCTTGACTGATTTAACTTATCCTATAGTATAGTTTGTTAAAGAAAGAATGGATTTCCTCTCTATTAGATATTAGATCTTTTTAAGGAGGTGTCAAACTATATCAGTGAAGGAGCGGTTGGAACTAGCTCTCCCTTTACCCAACCTCCTCTAATCTAATACCTTGTCTCATCTATGGATATCTAATAGTCCTGGAAGGGAAATAAAGAATAGATCAGATGTGCTAGTCATGAAAACAACCACTAACTTATTTACGTAGCTCTATTACTTAGCGTGGAGTGAGGATTAATGATAAAGCATTTAAATACGATGCTATGTCATAGTTATTTATCATGGAGCTTGCCTCTGAGAGGGTTCACAAGTTCGCTAGATGGATCATGATTCTTTGTGTTAACCCATTCTTAAAGGGACATGAGTTGTATTCAATCCAATATTCTCTTTCATGCCCCATACATGTGAAATATCTGGAGCACTCTTCGTTGCGATCATTCCTTCCAACTAGTTTTTAAAAGCCCCGACTCGCCAAAATGATCTAGTGCCTTCTTCCCTATCCTATCGCTGAGCATTCTCTCCCTCTTTGCATGGTCCTCATGGGCATGTATTTGTTCATGTTGGATTGGAGTGGGATTTGAAAGTTGAGGCAATATCTTAGACTTGGTCTTAGAAAGAACACGGAGTATGGACTGATGCCAAATATTAAGGCTAATAAGATAGCAATAGAATTTGAGTAAAAAGCTCCAACGCGAGTGGTAAATAAGAATTGGTTTAACGGTAATTATGATTGATGGTCTAGCATTTTTGTTATTATATAATCTAATTACGACAATAATAGTATTTGCATTTTACCTTCGGAGGGAGGTATATTTTTATAATAATGTACTTTGAAGCTACTTGTTATGTCAACCATTTTGTGTTGATCTTTTTAGAGACATGTCTACCAATACCCTCATCACACTGATTATATATATATATATATATATATATATATACACACACACACACACAGAGAGAGAGAGATGATCCTGTGAGAATCAAAAACTGTGAGAACATAATAGTAATGATTCTAGACCACTAGATTCTGTCATCTGTCTTCTAATTGATTGAAGGAGGAGAGAGATGAGCATAATCTAATGGTCCAAAATCACAGTTTTTTCTCTCACATGATCAACCCTCTCGCTCTCCCTATCTCTCTCTCTCTCTCTCTCTATATATATATATATATATAGAGAGAGAGAGAGAGAGAGAGAGTGGACCTTTCATATGAGGTGGGTCTTTTCTGAGATTGTAAACGCCACTGTTAATTGAGTAAAAAGTATATATCAACTTTGTTAAAGTATAAACTATACATTGTAAAAAAATAACTTTGTAAAATATAGCATCGAAATTTAAATTAACATTTTCATCGAATATAATAATATTTTCATAATTTTATTTCACTATCCATGTTGTGTTAATACTTATTATTAAATATATGAAATTAAAAATTGTAAAATATATTGAACAGATGCCTAAATTGAGGGTGGCTCACCATATATATAATTATATGACACTCATTTGAAGTTTCTCCTATATATATATATATATATTGGAAAATTATCTAATGGGCCCTATGCCCATTAGAGTTTTAATGAGCACACTCATTTTTTACTGATAGTTTGTATCATTTTGAGCTTAATACTCATTGGAATACAGATGGTATACCATATTCTTACTATTAGTAGTCATTTGCACACAAAAAATCACAAATTCTTACGAAATGATTGTATCTTTATTTGTATTACTAATGCCTTTTTTATTCTTACTAACAACTATTTCATATGAATTTAAGATTTTCTTCTTGTGAAAATGGTTAAATTACTAATAGTAAGAATAAGATATAATACTTTTAAATCAATAAACGTCTAACTCAAAATGATAGAAAATATTGCTAAAATATGAGGGTGCTTATTACAACTCTAATGAGCACAGGGCCCCTTGAATAAGCTCCATATATATAGGGAATTTATCCATAGAGCACTGTGCCCATTTGAGTCGAAATGAGCCTGTGCTTTCATCCTTTGGATCATGATCTAATGATACTATTTAATCTCATCTATTCCCTTTTTTTATCGTCAATCCTTACCATAATAAACTCCTTCCGCATTCTCCTCGTGATTGATTTCCTTTTCTGATTCGCAATTAAGTCTATCCGACGTTGCATTTTATTTATTTTCGAAATTTCCAAAATCATCTATGGCTTGCTCTTGCTGCGAAATCTCAAGATCTCCAGCGACCACTACAAGAAAAATGAGTTGTGGCTACGGAATGTGGCTACAGAAACTTGTGCCTACGATAATTCCGTGGCCACTAGTTTCTCGTAGCCACAATCCGTGGCCAAAGTTTTCATATAAGAGTTATGGCCACGATAAGTTTTGTGGTCCCTTATAGTGGCCATGGCATATTCGTGGCTAGAGAACTCTCGCGACGAGACTTGTAGCTACGGCTACTGGCCACGACATGTCATGGCCACAACCCAATTCTGTGGCCACAACCCCCATATCCGTGGCCATAGTTCCGTAGCGACAACTTATTTTCCTTGTAGTGGACGAAAGAAGATCGTCTTCAAGTCCACGATTTGTAAGTTTTTTCGTTGTTTATTAGACATTTATTTATTGTTGTTGTAGAATTTGATCGTTTATTTTTAGTTCTCATTTCAGTTTCAAATGCGATGGATCATCTGTGAATGGAAACTGATCAGGATTCCAAAGAAACAATGATGAACGATGCTTCGTGGATGGATTTGAATCGTGAAAAGATCGTATCAAAAGGAGCGAAGATGGATGTCTTACAATTGGATTTAGATTGCGAAATCATTATTTCAGAAAAATTATACCAAGTTACTGATGACATTTGCATATGTTACTGTTAATATATCATGTATTACTTTTCTATTTTATCATTCTTACTGATTAAAATCCATTCATAGTTACTTATGTATCTTAAGAAAATACAAGTTCTTTATATCAAATACAAGTTAAGTAATTTATACGTAGCTATCAGTAACACTTGACATATTGCAGGTAACTAAATAGACTTACATCAGTAATTTATACGTAGCTATCAGTAACACTTGACGTATTGCAAGTAACTAAATAGACTTACATCAGTAATTTATATGTAGCTATCATTAACACTTGAAGTATTGCAAGTAACTAAATAGTACATCAGTAATTTATACGTAGCTATCAGTAACACTTGACATGTTGCAAGTAACTAAATAGACTTACATCAGTAATTTATACGTAGCTATCAGTAGCACTTGACGTATTGCAAGTAACTAAATAGACTTACATCAGTAATTTATACGTAGCTATTAGTAACACTTGACATATTGCAAGTAACTAAATAGACTTACATCAGTAATTTATACGTAGCTATCAGTAACACTTGATGTATTGCAAGTAACTAAATAGACTACATCAGTAATTTATACGTAGCTATCAGTAACACTTGACGTATTGCAAGTAACTAAATAGACTACATCAGTAATTTATACGTAGCTATCAGTAACACTTGATGTATTGCAAGTAACTAAATAGACTACATCAGTAAAGAAGGCGGGGATGGACATTAGTAACAATCAAAATGAGTACAGTAAAATGGATAATTGTAATAAGTACTTCTTGTATGGACATTAGTAATTTAGATACTTAATTACTGATCTCAGAACAATAATTGCTTGAGAACTGAATAAGTATTACTTGAGTAACATGAATGGATTACTGATCTCAGTACAATGTAATATTACAGATGTAAATTACTGACAACCGTTTCAATATTACTGATCTCGCAACACATAATTACTTACATACAATATATACATTACTGATCAAATGTACAATGACTATTTATTCGAAATGAAATTAAGGATTTCAATTTATCTTTCCAAAACCGTCTTCCTTTTTTAAGGACTCGGTATAATTGGAAATAGAAAAGGCTCAAACATATTAATATCCTTCCAAAATCGTGTCCCTCGAAATAGGAAACCATTCAAATGAAAATACACATGGCGAACCCACGTTTGGTGCTCAAAAAAACTCAAATGGGCACAGTGCTCTCTGGATATGCCCTATATATATATATATATATATATAGGCAGGGACGAAGCCAGGATTTTGAGGTTGGGGGGGGGGGTAAATACAATAGAGAGATATTTTTTACAGATAAATTTTTTTATTTAGAATAATGCAAAAAAATATTTTGACTTCATAACATACCATCTACAAAAATATCAAAAAAATAACAAACATTGCATCATTTTAAAAAGGGATATTTACACCCATAGCCCTAACTAATTTGGCAATAACATTCATAACCATGGATAATCACGAATTACATCCAAGACCTTGAATAAATACTCCATTTTACATCCATAACCTTCTGTTAGTTGAGTTCATTAACTCAACCAGATGATTGGGTTAATCTAACCAATCCGTGATCTAACGGTTGGGATTAATCAAAAGAAAAAAAATTAATTTATAGATGGATTTGGAGGCTTGCAGGTGCGGGGAACACGAAAGAACATGGAATGAACGATGGCAGGCAGGGGGGAGGGCTTCGACGTGAGGGCTTGCAAGCAGTCGGCTGGGGGAGACATCTTCGATGGATGTTACCAGGAGCTGGAGGCAGCAGGCAGGGGCTTGCAGGCACCGGGGGGAGGCGATGGGGTTACGGGAGGTGGCGGGCGGCTACGCAAGCTGGAGGGTGACTGTAAGCGGTGTGGGGGTGGGGTGGGGGGAGGCGATGGGGGAACGGGAGGTGGCAGGCGGCTACGCGAGATGGAGGGCGGCGGTTTGGAGGCCTGCAGGGCTGTACGCGAGGGAGATGGAAACTGCAGATCATTCCATTTTCCGCGCCTTTCTCCTTGCACAGCCGGTGTCGTGGCTTGATCCTCTCTTCCAAGCAGAATGAGAAGTACTCCGGGAACTCCCTCTTTTCCTTCAGGTCCCTCCCCATATCGAACACGAAGAAACCGAACTTTGGCTCCAGGTTTCCCTCGATATTGTACCGGAAGAGGTCCTGGAACCGCCACGCCGTCGACCTCTCATCTTGCAGTGCGAAGCCAATGCCTTTAGGAATTCTATTCTAGGGAGGAGCTTCTCCTCCAAGTCGCAAGATAGCAGGTCTGCATGTTTGGCGGTGTTATCAATGCCGAGGGACCGCAGGAAGTGGAGAGTCGGCCAGAGGCGGCTGTCGATGTCAGAGACGAGTAGACTGGGAGGCTGGTGGATTACTCGTCGATGGCACGCTGGACTCCTGGAGGAGGAAGGTGAGAACAGATGCGAGAGAGGCGGGACCTAAGACGAGAATCTCCGATGGGCCATGCAGTCTTCCCATCCTTGATGGTGGAGCAAGAACTACCGTTGTAGAGGAGGGAGCGGAGGAGGGCATCCATCAGCGTACTCGGCTTCTGGATGATCTCCTCCTCTTCCTCCTCCATCTGTGTCGCTCGTACCTCCCTCCAATCGTTCTCCGTCCTCGACAAGTCGTTTGACGACACCCCAAGCGAGCTCCCAGAGGACGCCATCAAGGAGGATCTTCCCCCGAAAGGAACTCGATGACAAGGAGGAGAAGCCTAAGATTGAGTCCGTGGTCAACGACAAGGAGGACGAGGAGAGAAGGAATGTGGTATGGTTGTAAGGGTAAAATCGTCAATATGTAACCTTTTCCGTCAGAGTTAACGGAGAAAATGGATGGTAACTAACACAGGGTTATGCTATGTAAGAGTTAAGCATTATTCAGGGTCTTGGATGTAATTCGTGATTATCCAGGGTTATGAATGTTATTGCCAAATTACTCAGGGTTATGGGTGTAAATATCCCTTTTAAAAATATGGAAAAAAACTTTAGTAATAAATTACCTTTAAACTTATTAATTTTAAATTAAAACTTGCATCTTTTCTTTTGATTAACGGTAGATTCTCTAACATATGATCATATTTCATTATATATACGTATTTTTTTTATCTTGATGCTTAGAGAATTAACTTTTGACAATGAATAATTTGAACATTCATTGATATTTTGCCGATGCTAAATCCATAACAAGGAATATTATTCATTGTAAAATTAAATTACCTTATATCATACTTGGCGCTAAGGGTTCATGTATGATGATTTATTTTTTGAATTTTCATTACAAAATGTGTACTTCTCATTCCTAATTTAGCAACGATGAGAAGAAAAAAATCAACGAACAATCGTTATTAAATGATTCGTTGTCATGGTGCAGTATAAATTGGGATAATTCTTGGAATTTAAAGAATCAAACATAGTTTTGAAACAAATAACAATCGTTATTATAATTTATTTACAGATGATAGGTTAATAACTCTTAAATTATTCATTGATCGAATTTGTTGCAGTGTGTAAACTTTGCAGTCAAATCATATATTTGGGTTGGTTGTAATGCCTATCATATACTGACTTTTTAAATGAAATTTTAAACATGATGATTGAGTTTGATATCACTCACAATTTATTTCTCTACAAAAGGTAAATAACAATAATATTGATACAAACAAGTTAGAATACGCTCACATATGACTATCATTAAAAAAGGTGAAATAAACGAAGCTCTTGATTTGTTGTGTGCACCTAATGTTGTATGCCTATCATATACAAAATGAAAGCTCTTGAAATAAACGAAGCTCTTGATTAGTTATTACAAAAAGGTTGTATTCCTATCATATACAAAAGAAGCTCTTGAAATAAATGAAGTCTTCCATTTCACAAACAACTTCGAAAAAATGTGGAGGCTTGAAGGAATGATGTCGTGGGAGATAGAAAGAATCCTATTTATAGTATATGATTATCAATTATTTTTTTACTATAAATATAGAAAGCAATATCATGCAATTAAAGGGGGGCCAATCTCTCCTAAAATCAGGGAAGAGTAAAATGGAGGAGGCTTATCTTTCCTTAAACGAGGGAGAGCCGTGGAACACGGGGAGGCCGCCCCCCCTGTCATTGTATATAGGGGGCACTTCAAATGAGGTGGGGTCTCACCAATATTGTGGTGAGCCATCGAGTTGCATCAAAAACCTCATCTAAAAGGTTATTTTTGTCAAATTGATTTCATTAATTTCGCATTTCATTTATTGGTTTCAAATTGTCATTCTAAGCTTTTCTCGATTTGGTATTTTCACAAATGCCTTTATTGATTAATTTCCGATATTGTTCTAAACGATTTGAAATCAACCACATCTTTGTAAATTACAACGAGTTTTTGTAAAATATATTTTACTCTTTGTAAATTTCATTAATGATTTCATTTTATTACTGTAATTTCATTTTGTAAATGGTTGTATCAGTTTTGTAAATGTGTACATTCATTTTGTAATTCCAGCGGGTTTTTGTAAGAGTATTTTTCCTCTTCGTAAACTTCATTTTTTTTGTAATTGTGTATGTTTGTTTTGTAAAAAATTCGTGAATCTTTGTAAGTGAATCTCCCTCCTTTGTAAAATTGACGCATGTTTTCCATTTGCGTTAAAGTTCAATTGCCATACATGTTTTCGAGTCCTGCAAAATAGAGAAAAAACATTGAGATTTGTAAATAAGGTAAATAAATATGTAAAAAAGAATATCAGTTAAGTAAAATTATTATACGATAATGTTACTGAATCTCCCTCCTTTGTAAGAGTGTCTGATCACTTTGTAAATTTTTGGTGCTCTTTTGTAAGATGATCTGATCATTTTGTAATATTTCTGTAGAGTTCTGCGACAAATAAGTACATTGTTATACATTGAAAATATGTAAAAAAATTGACATGATAATGTAAAAAAATTCAATATTTGCACAAACCATTTCCAACTTTGTAAAAAAACTACAATTTGTAAAAAAGCTAAGGGGCCCCTCCTCCGCGCACATCTCGACGCTTCGGAGTCGACGGCGAGGTGCCGCGTTGGAGGGCGCGCAGGCGGAGCGTGGCCTGACGGAGAGCGGGGCCGAGGGCGGGCGGTAGGGGCACGAGCAGAAGGCTACCTCCTCACCGAAGAAGACGGCGCACGGGGTTGCGGCTCCGCCTGAAGGTTGGTGCACGGAAGAAGGCGAACGGTGCAGCCTCGCGTAAGGCAGAGGTCGCCGAAGAGGATGACGCGTGGGGCTATGGCTCCGCCTGAAGATCGGTGCACAGATGAAGGCGGCGGGAGACGAGGCAGGCGGACAGAGGAGATGATCGCGCGGGGGCATCACGCCTGGAGCGAATGGGTCGAGCATGAACGTATGAGTATATACTATAATTAGCCATCCGATGGGGAGATAATTGCGGCAAGATAATTGCGGCAGGAATGTATGAGTATATACTATAATTAGAAAAATTAAAATGACGTAAATGGGTTTGTAATCAATAAAATAATAACCATTAATCTTCGTTTAATGATAGCCATCCGATTAATTAGGAACGAACGAGATTAAAGGGCTTACCACAAAATGGTGAGTCCCCGCATCATTTGAAGTTTCTCCTATATATATATATATATAGGGTAAAATGGGGCTGCCCCCAGGGAGTAGCCAACTTGGCTACTCCCACCCCTATTTTTTCCTCATTTTTTTATTTTTTTGGAAAATAAAAAATTGTATATTCATCACTATATCCCTCTCACATTCTATTAAAATTTCGTCAGAAACAGAGACTCCTAAGCCCTCCATCCAGACGTCATTTTTTTAACGGTCGCAGGATATTTTAAATCGACCATGTTTGGATGGAGGCCGTAAGAATCTCTGTTTCTGACGAAATTTTAATAGAATGTGAGAGGGATATAATGATGAATATACAAATTTTTATTTTTCAAAAAATAAAAAAATGAGGGGAAAATAGCGGTGGGAGTAGCCAAGTTGGCTACTCCCTGGGGGCAGCCCCATTTACCTCATATATATATATATAGGGGGCCTTTCAAATAGGACGCAGTCCTTCCTGAGTTCAGGAAGGCCGTCCCTTTTTTGTATAAAAACGAGCACTTTAGTAGAATACGTATACAGTATGTATTATAGGTGCACGTTATAAATACAAAGCCGCATACAAAACTGAGTATTATAATACAAACATTAAAACTGCACATTATAATACAAAACTGTATATGTATTCTACCAAAGTCATCCTGTTTTATACAAAAAAGGGGCTGGCCTTCCTAAGCTATGGAAGGATTGTGTCCTATTTGAAAGAAATCCTATATATATATATATATATATATATATATATATGAGGGTTGATCTTGTGAGATCATGAGAACAGTGAGTCTAGACCATTGATTATGTCTTATCTCTCATGATTTATTGGAGGATGAGAGAGGTAGGCAAAAACTGCGAGAGCATGAGAGCAGTGACTCTAGACCCTAGATTCTGCGCACCTCTCTCATCCTCCAATCAATCATGAGAGGTAAGCCATAATCTACTTGTCTAGACTCACTGCTCTCATGCTCTCATAGTTTTTTTCTCTCACAGGATCAACTATACACACACATGAGAGAAATGATTCTGGACGATTATATATATAGGGTTGATCCCGTGAGAGGTGAAAACTATGAAAGCTAGTCCCTATATAGGCACAATCACGTGTGAATCACGTGCTCTACTGGACACTTTACGATTTTTTCCTCGTGTTTCTATTGAATTACTAATAGATCCAAGACAACACACAACACGTGCGCGCGCACATGTTCATTGGAGATTTTTGCACGGATACAGCACCAAGTTCTACACACACCTTGCATTTCCATCTGACTACAAACATACACATATACAATATACATAACACTATACATATTATAATATATATTGAATAAAATAATGCATATAAAAATCCTTATTAATACTTTGTATTTTACTATACAGAATATTAAATCACATTTTGAAAAATAAAAATAATTTCTAGCATTAAAATTTTAAAAAAATATAAAAATATAAAAAAATTATAAAAAATTAAAAATATAAAATCACTTTTAAAAATCATACAAAAATTAACTATAGTATAGTTTATAACATTTTACGTAATAAATCAAAAAAATAAAAATGGAATATTAAAATCAATAAAAAATAAAATAAGTTAAAACTTTAAAGTTCAAAACTAAATAAATAAAACTCTTTCAAAAATGTACAACAAATCGTTTTAAAGGTATATTTACCTTTCTAATAAAAAAATAAAAAATATTTTCTCAATATTTTCTATTTTGAAAATGTGAAATAAAAATCTATTTTCAAATAAAAATTAGTTTTCAACATTAAAAATCAAATAAAAATTACAAATCATTTGCAAAAGTTAAATAAAAATCATAAATACTTAAAACTCATAAAAATTACAAAATTAAAACTAAATACAAAAATTGTAAAATTCATACCTATTTTTTAACATAGGTATATTAAAATCACAAAAATAATATAAAATTCACTAAAATAAAAAAATCAGAAAATTACCTAAAAATAAAAAATAAAAAACTAATAAAACTTTTGTTTTCTATAATTTTACTTAGTTTCTAACAATTTGCCTCCCTGACTTTGACACTCTCGTACTTTTCACTATACATCTAAGTTTAGGAGTATAAATAATAAAATAAATAAATTTTCTGTAAAAACAACCCGACTGACACAACAACACTATTATGATTGTAGAATAGGTGGAAGGGTGCATTTTTCAATCTACCATTTTCTATAAGAATGAAAATGCTCTAGGCTAGACATAGTTTGTCTCACAATACCTTAATTTGTTCTTGATAAGTAGAAGAAAACTAATTATTGAGCATCTTTCACTCTCATGTCATGTCAGCGTACTGCAAAAGAAAAACTACAAAATCAAATCCAATTTGTCACAGTCAATTACTTAACGTGTTTGTTAAACATGCCTGGAACATGAAAAAAAACATTGTTTTAAAAGTCTTTGTTTTATCGAGTAAATTATCGAGAGAAAATATTCAAGAACAGAACATAACAAATCTATGGGATTTCTTGTTACAGTAACAAATCTATGGGATTTCTTGTTAGGTAACCTTTCAGATAAGAAACAACAAAGACTCACTCATAAAGGCAGCTTCTATGGGATTTTTTAGCATTTCAACTATAAGATCAAAGGTGCATTATCTAAAGGGTGCCAACTTATAACAGATAATAAAATAAAGGGATAATTACATCAATAACCCTGAGTAATTTCGCAATAACAATCATAACCCTGCATAATCGCGAATTACACGAGAAACCCCGAGTAATGCTTAACCTTTACATGGCACAACCCTGTGTCAAGTGCCGTTTCGAATTACCGTTAAGTTCGACGGAAAAAGTTAATTGTGGACAAATTTGCCCTTCAAAATATTTTATATTTAGAAAATGATGTTCCCCTTCCTCCAGCCTCCTCTCACACGTGGATTTCCCCCCTTTCCCCTTCCTCCAGCCCCTGCCTCCTGAAACCACCCTCTTGCCCTGCACTGGAAGCCATGCGAGCGTCCCCCAGCCGTCGGTACCTTGCCTCCTCACCTTCAAGCTTGCGTGCCTCCACCGCCCCCCTCCTTCGAAGCTCCTGCTCGAAGCCCCCGTGTCGATCTGCCCTGCCCCTGGTCATTATACTTGAATACAATGACAATAGGCCTGTATTTTTCAGCAGGGATACACAGGAGGTAGCTTTGATGACTGTTTATACTGCCCATGAGAAAATTCCTCCGCCAACATGTTTGCGATCCGATTGTATTTTGTAAATGGATCTTGGCTGACCTAATGTACGGATTTTTGGATCTGAGTAGGAACCCTTAACCAATTGCTCCTACATGTATGCATTGTAGGGTTAAAGCATGAGTCATCAAAGAATCCCATTCTGAGAGTCACTGCCTCTAGGGTTCTTGTATGTGTACTCGTGTTAATCTCTCATAATGGGACCTTTCTTTGCTCGTGATTTTCTATGCAAAATCATGCATGTTCTTTGTTTTTTTTATTTGTGATTGATTGCATGTTTGGATCATCTTCGACATCTAGCATATCGATTATTAATGACAATCAACATTTGTGCATAACAAGGCCTTCTGCTTCTGATTTCAAATTGGATTGACGTGAGCACTAGATTGAGGGGAAAGCTTCTCACATAATAACGAAAAATCCCTTCAATAGGCATATCAAAATGAAGATCTCGAGCGTAAAAATGTGCATATATGCATGTAACAACTGTTCTTCTCTGGCCTGGACACATTAAGCAAGTGTAAAGGATAAACATTCAAGTAAGCTGCTTGTATCACGGAATACGAGCACCATATAGCTGAAAGAATGCCATGTTTGCTTGCAAATGACAAAAGCAGCTTGTGAAAAAGAAACCAACTTTTGCAGAATCCCCGCCATCCTAAAGCAGAAGCTTTTCCACAACTTGAACAAATGCATGAGCATGGGCCTCATACCAGTTGCAAAAGGGAGGAGAATCGATTCATCCAAAAAGCTTGCCAGAAGAAGGAGCATCACATCACCAGACAATAAAACATGTACAACTATAATTTGTGTGCACCATGTTAACGCTTCAAGAGCAAGGAACTTTGCCAGAGAATCTACCTGAAATGCGCTTGTCAAATCTGTCTTCATTGGATAGAGCCGTGGGATACAGAGATTGCAACAGATCTCCCATAGATACAGTTGTGATGTGATGCCCACAATATGTAGATTTTGTATTCACAGCTGAACAGATGGGAGAGGAGTGCCAAAATTTTAACAGTCATCGGGCAAGAAACTGGATATCCAAAAAGCATAGAGCTGGTAAGTTTTGCCATCTACACAATTACAATGCCATTCTTCAACAACTTAACCCTTTTTTAAAGACAAGGCTTAATTGCAACAATCAAAATAAAGAATAACTTCAAGAATCACAAAGGGAAGAGGAGTTTCTTCGAGGTCCACAGCTGTTGTCTGCAGAAGACATGTATTACAACATTCAGAGAACAAGAGACAATTAGAGTATCATGCACATAAAGCTCCTGCATGGTATATCGGATTCGTACCGGCTGAGTGGCATTTTATCATGCAAAGAACTCCTATCCGGTTTGTCTAATAGTGAAATATGCTTCCTATTACCGGTAATGATAATGTAACTATAATATGTACACCATCAGACCTTAAGAACACCTACAGTGTCTATAATGTTGTGATAAGGACACTTCAATTTACACTTTTTATAAGAAACTTGCAGAAGTAGATCACATTCCATAGTATTCTTATTGTCAAAATGACAAATTACTCTTGGTTAACTTTTTTATATTATAACCATAACCATAAAGAGACCCGTGGAAATGACAGATGAATCCCTTCTCGACGAATCAGTGTTAACAGAAGACTATAGTACCATATAATCTGATGAAAACTGAAGTTCTGATTTCTGACTTCCACGAATATGATGAAAACTAGTACTTCTTATTGAACCAGTATTCAATTAATGGTGAATGATATTACTCATGAAACACAAAAACTACTACAGAGAGAAGTTACCTAACTTACTTCCCTATATTTTTTTGTACATCGAAAATTTTAAAAGATTCGAACACTTCTTCACCTCCAGTTAGTAACCGCATACCGTCACTTCCATTTTATAATGAGGATAAGCTTCTGATTTAATGCTCTGGTTCGATCTGATCAAGTGGGAACAAATGTGGTTCTTTCTTGTGGAGGTTGACCCAAAATTTGAACAGGGTAGCAACATTGAAATAGTCTCAAAAGGAAATACATTAATTACATAAATTATATATTATAGACACGTCAGTATATAATGAACAGCCAATGGAAAGCAACATGTGCAGGAAAGTTCCTTGAAAGAAGAAAATTGTGCATCCCTTAAACCTCCTGCTCAAGAAACTTTTATCCAGATACCTTGAAGATTTTCTGGAGTCAGCAGTCTGAGATATGATATAAATGAGACCAAAATCTAACGGCCAGCAACTGAACTCAGTCCATCTAAACCTAATAAATTCACGAACATCACAGTTGCAGTCCAAACAAGAGGCAGCTGGTGGCCAACAACCATATTTTTATTATTACTTTAAGAAGTGGGGTATGATTTCTAATACGTCTAACTTGGGTCATATCCAGATGTAGATCCAAAAAAATCATATTCTTATTAGTTTCCTTCCAACAGCCACTCCATCTTCCTTGTCCTCTTGCATAGCTGTTTTTCTAACTTCCGCAACTGTGAATCAGCACACCAGGTGACCTTAGCACACAAATATCCAAACCACCTTCAAAGATGGCAGTTGAGTGCTTAAAGATTGAAAAAAAAGGTCAGCGTGAATGAAACACACTGGAATCATTTTGACTTTTTCAAATGTAACTTCTGCAAATATGATCTAGTTGTTCATAAAAGCATTGCTTAGTCACAGATACCAACGGGTGTTAAAACAAGTCCTCGTAATCATTCATGAAGTGTTGTTATATAAGCTCTGCATGCCAAGAATGTTAAAAACTCCCAAAGAAAGTCCTAAAAATTGAAAGATAACAACAATCAACGAGTCCAAAAACCACACTGCTGTCGTCCGAGGTGGGAGGGAGTGTAATATGGAACATAAACAATGAATATAATGTTCGAAGACAGAACTACACACAAGGGATCTATAATACTAATTAATTGACTCAACAAACACTGGCTATGAAGTAGTCGATAAATAAGCATTACAAATATGATAAGCAAATAAAGATATTAACATCTACCACTTTACAGTAGAGGTTACACAATGACCAAACAGCATGATTTTCAACAGAATACTATTTCCTTTTTAGAGAAAGGGTAGCATAACATGCTGATTGAACAATTTTTACAAGGCCAAAGGATAAATCGGGATTTCAGAAGGTAAGGTAGTTACTAAGTTCAAGATCCATGCTTAAATATTCATCAGGATCAAAGTCTTCAGCCAGAAAGTTGTGCATTTTCATCAATTCCATCACTACTATCATAGTCGACACCCTCCTGCTCAACTTCTGCTTCTGCAAGTTTTGTCAGCTCTTCTTTGACTATGGATTTAATGCTTTGTTTTCTTGGCATCATATCTATCTTATAATGGCTACCTGAAAAAGTGAGATCCCATGAATAATATTCAAAGTTACGGAATGAATTGCTCCTACAGTTTTGACTCTTTTGAGTCTTTACACCTACCAAGCTGTAGCAGGATATCATTGAAGGTAGCCTGGAAAAAAACCAAGTCAGAAAACTAGTTCAAAAAGACATAATATATCTTGATCAGCAAAAAAAATATCTATAAAAAATTGTAACAGGATAGTCCTTGATAACACTCATCAAAATTAACAGACGTAATTCCTGTTGGAATTCTGAAAAGAGTTATAAAGTACATCTTCTGAAAATGTCTTAATTACCCTACCGCACCGAATATGCTATACTCGGTCAATATGCGGGTCATGGGGTACACTCGGCCGAGTAATCCACATATGCGGCCACTTATGTAATAGAGGTAACTCCTTCTCTGCCACCTTCTTGACTTCTACATGGGTTGCTCCTCCACCATCTTTTTCTCCTCTGCCAAGGTTTGTTGATTGATCTATTTAGCTCTAAATCTCTCTATTTTTTTAGATTCAACAAAAACGACTCTCTATTTTTCAGATTCTCCAAGGACGGCTCTGACTTTTACATTATCTCATAACTGCATGAATATAGAATAAATTGTGTTTATCTTAGATCTTTTTGAGGATAAATGAATATAGATGTCATATTTGCATGGAATTTTTAATTGCACAGAACAAATTACATATTTTTAGTTTAAACGGTTGATTTTTTTATTATTTGACTTTGAGTATACAAATACACCATTTACTAAAATACGAATGTTCATGGTTGTGTTTACTGACAATGTTACGCTCCCAAAAAAGGCTACCTTCTAATTTAGACAAGGGTATCCGTTATTTTTTCTATCGCAATCAATTTAAAACACTTTTTACTCTCTCAACCGTTAACATATTTGTCTTTTGGAAATGAATGACCTTAAAAAATGCTTTGGTTGATATCACATTGTACAAAAAAGCCTTCACTTCATATTTATTCCATGTTATATTTTTTAAACAAAAATATCTAACGTGTGAAATTATTATTATATTTTTAATTAATTTTAATTAAAATAATAGAAACTGCATATACTTCCGCCAACCTGCTTACTCGCTCTAGACCGCCTGACCGAACGAATACCGCATACTGACTTAAAAAATCAAAAGTGAAAAAAAGCTCAAAAATAAATGTAAAGCAAAAAATTTCAAAACCTAATTTCTTGACCACAATGGTCCATTTTTTGCATAGAGAAGACTTGACTACACCGGCCAAGTTTCAAATAGGATACTTAGCTACACTGGCTAAGCTCCAATTTCTTCCATCTTTCTTCTTTTTGATACTAGCAGTACTTGAAGTTAGAAGGAAATACATGACTTCCTAAAAACGAGTTACTAGAGGAGAGGATTGCATGGCAGTTCGACATTTCAAATGGGAAGAGCGAGTACCCTTCACATACAAGACATAATTACTCAATGTTCATGGAGTATGCTTTGGAAGGGGGTGGATTTAAGATGACTTCTAAAAGTTGAACCTATACAGTGACATGTAGAACTTAGAAATTGTTGATTTTAAAATCTTAATTCTCACAATAGTTCTGTCAACCTATTAATTCAAAGGTCGGATCGGGCTCCATTTTCATCTTTTATTCAGGATCTTGGTATGGAATCCAATCACATTTCACTTCTTCATTTTTAGTTACTCGAGGACAAGCAAGGTTTAAGTACAGGGGTTGATGAATATGTGATTCATCACTCTAATTAGTTGAAAATATAAATCCGTCTTGAGTAATTAGATGCATTCATATGTTTATCTCATAACTAGCATCCATGCACTTGTAATTAATTTGCAAAAATTCGCAATCCATAGTGCATTGACATTCACTTGTTTATATTCACCTAACTACACCTATTTTTATTTATTTCATACTAACTCTAATTAACATAAAACCAATTCCATTGTGTACATATCACTAATATTAATCATGAAAAAGTCCTAAAAAAATACCAACTTGTATATATGTGAAATAAGCTTATACCCGAATTCCATAAAAGAAAGTCGTAAATGCCGATATCTCACGCATACAATGTCCAATTTCACTTTACTCATTTTTGAATTAATGTACACTCAATTATCTACAAATCATGACCAAGTTCAAAAGAACCGAAGTATATATCTGAAACTTTGGCTTTAGGACCGAATGACTTGCTATTTCATGCGCATATTTAACTCTCTTTTATTTATTTCTTTATTTCATCTAATTTTCTAATTATTTACGTAAAAATGAAAATCAAAAATAAAAAAGAGAAGTCCCAACTTCTGTATATTAATTAACTTATTTATAAATATCTGACTTCCCCAACTTATTTTGAACTTTTCAACTCATAAAAATCCAAAAAATGCATTTGTGTCCATTGTATTATTTTACATCATATTTGATTTTTGCATGCATTTATCCATCTATAGAAATCAAATAAAAAATATAAAACACTAAAAAATCAATATTTTGCTCATAAAATATCAAATAAAAATCATATCTTTCATATTCGATTTTATCTGCATCTCATTCACGAACATTGTAGAATGCATTTAGCTCAACATTTTTTCATTTTGAGCATTTTTCCGTTTGAGTTCGTCTTCTATTTTTGTTTCATTTTGTCTTTATTTTCTTGCATTGGTCAACTGACACAATCAACAGTCATCTCCACATGTCACTCTTCCCTATTCACCCACGACACAACTCGTTCAAAGCCCACTCACCTACTATCAAAGTTCTTTATCCTCTAGCCTCGTTGACGCAGACCGTTTTGATCTAATTTGATCCAAATACTAACATCACTCGTGCCTCTCTCGCAGCCTCATCACATGTTTGACGCGTGCTCACCTTCCCGTCATTGGATCTGGGACAATCTAACGACTCGTCCTTCATCTTCTTCCTCTAACCATCCATCCCCAAAGGTCGAAGCCCTTTACTGTCCTCTGATCCGCCTCCTCCCCAAACCCAACAACCACCGCCTCTCTCTGATCTTCTACTTCTTCCAACCAACCGAAAACCCAACCCCGATCTATCCCCATCATCTTCCCTAACCTCCATTATCCTCTCTGATAAACCCAATCGACAAATCCAACTCCTAAATCCAACCAATCGCACCCCCTTCCTCAAATCCAAACAACAAACAAAACCACCAGAAGTCCTAATCCTTACCTTCCTCGTGAGAAATTCACACCTCTCTAACTCTAACCAATCTCACCCCAAATTATATCCTCCCATCCAACCACGATGCAAATGCAACCAACCAAAACCAACTCTATGAAAACCTACCCGATCTCCGAATCCGATATATTTGTCATACTTCAGAGAGAGAGCCGAGGGATGAAGCTGGTGACAGCAACATCGTAGCTCGCCCTAGACGACCTTCAAGCGAGATCCGTAGTGAGTTTCACCGCATTGATGAACGAATGCATCATGCAACCCAGCTCTCATTGTACGATGCCACAATTGAGCCATCATTGGAGTCGATGCCATCTTCTCCTCCATCAGGCGATGTTGAGGTTATTATCCTCTCTTCCTCTTCACCTTCTTCTTCTTCTTTTTCTTCGTTTCCTATGTCAACCACTGCTCATCACGTTCTTATTCGTGTTTGACCTAACTCAGACAACACACAATTCATATCCACCTTCATATACCAAACAACCTATTCTTCTATCTTGCGCAACCTCCCATCTCTGGTCGAGTCTGCAGTCGGAGACCCACTAGCTTCCTCGGTTCGAACCTAGTCATGTCGCATGCTTCACATACGTGAATGTGGCAATTTTATGGGGCTACCCCTCAACCCTTCTGGAATCCATGTAGAAGCCCCCCCTCCTGGTATATTTGCATAATTACCCCGTCACATTTTATCACAAGAATCCTTTGAAGGTCATTTTTGAGACATTCTCTATTTATTACATTTACGTGTGTACACTATTTTGTGAACATCTTGAGTATTCTTCTTCCGAGTTTAATGTTCTTTATGTCATTTCAAAGATTAACTAATTGCCTATCATTTGAAAGACTGTAACTCATGTTTTGAGACTAGGATTAGCAACTAATTAAAGAGAATTCAGTCATCTATTGTGAGCTATAAAATATTCGAATTCGATTTTCTTGTTAAATTGTGGAAATGGGTCTTGCGTTGGGAAACTAATTTCAAGATCATGGATCAATTATTTTCTTAATTCATGAGGCTTGAGATTACATTAAGAAAAGATTAGTAGGCCTACTTATGCTCTTGCATTCGTCTTCATCATAAAAAAAATCTACTTTTTTTCATTTATTTATTCTCTAATATTTACATAGTATTTATTTTTTTGCAAAAAATACAAAAAATCATTCATCATATATTATTTTTTTAAATCCATAAAAACTTGCGAAAATCCAAAATTCCATAAAAAATCATCTTTTGAAGATATAATTTTAAGTTGTTTGACAATTAATTCAAGACCCTCATATTACCTCCCTGAGTTCGATCTGAGGACTTGCCTAAATAAAATAAACAATTGATCGCACAGATTAATTTTAGATATTATTTCTTGTGGAGTTATAAAATAAACAAGCGAGTCAAAGGGAGGAGTTCTAGGCCAAAAGGAGGCTTGGTGGTGGAGTGGAGGGGCGCAAGAGAAGCTCAAAATTAAAAGAGCATGCTTTAAAGCTATGTCTAAGGATAAAACAAGGAAACGTCCACAAACTACGAAATAGCAAAGAAGGAAACAAAGAAGTCTATAAGAGAATCTAAGTTAAAAGCTTATGAAATTTTATACAAAAATATCGACTCTAAGAAGGGCTAGAAGGATATATTCAGGTTGGCCAAAGCAAGAGAAAGAAGGACCAAAGACCTTTCTCAAGTGAGATGCATTAAGGATGAGGAAGGTCACGTGCTTGTTACTCAAAAGGATATAGAGACTAGATGGAAGCAGTATTTCCATTGGGAAGGAAATAGAGAGATCACTTGGGGTGATTTAGCTAGTAGTAAAAGCTACTTGAATTGGGCAAGCTATAAACGAATACAAAGAAAGGAAGTAGAGGATGCTTTGAAGGTTATGAGACTTGGGAAATGTGTAGGATCGGATGACATTCTACAGAAGTATGGAGAGTTTTAGGTGAGCTTGGTTTGACTTGGCTTACAAATTTATTCAATGTTATTTGACGAAGCAAGAAAATGCTTGAAGATTAGAGGAGGAAGTATCGTGGTACCTCTTTATAAGAACAAAGGGGACATTCAAAATTGTTCAAATTACAGAGGTATGAAGCTGATGAGTCACACTATGAAAATTTGGGATCGTGTGATAGAAAGAAGGTTGAGTTAAGTTTCCAAAGTAAAAGAAAACCAATTCAGATTTATGTCAGGTCGCTTAACCATTGAAGCCATCCATTTGTTGAGGCGAACAATGGAGATTTATAGAACTAAAAGAAAAACCACCATATTATTTTTATTGATTTGGAGAAGGCTTATGATTCTGTCATACACGGGATATTGTGGAGAGTTCTAAAGAAGACACAAGTACCAGTCCTAGACAATAACATCATAAAGTATGTGTATGATAAGGCTTTATATTGTGTAAGGATCTTGTCTGGGAAGACTGACTATTTTGGCATCAACATTGGTTTACATCAATGTTCAACTTTAAGTCCATTTCTTTTTGCTTTGATTATGGACGAGTTGACAAGTCATATTCAGGACGAGATACCTTTGTGTATGTTATTTATTGATGATATTGTGTTAACTGATGAGACTACAAATGGAGTAAATGAGAAGCATGAGGTCTGCAGACATGCATTAGAGACTAAAGGATTTCGTATAAGTAGGGCTAAGGCTGAATATATGGAGTGCACTTTTGATGGAAGCAATGATGAAGGAATCGAGATGAAGATTGGTGATGATAACATGCACAAGAGGGATTCGTTTAGATACATGGGATCTACTTTGCAACATAATGGGAAAACTGATGGAGACATTACTAATAGAATAAACGCAAGCTGGCTAAAGTGGAGAGGAACCTCTGTTGCTTACTGTGATAAGAAAAATCCTTTGAAAATCAAAGGAAAGTTCTACAAAGAAGCTGTGAGACCTATTATCCTCTATGGATCTGAATGTTGGTCTGTGAACCATAGACATGTGCAGATAATGGAAGTAGCATAAATGAAAAGGTAAGGTGGATGTGCGGGCACACACATAAAGATAGGATTCGGAATAATGCAATCAGAATGAAAGTTGGTTAGCTTCGATTGAGGATAAGATGCGAGAAATCAGCTTAAGGTTGTTTGACATTTGCAAAGGAGGTCCGTTGATGCACCGATTAGAAAATGCAAGTTTTGAGATGTTGAGTCAGCTAAGAGGAGGGCGAGGAAGACCCGATAAGTGTTAGAATGAGACTATACGAAGGGATCTTAGCTTTTTGGACCTAAGTCGGAGAATAACCCAAGATAGATCTCAATGGAGGCAAAGAATCCATGTTGCTAACCCTACTTAATGTGGGAAAAAGATTTGTTATTGTTGTATTTCTTGTGTGGTTATTTTGATTACTCGCCCTTTATCACCTACTACAAACGACATATAATTCTTTCTAATTAAGAGTGGTAACACGATCTTCAATGACACACACACATACACGCATACACACGCACACACACGTACACGCACGCACACACACACACACATAGTGGAAGCGAAACACCCACAAACGATCAATCATGTAAGCACTAAGGCATATAGATTTACAAGGTTTACCCATGAGTGGGCTACATTCTCGGGTGGCAACAATCGGTTTAAAGTAAAGTTCGTGATTTAAAACACTAATTCTATGTGGATGTATATAATACCTCATACAAATAAAATATCCATAGTAGACAAATTCTCAAATATCTCTAAATAGGTAGATTTCCCGATCTCCTTAAATAGGAAGATCTCCAAATCTCCCTTAATAGGAAGAACAAATGGGTTAAGATATTATTAGAATCATAATGGATCCTCCAATCAATTATGATTTGAATGGATCCCAAATTTAGGATTCAAAATCATCAACAATTTCCACCTTGATTTGAATCTCGGATAGTAGAACTGCTCTAAATCTATACAGTAGGACTCTAAGCATCATCAAATATCACCTTGAAGTTGGATTCTCAAGTAGCAGAATAACCACTACTTCAAATCTGAATAGTAGATTTTAAGACATTATTAACAATCTCCATCTTGAATTGAACACTCTGAGAAGCTTTGCCAAGATTCATCATAATGCTACCAACCCCTCCTTCAGGCTATTGCCAACTGTCGACATTGAACAAGTCCAAATAATATCTGAACTTACTCCCATGAACTGTAAACCTCTGCATGACATATATGTTCTTCTGCTTGTTACCATTGATGACAACCACCCCAACTTTCACAACCAGTATAAATCCACCTTCAATGTTATACCTATATCCTTTAGAGTCGAGACTCCAAGGGATATCATGTCATTTCTCAAAGCAAGAACCTGGAGAACTTTGGTCACCATCCTCACAACTCCATCATACATCTTGATTTTCACAAAGTCCATTCCTATAATCTTATATATTGTATCATTCCTCATGAACATGTTTCCATCATTTATCTTCTTATAGGTATAGAATCAATCTTCATTGGGAGTCATATGATAAGAACATCTTGCATCAAGAATCCATGTGTTGTTGGTTACCTTCTGATCTGTAACAGTGAGGACCAAATCATCTTCAAAATCTCTGCCTCCTTGAGCCATTGTAGCCGGTATGGCCTTCTTGGAGAAGTCTTTCTTCTAATAACAAGGTTCCTTGCTTTAATTGCAAATGTTCATTGAATTGTGATTCTTCGACTTGAACTTTTGCTTTGCATAGTCAAAACAAGCATGGTTCTTTTTATGAGTTATAACCAAATCTGCAGTGTCAAAGTCTTGTTTCCATGTAGCCATATGTCGAACTTTATGCCTATGTAGACTCGCACAAATTTCCTCTATGGTTATTGTAGACATATATTAGTTACTTTTGTAATTCTCTGTTATTTTCTTTTCTGTCGTATGCTTTATGTAATTTACCCATAGGCTACTCTCCTATATAAGAGAGCTTAGGGCTGATGGAATAAACACCTTCTTCTCTTTTTCCCAACATGGTATCAGAGTGACGGTCCTAGACTGGAGTTATTGAAACCCTAACCCTAGCCCCATCGTCAAGCCTCCCTCTCTCCGTGCGCGCTGTCGGCTGTGTGCCTCGACCCCCTCGCGCGCCGCCGGCCGTGCATTGCCCCGTGCCCTAGCGCGCCTCCTCTGCGCCGAGCCCTGCGCCTCACGCGACTCGCCTGCGCCCCGCGTGAGTCGCCTACGCTCCAGCGCGTGTCTCCAGCGTGCTTCACGCACAGATCCAGTGCGCCTCGCGCGCATCCTCCAATGCTCCCGGCCGTGCGCTGAGCGTGCATCTCCTGCGCATCCAGCGCAGACTCCAATGCATCCCTCGCGCGACCAGCACACGCCTGTGCACTCTCTCGCGTAATCTCTCGCATTCTCCTTGCGCACTCTATCACGCGCCCCTTCCTGTGCGCATCTAAGCCGTGAATCAGCCCGGCATCTTGTCTAGCGCGCACAACTCCAAAGGAATGGGTTTAGTTGCTTGAAATCTACACCTTGCAACTAAACCCGTCTATGTCCGTGTAGACGATCTTATCTTCAGTTTATCGCTCCAGTCTTCTGATTCCAGTATGTCAGAAAGCAAGGCGGATATTCCATCTATAGGCGCCTTTCGTGGTCCAGCGCCTATCGTAAAGATGGATGGTACGAACTATGAACTGTGGGCGATGCAGTTCATGAGTATGATGAAGTCAACTGGTAAGAAGCACATTCTTACCGAAGAAGAGTCTGCTGAGAAGACTGGAGTTAATGCCTCATGGGAGGCAGATGATGCATACGCCAAAGTCTGGTTATTTGGAACTTTGGCAATCGAGATTGCCAATGATATTCTTCATCATCCCACGGCTAAAGACATGTGGGATATTCTGGCGGCCACATACTCTCAAGCGAAGAATGAGACAAAGATTCTGCAACTCCAGCATGATATATTCACCATTAAGCAGAATGGTCGTCCTCTACGCTCACTCTACACATCTCTGCGTGGGATGTTCGAGAAGCTATACAGCTTCATGCCCCTGACAGACATGCCAGAGCAACAGAAGACCTATTGAAATGCGACTATGGTAGGAGTTTTCCTTGCTGCTCTTGATCATGAGTATGAGGCAGCACGGTCTCAGATCTTGGCGGACTCTACTATTCCTCCTATGGAGGAAGCCTTTCACAGATTGAGCCGGATCACTGTTCCCTCTACGACTACGAATCAGAATGCTTCAGCCATGGCTGCCAACAGAGGTCGTGTATTTCATCATCAGACCCGTGGTCGTGGACCTCGCAGTAGAGGAGGCCGCACTCGGCCAACATGTACCTACTGCCATCGCGTCAGACACAATGAAGACACATGCTGCTCTAAGCATGGATTTCCTGCATCTGCACGAGTCGCCGAGCAGATAGAGCCTCCATCTGCTGCCTCTTTGGATCAGCGATTTGATGATCTAGTTGCCCATCTAAGGGGTATTATTATTCCTCCATCTGACCCAGCACCTACTACTGGGAATCAATCTGATGCTGCTGCATCTGCTTCTACGTCTACCAGTGCATCAGGTAGCACACTTGCATTCACTAGTAGTAGATCAGATACTTTACCTTGGATTATGGACTCGGGAGCCACACATCATCTATGTGGCGATCAGAGTTTACTTACAGGATACACTCAGATCCCTCCAGGTCGAACAATGGTCATTGCTAATTGTACACATTCCCCAATTACTGGTCAGGGGGAGATTAGACTGACATCTTCTATGCAGCTCAAAAATGTGTTACATGCGCCTGATTTTTCAATGAATTTATTATCAATCAGTCAGATTACAAAGGATTTACAATGTCGGGCAATTTTTGATCCATCTTCTCTTGTTTTTCAGGACATCCTTACGGGCAACGTGATTGGTCGTGGCTATGAGCAAGGAGGCCTCTATCGCCTCAATCAGACTTCTTTTGCTGAAACCTCATCCCTACCTACTGGACCCGTATCTCCTCTGCTATGGCATCTGCGCTTTGGACATCTACTGCTTCAGAAGTTGTGTCGTGTGTTACCCCAGGGTTTACCTCACACATCCATCCAATGTGAGGCTTGTCAGTTGGGAAAGCATCATCGGTCTACCTTTCCCAGTCGTCAGAGTCGGAGTAGTACCTCCAAGTTTGAGTTATTTCATATTGATATCTGGGGTCCGAGTCGTGTTCCTGGTCATCAGGGACACAGATTTTATATAGTTATTGTGGATGACTTCTCTTGTATGTCATGGGTATTTTTGTTGAAGAATAAATCTGAAGCAGGAAATATTATTATCCATTTTCTTAGTGAGATTCGTAATGTTTTCTCCACATCTGTTAAAATTGTAAGAAGTGATAATGCCCTGGAATTGTGTACTCATGTCCTAGCCAATTACTACTCATCCCAAGGGATTATCCACCAGACATCATGTGCCTATACCTCCCAACAAAATGGGATCGCTAAGAGGAAACATCGCCACCTACTAGATGTCACCAGGTCACTTCTTATACAGAGTCATGCTCCTTATTCTTAATGGGGTGACGCGGTTCTCACAGCATGCTACCTAATTAATCATATTTCGTCCTCTGTACTAGGTGAACAGATTCCTTTCTCCCTTATCTTTCCTCGTAAAGATCTGTTTTCCCTTACTCCCCGTGTGTTTGGTTTGGTTGCCTTTATCCACCAGTTGTCTCCCGATACTGACAAGCTCTCTCCTAGGGCTGTCAAGTGTGTGTTTGTTGGGTACTCCAGAACTCAGAAGGGGTACAAGTGCTATGATCCATTGCGCAGGCGGTATCTTGTTAGTGCAGATGTTACATTTTTTGAATCCGTAATGTATTTTTCATCCTCAGGTGATCAGTTGCTACCTCCAGTTACTACTGATGCCATCTTTGTGACACCACCACCACCACCACCAGTACCACCACCACCACCACCGGCTCCTTTACCATCATCTGCACCTCCTATTGCTATCCTTGTTCCACCACTACCATTTCATTATACCCGCAGGCCTACTTCAGCTCATGGTCATGACTCATCACCTAGCTCGCCTAAGGTCACTGTTGTAAAAGTTGGCCGACTAGGCCGACTAGTCAGCCCGACTAGTCGAGTCGGGGGGGGGGGGGGGTATCCGACTCGACTAGGCCAAATCGTCCTATAATTGGGTCGACTCGATTAGTCGCCCGAGTAATCGGCTCGGCCGACTTTTGCATAGAAGTTTTAAACTGTTTGTATACTGTTTTTGTATACTTTTTTATATACTTTTAATTGTTTGTGTTGTTATTACTTAGTCATTATTACTATAAATTCAAATATATATGAAGTGGTTTTATACTTAAAATAATACAAAAATATACCTCCTTCCTTTTGCCTTAACATCCTTGTGGACACATGAAAGTATGGTGTAAACTAACAACGTTCTAACAAACATTTAGCATCCTTGACTACAACAGATATGTATATGAATTCTTTTACATTATCAAATTATGTCAAAAACTATAAGGTTATATAATTATTACATCTTTTTATTTATCTTTTGTGATTTGTTAATTAGCTTCGTGATTCTTAATTACAATGATTTAACATGTGAGTTTGTTGATTAGTAACTTGTGAATTTGGTTAGCTTTGTGTTTGTATGTATTAAAATTGCTAAATTTGTGTATATATATGAGAGTGTATGTATTAAAAATCAATTTATATAATTAAAATAATTAAAAAAATCAAAACCAACTAATGCCCGACTAAATCCGATTACTCTCCCGACTGCCGATTAATCCTTAGTCAGTGACCCCGCCGACCGAGTACCGACTACCGCTTTCTGCAACCTTACCTAAGGTATGTTCTGAAGTTATTACTCTTGATGGATCTAATGATGTTTCTGAGCAGGATGTGTTACAGAGGACAGATGAGGACACAACTGATTTAGATGTTCCTATTGCTATACGAAAATCGAAGCGAAGCTGCGCCTCATATTCTTTAGCAGCTTCTGTGCCATTTGAACGACTATCTGGGGATTTCAGGAACTTTGTGGTCGCTTTGTCAGCTGTAGATATTCCACGGAATTACCAAGACGCTCTGAAGGACAGTAGATGGCGTCTAGCAATGGAGGAAGAAATAGCAGCACTTCAATCTAGAGGAACTTGGAGTCTGGTTCCTATACCTGCAGATGTGTCCCCAGTGAGCTGCAACTGCAAGTGGGTATTTACAGTCAAGTAGAATGCAAATGGCAGTATTGACAGATACAAGGCTCGCCTTGTTGCTCGTGGCTTTACACAGACATATGGGGTGGACTATCTTGATACATTCTCGCCAGTAGCACGTCATTCTACTCTACGGATCTTGCTGTCAGTTGCGGTTACTCGTGAGTGGCCGCTATATCAGTTAGATGTGAAGAATGCGTTCTTATATGGTGACTTACAGGAGGAAGTCTACATGCACCAGCCACCCGGTTTTGCTGTTGAGGGGGAGTGTTCCAAGGTGTGCAGACTTCATAAGGCTATCTATGGCCTTAAGCAGAGCCCCAGAGCATGGTTTCCGAAGTTCTCAGACCTCTTTGAAAAACAGGGATACAAACGCTCTAATGCTGATCATTCCTTGTTTGTACAAAAGACTTCAAGAGATATTATTGCAATCATGGTTTATGTAGATGACATCTTGATTACAGGAGATGATGCACAAGGAATAAAGAAGGCGAAAGAAATGCTGGGTAGTGAATTTGTTACCAAGGACCTTGGAGTCCTTAGATACTTTCTGGGGCTGGAGTTTGCCAGAAATCTGTATGGGCTAGTAATGTCACAGAGAAAATATGTTACGGACATGTTGAGCGAAACTGGAATGCTCGGTTGCCAGCCTGCTACAACACCAATGGACCCCGGTATGAAGCTATATGATGATGATACAGAGGAGGTGGACAAGAGAAGATACAGAGAAATGGTGGGCAAACTGTTGTATGTCAATATTACTAGGCCTGATATATCCTTTGCTGTGAGTCGTGTGAGCCAGTTCATGGAGCAACCACGTCAGGTGCACATGGATGCCGTACATATGATACTCAGGTGCCTCAAATCATCTCCAGGTGCGGGATTGCTATTCAAGAAAGGCTAGGTGATCTCTATCTCAGCATGTGCAGATGCATATTATGCAGGGTGTCCCAAGGACAGGAAATCCACCTCTGGGTTTGCGGTTTACATTGGAGATTCCCTAATCTCATGGAGGAGCAAGAAACAAACTATGGTAGCCAGGTATAGTGCTGAATCTGAATATAGGGCTATGGCTCAGGTTAGCACAGAAATGATGTGGGTAAAGGCTGTGCTTACAGATTTATGTATAGAAGTCCCACTTCTTATTACCTTAGAATGTGACAATCAGGCGGCCTTGTTCATTGCAAACAATCCAGCGTTCCATGAGCGAACCAAGCACATTGAAGTTGATTGTCACTTCATACGTGACATGATTCAGAAGGGATTCATTCCTGCATCCCACGTTAGTTCAGAGAATCAAACTGCAAATATATTCACCAAGGCATTACTACGAGGCCCATTTCAGAAGTGTGCGTCCAAGCTGAGCATGATTGATATCTATGCTCCATTTTGAGGGGGAGTGTAGGCATATATTAGTTACTTTTGTACTTCTCTGTTATTTTCTTTTCTGTCGTATGCTTTATGTAATTTACCCATAGGCTACTCTCCTATGTAAGAGAGCCTAGGGCTGATGGAATAAACATCTTCTTCTCTTTTTCCCAACAGTTATCTCTTCTCTTCCCACAATAAATGATTAAACAAAATTCTCATACGATAGCCGAAGAGAAACAAAGAAAATTGAATCAGTATCCTCATCTTCATATTTAAGATCTACATTTCTTAAATCCATAAACAATGTATTTAAGCGGTCTAGATGATCTTTACGAGATGTACCTTCTTGAATACAAAGAGAGAACATACATTGTTTTAACAACAACTTGTTGGTCAGAGATTTCATCATGTACAAATTTTCGAGAACCACATACCAACTTCAACGATAATCTCATCTGCCAAAAACATCATGATCGTTGAGAGTGGTTTCTCTTCATGCACCATCAACTCAGAGGGTTTGAGTGCCTTCATCCCCCAATGGTCCAATGGTACATGGTTGTCGTGTTGCTTCAGAAGGACACACATCCTGATATCTCATAGGCTAAATCCGTTCCTCCATGTGAACTTGATCTTCAAATTGTGCGACATCATCTTGTTTGATGATCCTGACAAAACATAATGCTCCGATACCAGTTCGTGCGAATCGCAGAAGCAGAATACACATAAACAATCAATCACGCAAGCATGTAGACATACAGATTTACAAGGTTGACCAATAACTAGGTTGCATCCTTGGGCAATAGTGATTGGTTTTCACTGTATGGAGAAAAAAGTATAGATGATGATTTAAAACACTAACCCCATGGGGGTTTATATAGTATCTCACATATATAAAAGCCCATAAATAGGCAAATTCTTAAATATCTCTAAATAGGCAAATTCCATAAATCTCCTTAGATAGGAAGATCTCCAAATCTCCCCAATGGAAGAACGGATGGGTTAGGAAATAATCAGAATTGGACAAGATCCTCAAATCAATTATGATCTGAATGAATCCCAAATTTAAGATTTAAAATCATATCAATAGATACCGATGAGGATAAGTTTTATTTTGGTCATTATGGAAATGGATACCAATACTATTTTCAATTTTTTTAAATGTGGATTTTTTTAGAATATGGAATCAGATCAACAACAACAACAAAGCCTTTTCCCACAATTAAGTAGGGTCGGCTACATAGATTCTTCGCCTCCATTCAGATCTACCATGGATCAATCCCGGCCTTATATCCACAAAACTAAATTCCCTTCGTATAGTCTCTTTCCAACACTTCTTGGGCAGTATATATTATTTTAGCAAATACGAATACTGTTAGAATAATTATGTTATTTAGTTTTTAATTGTCCTGTTTCTGTAAATTACCCATAGAGCTTTTCTCCTATATAAGAGAGCTCTAGGCTTTGATGGAATGTTATCTTTCATTTTTCCTTCAACATGGTATCAGAGCGACGGTCCTATACCGGAGTCCTCGAAACCCTAACCCTACCCCACCCGCCGGCCTCTCTTTCTCTCTCTCCGATCGGCGTCGCCGCCTCGTCTGCCGCACGCGCGGCTGCGCCCTCCTCGCTCGCGCCTCCTCGCCTGCGCGCCTCCTCGCTTGCACCTGCGAGCCTCCTCGCTCGCGAGCGCCATAAGCGCGTGCTCCTGCCTACGCGCGTGGACTCCCATCGCGCGTGAGCCCTCGCCTGCTTGCGCGGCATTCTGCGTGGGAGTATTCAGCGCGCGTGCCCTGGTTAGCGCGTGCCCTCCTTTTCCCTGGCTCACGGAGTAGGGTTTAGCGCGCGTGAGTCTTCAGCACGCGGCATCGTCTGTGCGTGCAATCCATCCACGCGCGACTGCTGGTGCGCGTGATTGGGCTGTAGCCCTACCAGTCCACGATAGTCGAACTCGTCAAAGGAACTCTCAAGGTATGGAAGGCGTTGTGGTTTAAGTCTACGTCCACAATGGCCTTCATATATGTTCACGTAGACATTATTGTCTAGTCGTGTAACCCAGTTGCAGCATATTGTTGTCATCATGTCAGACAACAAGGTAGATCTTCCGTCTCTGGGTGCCTTTAAAGGTCCAACACCCGTTGTGAAAATGGACGGCACGAACTATGAACTGTGGGCCATGCAATTCATGAGTCTTATGCAATGCAATGGCAAGAAGCATATCCTCACACAAGAGGAACCTGTTGAGAAGACTGGGGTTAACGCTTCATGGAAGGCTGACGATGCATATGCACGTGTATGGTTATCAGGTACCGTGTCCATGGAGATAGCCAACGACATTCTGAGTCAACCCACTGCGAAGGCTATGTGGGATATCCTAGCTGCCACATATTCTTCGGCAAAGAACGAGTCCAAGATCTTACAACTCCAACATGACATTTTCACCTCGAAACAGAATGGGCGTCCTCTTCATACCATGTATACCTCTCTGAGGGGTATGTTTGAGAAGCTACATGGGTACATTCCGTTGACAGCCACACCAGAACAGCTAAAGGCGTATAGGGACTCAGTGATGACAAGAGTATTTCTAGCATCCCTTGATCAGGAGTATGATGCCGCCAGAGCACAGATTCTTACAGATGCCACCATACCTCCTATGGAAGAGGCCTATCGCAGGTTGAGTAGACTCTCCATTTCTCATGGTGGAGCTCAGATGCCCTCAGCCATGGCAGCATCTCATGGCAGGGGAGGATATCCACAGTTTCGAGGTAGAGGTGGTCGTGGCAGAGGAGGAGGTAACAGACCTCCTCGACAGCCGTGCACTTACTGTCGCAGGACTGGTCAGACTGAGGAAACATGCTATTCTAAGCATGGGTTTCCTACTACTACAACACGTGTGGCGGAGCAGACTCAGCAGGAAGGGGGTCCTCCCCATGTCCCAGATCATAGGTTTGAGGAGTTAGTGGCGCGACTTAGATAGATCATGCCTGGTCAGGAGCCAGCAAGTACTTCAGGATCTTCGGAGATAACCGGTTCAGCATCAGCATCCACGTCAGGTACAACATATGCTCTTACTAGTTGTTACAGAGCAGATCTAGCAGAATGGATCATGGATTCAGGAGCATCTCACCATATATGTGGTGATAAAAGGCAATTGGATGGTTTTAATGCAACTCAGACAGGACGTTCTGTGGTGATAGCTGACGGGACACACTCTCCCATTACTGGTCAGGGGGAGGTGCATTTGACCCCTACGATACGGCTTCAGAATGTTCTTTATGCTCCCGATTTTTCAATGAATTTACTGTCGATTAGTAAAATCACTAAAGATTTACATTGTCGTGTCATATTTGACCCATCTGCTCTTGTGTTTCAGGACATCCTAACGGGCAGAGTGATTGGAACAGGCCGTGAGCAAGGGGGTCTCTATAGATTGGTGCAGTCTCCTTATGCCGGTGTCTCTTTTGTGAGTGTTGGATCTGTCTCTCCTTACACATGGCATCTCCGCTTTGGTCATCTTCCGTTGCAAAAGATGGTCCATATCCTTCCACAGATTTCTCCCAGGTCTACCTTTCAATGCGAGGCGTGCCAGCTTGGAAAACATCACCGGTCGTCGTTTCAGAGTCGTCTATGATCAAGTCGTCATGGTCTGTTTGAGTTATTTCATTTTGATATTTGGGGTCCCAGTCGTGTCCCTGATCTTCAAGGGCACAGGTTTTATCTTGTTGTTGTCGATGACTTTTCTAGGTTATCTTGGGTCTTTCTACTTAAAAATAAGTTTGATGCTGGACATGTTATTCAGTGTTTCATTATTGAAATAAAAAATATTTTCTTTGCTATAGTGAAATTCATACGGTCTGACATGCTCTAGAATTGTGTAGTACTCAACTATCCAAATTCCTTATGTCTCATGGGATTGTGCATCAGACATCTTGTGCATATACCTCCCAACAGAATGGGGTGGCTGAAAGGAAACATCGTCATTTGTTGGATATTACCATAACCCTTTTGATTCAGAGCTGTGCCCCTCACTCCTATTGGGGAGATGCGGTTCTAACTGCCTGTTATCTGGTTAACCGTATGCCATCGTCAGTGTTAGGGGAGAAGATCCCGTTCTTGACTGCGTTTTCCGAGAAGGATCTTTTCTCCCTAACACCACGCGTTTTTGGGTCCGTTGCGTTTGTTCATTGCTTCTCTCCTGGTCTTGACAAGCTCTCTCCCAGAGCTGTCAAATGCGTGTTTGTGGGTTATTCCAAAACCCAAAAAGGATATAGGTGTTTTGATCCAGTTAGACGACAGTACTATGTCAGTGCAGATGTCACCTTCTTTGAGTCCATTATGTATTTTTCTCCTACAGGTGACAGACTCACTCACTCAGAGGAAGGAGACGATATCTATGTGCCTCCTCCTCCTCCATCTGTTCCATGCCCTACTCCGACACCACCACCACCACCACGGCCTACTCCACCACCACCGCCGCCACCACCAGCTACTATTTTTTATCCTCAAGTCTATCAGCGTCGGCCCTCTGCTCATGTGCCTCCTCCATCATCCAGCACGCCCGAGGTATGTACTGATCATTTGAGTTCTTCTGATGGCACAGGTGATTTGCATGCGTAGATGAATGTACAGGGTACAGATGGTACTTCTACTCCTCCAGTTGATGACCTAGATATCCCTATTGCACATCGAAGGCAGAAGCGTGCGCGGACGATGAATCCCAAATATGGGATGGAGTTTGGATCTCATGCCTCGTTGGAGCGTCTATCCCCGGACTTTCACCAGTTTGTTGTTGGGTTATCGGCATTACAGATCCCACGGTCATATCAGGAGGCACTACAGAGCAGTCCGTGGCGTTTAGCTATGGAGGAGGAGATGGCGGCGTTGCAATCGCGTGGTACATGGAGTATTGTGCATACTCCACCAGGTGCATCAATAGTGGGCAACAAATGGGTCTTTATTGTTAAGCATCGGGCTGATGGTACGGTTGATAGATACAAAGCCAGGTTGGTTGCTCGTGGGTTCACCCAAACATATGGGGTGGACTATCAAGAGACGTTTTCTCCAGTAGCACGTCATTCTACCTTACGGATTCTCATTGCAGTTGTTGTTATCCGTGACTGGCCCCTATTTCAGTTGGATGTCAAGAATGCTTTCTTGTATGGTGACTTGCAGGAAGAGGTTTATATGCAGCAGCCACCAGGGTTTGCTGCTGAGGGGGAGTCCAGTATGGTGTGCCGTCTTCATAAGGCCATATATGACCTGAAGCAGAGTCCACGGGCTTGGTTTCAGAAGCTCTCGAAGTTGATTGAAACAAAGGGCTTCGTCAGATCTACAGCAGATCATACTCTCTTTGTAAAGAGAGGCCAGCGAGGTACTGTGATCATCTTAGTGTATGTTGATGATATTGTGATCACAGGCAGTAATGAGCAGGGCATTCAAGCAGCCAAGGATTTTCTTAGCGAGCAGTTTGTTACGAAGGATCTGGGTACACTTCGTTACTTTTTGGGATTGGAGTTTGCACGAAGTGAGCAAGGTATGGTAATGACACAAAGGAAGTATGTTACTGATCTGTTATCTGAGACAGGTATGGCAGGATGTAGACCAGCTACTACTCCTATGGATCCTAATGTTAAACTTTATGATGATGACTCTGAGGAGGTGGACAAGAGACGATATAGAGAGCTCGTGGGAAAGTTGTTGTATGTTACTATTACCCGACCTGATATAGCCTTTGCGGTGAATAGGGTAAGTCAATTCATGGAGCAACCCAGGTAGGCTCACATGAATGTTGTTTTTATGATTTTGAGATATCTGAAGTCGTCTCCAGGTGCTGGTCTTCTGTTTAGAAGAGATGCCTCTATATCCGTCACAGGTTGTGCTGATGCAGACTACACTGGATGCCCTAATGATAGAAAGTCTACGTCAGGCTTTATTGTATTTGTTGGCAGCTCACCAGTAGCTTGGAAGAGTAAGAAACAGACTGTCATGGCTCGATCCAGTGCAGAGTCAGAATATAGGGCAATGGCCCAAGGTAGTGCTGAGATGATGTGGGTTAAATCTGTTTTGACTGATTTAACTATTGAAGTACCTCTTCCTATGCATCTTAAATGTGATAATAAGGTAGCCTTGTTTATAGCCAATAATCCAGCCTTCCATGAAAGGACAAAGCACATTGAAGTGGATTGTCATTATACACGGGACTTAATTCAAAACGGGCTTATTTCGACTTCTTATGTATCATCAGGAGAGTAGATTGCAGACATGTTTACCAAGGCTCTTGCTAGGGGTCCTTTCCATCTCTGTTGTTCCAAGCTGAGCATGTTAGATATATATGCTCCAGCTTGAGGGGGAGTGTTAGAATAATTATGTTATTTAGTTTTTAATTGTCCTGTTTCTGTAAATTACCCATAGAGCTTTTCTCATATATAAGAGAGCTCTACGGTTTGATGGAATGTTATCTTTCATTTTTCCCTCAACAAATACCAACATTATTGAATTTATGTATGTATATTGTGTAGACATATATTAATGTGTGTATAGACATATCCAAATATGTTACAAGGTTACACGTAATATATTGTACTTTGGAGCTATTTTAAAATGCATAATATGTCTTCACGCTAGTTAATTTTGTTATGGGAGTATTTTTTAAATTTAGCACATAACTTTATTTTCTTTTTAATTTTATTGTATTTGTACAACATTTAATCTAATTTGTTAACCACTAATTTCAGATTTTCAAAAGCATTTTTTCTAAGGGTAAGTGTTAAAAGGTATTTATTTTATGTAAGATAATATGTATAAATTTGTTTAATAAATGTATCTGAATCATAATTATTCTATTTTATATATGCATCCATATTTAAGGATATTTGCGATTTTTCAATATCCGTCGTATGTCCATTTTCCGTATTCGAATGCAGATTTTGAAATGAAT
Organism: Ottelia alismoides; assembly: GCA_037367405.1. Lineage (NCBI taxonomy): Eukaryota > Viridiplantae > Streptophyta > Magnoliopsida > Alismatales > Hydrocharitaceae > Ottelia > Ottelia alismoides. The sequence continues at coordinate 422,425 of JAZKJV010000333.1, forward strand.
AAGGATGTACCAATACACACCAGTATTTGAATTTATGTGCATCTCTGGTGGCATGCCATTGACACCAAAATAGGACATTCTAAATGTCAATATTAGACTTGTTGCGGTCGTAATATGATATGTGGGCAAGCGCATCAGACAAGAGAACCAGGTGCAATTCCTCATAGGGTGCCAAATCAAGACTATTATATTGAGTGGATCATATCAAATATTAATATACTTTCATTTCGATTATGAGAACAATAACGCACAAAAATAAAGCAACAATGGAGCCAAAGTTAACGACCATGAAGTTGTACTAACAATAGCATATTACCGTGTTGAAGTCGGCATCTTTCAATATTTGGCAGATCATCGTCCTCACTTCTTCATTGCTGGGGCTGGAATTCTGTATCTTTCCTAATTTTCTCTTGCATTTACCAAGCTTCTCACCTGGGCATGGGAAGAAAAATAGTGACGCGCAGCTTTTCCTAATGAAATAATAATAGGGTTTACTACACTTGCGACTGTGTGAAATATTGTGTGTACATTATAACTCCAGTTTAATTATCTACACGTTGATTTCATGCCAAAATAGTCTTTTTTACATAATATACCCCTGTCCGTTAATTCCAATAGGTCTAAAAGTCCACTTGACTGCTACAGAGACTAAATGAAAAAAAAATCCTTATTCACAAATTGTTCAAACTTTTTAGTTATCCTTCTTCCTACATCCTCTACTTTTGGATATATCACATATGTTGCATTCTTCTACGCCCCCCCCCCCCCTCCCCCCCTACACACACGTAAATCTCTACTTCATCCATCTAGGGCCCTTTCAACTAGGGAAAACAACATTGTCTCTGTTTTCCAAGGGAACCTGCCCATACCAGTCGTTTTTGTTTTGTATTACATTTGATGTTCGAGGTATCAGTTGTGTTCATGATCTTTACGGTTATCGTTTTTGCCTTGTTGTGGATGATTTTCTATAGGTGCTTCGTTAAATAATAAATCTGATGCTGAGGATGTCACGAAACATTTTATAGTAGAAATAAAAATTGTATTCTTCTCATGTCAAATATGTTGAATTTTGTACCTTATCCCTGAATCAGTTCTTTGAACCTCATGTTATTATGCACCAAACCTCATGTCCAAGCAAAATATGGTTGTTGAGAGAACTTCGGCACATTTTAGATGTCACGCATACTCTTCCGATTCATAGTCATGAGTTGCATTCTTCTTGGGGAGATGTTCTCTCACTGCTTGTTAGTTAATCAATCATATACCTCCATATGTGCTTAATGATCAACCACGCTTATAGGTTCTTTTTCCCAATAATGATTGTTTATTGTTCATCCTCGAGTTTTCCTCCATGTCGAATTTGTTCATAATGACTACACGACATGAGCTATCACTCACGGATGTCAAGTGCATTTTTATGGGATATTCCAGAACTCATAAGGGATATCGATCTTATGATCCTATTCACAGAAGATATCATGTAAGAGTTGGCGTTACTTTCTTTAAGGCAATTGATCTATTTGGACCCATAAAATCCAGGATGTTGAGTCCAGATTTATCTAGGTAAGGGGTATTCTTACCTCCTCCTTTGAGTCCTGTAACTCCTAAGTCTACGGAAACTGCCTCTTGTTTGATAGGGTAAAAGACCTAAGCATGTAGAGATGGATCATCCTGTCTAACTACCTATTCAATCTACTGACCCAATGTAAGTACTGCTCGCTTAAGGATGATTTTGAGCAGGGCTCATATATTCAACAAGAAGAATCCACGGAAGGACCTAGAAATGATGTTGATCTACCTATTGCCCCGCAGAAAGGCAAACACACATGCTCTACTTATTATCTCATCATTTACTTTACTTTAAGAGGATTTTACCAGAGTACAAGCAATCTGTTCAGGTACTTTCTACAGTACCATTCCTGAAGTCCTGTTAAGAGGCACTCGTAGACAATAGGTGAACACTAGCAATAATAGAAGTTATGTCCACCCAACAACCTAGATGCACATGCATGTTGGCTTTTCCTCTAAGTAATGCCGCTATGGTAGGATACAAATGAGTTTACTGTGAAGCATAGATGTGATGGCAGTGTTGAATGATTTAAAGCATGATTGGTGAAAACAAGAAGCATCCAAAATAATAGAATAGACTATCATGGTATATTTTCTCCAATTAGTAGACATGCATCTTGTTGCGAATCGCGGAAGCAAACAAGCAAAAAACATGATCAAATAAGCAAGATGCAAACACACGGATTTACAAGGTTCACCCGTAAATGAGCTATGTCCTTGGGCAACAGTGATCGGTCTCACTATATGGAGAAAAAGGTAATACAGAGGATAATGAGAAAGTACATATATGGGATGAGAATCAGAATCAGAATGGGTATGCAGCATTTGGTGGCCTTAAGGCCCCTTTTATACTACAATAGAAGAATACCATTTGTATTCAACAATCCATCCTAACAACTCTCAGCCAATCAGAAGGCAGGACACGGATCAGACATGTCAGTAATCCTGGCCCAACAACTCTCAGCCAATCAGAAGGCAGTACACATATCAGACATATCAACAATCCTAACCCAACAGCTCTCAGACAATCAGAAGTCAGGACACAGATCAACCACATCAGCAGCCCAACAAGTGGTTAGGATTCAAGTCATATCAACAATCTCCACCTTAAACTGAATCCTTATATAGCAAAATGAACCATTACTTTACTCCACAACGAGTTGAATTCTCCACTAGCAGAATTAACCACTGCTAGACTCCATCAGGGATGAGTTCTCATATAGCAAAATTAACCATTATTATACCATGAGTTGAATTCTCCACAAGCAGAATTAACCGCTGCTAGACTCTACCGAGGTTGAATTCTCATATAGAAGAATTAACCACTACCATACTTCACCACTTGAAATTTAGATAGTAGGAATAAATGAATTATAAACAATATTCACCTTGAAATTTCTCCTTAGAGAATCTTTACTGAGCTTCACCTTGTCGCCGCCAGCCCTTCCTTGGGGCTATTGCCAACTATCGATATTGAGCAAGTTCAAACAACGCTTGAACTTACTCCCAGGAACCGTAGACCCTTGCAAGACATATAGGGTCTTCTGCTTATTGCCATTGATGACAACAACCCCAGCTTTAGCTGCATGACTCCACCTTCAACGTTGTACATATATCCTTTAGAGTCCAAGACTCCAAGGGATATCAAGTTCTTCTTCAGATCAGGAACATGTCGTACTTCTGTCACACTCCACACGACTCCATCATACATTTTGATCTTAACAGAGCTGATCCCTACAATTGTGAACACTACATTACTCCATGTGACGACGTTTCCACTATCTATCTTCTCATAGGTGCAGAACCAATCTTCATTAGGAGTCATATGGTAAGAATAACATGAATCAAGAATCCATGTGCTATTTGTCGTCTTCTGATCTGCATTAGGAGTCCCAAAATTTCTTTTTATATGGATCCAACTGCATCTGGGGTCTATTTTTGTGCAAGAGTAACATATAAACTCCCTAGGGTTAGGACATCATATCCTATGTATTCTTCTTTCTTCACATAGCGAAAACAATCGCTATTGCCTAAGGACGTAGCCTAGTTCTGGGTGAACCTTGTAAATCCATGTGCCTTCGGGCTTGCTTAGTTGATCGTGTTTGTACATGATCACTTCCACTATTCGCAATAGGACAACACATAGATCGGGGGATGGGGGGATCTGTTGGTACAAAACACCAATCTAGGACACTGATACCACGTAGAATGAAACACTTCAATATATGAAATGAGAGTCTCGGGCCTTTTTATATAGAGAGGCTAATTCACAAACATGAAGGCAAAAGTACACAAGTAACCCCGAAGAAGTGGAGCTCAACTTAAACCCTATCGATGTGTGTATTAGAGCTTTTTTATTTACATTGGATGGGCTTAACCTCAGTATTTCTATCCTTAAACAGCAGAAATTTTATCCAAGGATCTTTTATCACCCATACTTTCATAGAACAAGGAGATGGCTAGATATTTTATCATTTATCCCACAGAATAAATTAAAAATGGATCTAAGTCTTAGTTAATTTATAAATTAAATTAGTTTTCCACCTCTTTTCCGCAAAATAAACCTACCTGGACTATCCTTGTCATTTATATATATCCTCGCCCTTCACACTGCACCAACATGTTCTAATTGAAAATATCATATAGAAAAAAGTATTTCAAATTATATAGGGAGTACCAGCAAAAAATGCTGAAATACATTGTGAACATGTAATCAGAACTAACTTTCAAGTAACCACAAAAAATTAACCAAAATTCTTCGTATCACGAATGTGCCATGCTAATTATATGATGATAATCCCAAAGATATAAGAGCATTTGTTTTCTTACTAGTAAACTGGTCAGAAGAATTTGGAAGGAGACATCTACTGAATGCATAAACTATTCGAGTGTTGAGAGTTTCTGGACTTTCCTCGATACTGCTCGATTCAGACCTGTACAAGAGCAATATAAGAGCATTTGTTTTTTTGCTAGTAAACTGGTCAGGAGAATTTGGAAGGAGACACCTTCTGAATGCATAAACTATTCGAGTGTTGAGAGTTTCTGGAATTTCCTCAATACTGCTCGATTCAGACCTTTACGAGAGCATATAAAGCTTCTGCTTCTGTGAGGACCATTTGGATGGCTCCTAACGGGGTTGTCTTTCGTCAAGAAAAGTTTGGTATTGAAAATATCGTAAATTATGCCAAAGCTCTGATTGCCTCCTGGATTTTTTAATCCGGGCAGCCTTTTTTTGTTAATATATATAAAGTGGGTGGGCATCATCATGGGTGTGTGCCCTTCCTTCCGTTCAAAATATATAAAATGCAACAAATTAGGCCTTATTTTGGACGAGAAGATGTTTCTCTCCCAAATGAAACAAATGAAAATCTTCACTACCTGTATTTGTAGGTCCAGATTGCAATTTAGAAATGGTAGGATTCCTTTTACACGTGGCATCTGCTTTCTTTCTCCTAGAGAACACCTTACTTGTACCACCCATCTCTTTTGTCTCAAGGTGTTCGGATACTGTTTCAGGGTGTTTATCTTGTGGGTTAGAAACTTTCTTCAGAGAAGATGATTTCTTTGCTTGTTTGGAAATCACCTTTTTCTTCTTTTTATCAAACTTTACAGCTTTAAGGATATCCTCCTCTGCACTATTATTGGTTATGTGGTCATCTTCACGTTCAGAATGCTGAGCATTCTCGTGCCCATTTGTGAAGTCATTTTCTCTCCTTTCTTCAGCACCTCCTTCGTCGATGTCTTCTTCAACTTCGGCCTCGACCTTCATCAAGTTAGATGCATCCCCACTCATTTTACGTTTCTGTGACACAAAATCCTTGTGTAAATACATCCAACAAGCAAAACAGAATCCTTTCACTCAATTTACAATATCTTTGTTCAAAACAGAGGGGTTTTTTTCCAATAACTGAGAAAGAACCCGAGGCTGCGATTATTTTGAGGTTAAAGAGAGAAACTAACAGGATGCTATGTTATATAGTAAACCACAAGAAACACTAAAAGAAACAAAATACAACTAAGATGATGCTTGTGAAGCTTCATATCTAGCAGAATGACGGACAAAAACACAATTTCCAATGACTTCAATATTTTCCATGCCTTCGCAGCACCAGAAGAAGATTCAAATTTACTTCTGAGAGTTGTTGGGTTACTTGTCTTATGGGCAAATGGATCATGGGTAAGGATCCATTACCCACTTTGGTTCTACTTATGTAGCTCACCCCACCTTGGTTATTTGATATATAAAAGAAAGAAAAGGCCCTTGTTGCTGTGAGAGGCAAGGAACTTTCCCACCATGGTTTTTTCACTTTCATCATTAAGGGTTTCCACGTTAACCATTGCCTTGATTGTTTGCTTGATTTTCTACATAGTATCAGAGCTTCCTCTTGCCACTATTGTTTCATGTTTGTTGACGTTAAGGCTAGAGGTTCAAATTGTGGTTTGTTGCTTCCCCCTGCTCGTCTAAGGGTTGCGAATTGCAATCGTGCACCCAAAATCTACCGCACCCCAATTGTTTTGTTTGTGGAGACCATGGTGCTAGGGTTGCTCCTATGATAGGGCTCGAGCTAGATACATGTTTGGTTGTTGTGTTAGCACAAAGCTAAGCATGTGCTTTGGTAAAAAAAAAGGTTGCGGGGCTAATGATGTTGAGGAGCCATCAAGGTGTTCATCCTTTTCTACTAGTGGTTGAGATATGTTCAAGTTTCGAGGAAATATCTCAGCGAAGATGGAGCTACTGGAACATTGGTTGCACACCAAGCTGTTCGATTTAATGCTTCTTAGATCTGTGGTTGATGTTAGGCTCCAACTCTTAGGGCTGCATTTACTACTATTGCTGCTTCACACTGGGATGAAGTAGAGCTGCAATGTGCAGCTTCTTTGGTCCAAGTTTATTACTTTATTAGGTTGTTGGTGCAGTTGAGTTCACAATGTTGTGGGCGTGTTCATTCCCGCATGGTGAGTGATTCAAAACTCGAGTAGAAAATTAATAGTGGTGCCACTGAATATATGGTTGGTGATCCAAGATTCTCTAAAGCCTGTAATTAGTCCTCTTGCAAGAACCATGTCACCCTTGCTGATGGATTGCATGTCACTATGGCATGGAAACAAAGTGTATCTATTCTTGATAATTTGTGATCCACAATTTCTTGACAATAGTTGAGCACTGGGCCGGGCCGGGCCGACCTGACACGAAACCTAGCCCATGTAAACCTGGCCCAAACCCGAACCCATTATTTATTGGGCAGGCTCTGTGCCTTAAATAGAACCCGAATCTCTTTTCAGGCAAAGGCCTGTTACATCGGCCGAACACGCTGAGTTGCTGATAAGAATAGAGTGGGGGAGGTATTAGCCATATGCCAGGGATGCTAAGCTAGTTGGACTTTTCTAATGAAAGCTGATGTCGAGAATGGCTGCCGGTGGAGGCAAATGCAAATCCAAAACATTGTGTGTCTATTTTATGTGGTAAAGTACAAAGCTATCTACTGTCCCTAGACCTAATATGCATCTGTTTTGATGTATCTTGAACTGCATGTTGCATTTTTCGTTGCATTTTTTTCTAGTAAGAAGACAAAGTTAACGACTGGAGGTTGCACAATAGAGGTATTTCAGTGATTGGAAAGAGATGCATTTCAAGCACAAGATGTATTTATGTGTGGTTAGTTGGAGTATACTCTATAATTGAAGCTGTCTATTTGGTTATCTACTCTGTTTTAATTGCAGCAAGCTTAAGCTGTCGATTTAGTTCAGTATAATATTACATGTTTGTATAATTTATTTGTTAATAGATATATAAAATGGCAAAGCCTTCTCCCACTATAAGTAGGATCGGCTATATGGTTCTTGCTCAAATTTATGTTGAAGTATTCGACTACTTTTTACGTTAGTTGTCCACTATCTAACGCAACCCCCACAAGGGAGGATTTGAATCCCGATCTTTTGTTAATAGATAATTCCTTTTAATTTTAAGTGTTTATGTATGTAAGGCCTTCTTAAGCTGTATATTCAATTCGGTATAATATAACATGTATTTGTTAATAGATAATTCTTTTTAAAATGTTTAAATACGCAAGGCTTCATATTTAAATCTCATGTGGATTAGAGTTGTTCAATTGTTCTGTTTGGACTTGTTTGAGCTGTTGTGCCTCTTGATTTGGCCTAATACCAAAATGTAGGTTAAATATGGTCTATACCGTTATAATCTTATCATGTGTTAAAAGAATAGTTAAACAAATATCTAACAATTATAACCAAAGGTGAGATCTTAGCTTCAACGTAATTAAAGGTGAATGGTGGTGCTGATGTTAGTCGTCCTTACTTGAAAACACGTTAGCAGAACCTTGGGTAGAAGCCTGCAAGTTTAATCCCAAACTAAGCGGGTACAACTATAAAAGTCCCGAATAAAAACATGTTGGGTGCTTAGTACAACTACAATTGGATCTACGGGTGCTTAGTACAACTCCTACAACTTAGTCGTGCCATCAGTAGAAACAATGTGCTCAATACATACCTGAGGCAAGCTGGATGATGGACAAGACCTGTGAGCAGGGGGAATCAAGCGAGATATGCGAGTAAATACACGTGGCAAAAACTGTCACAATAAGAGGTGGAGCCACAAGAGCAGGTGTAGAGGTAGGAGTAAGTGGTGGTGGTGGTGGTGGTGGTGGTGGTGGCGGCTGAGGAGGTGGTGGTAGAGCAGGAGTAGAGGGAGATGGTGGTACGACAGTAGGAGGTGGAGGCATGTAGATCTCAATGTCAGCGTCAGATAGGGCTAATCTCTCACATGTAGGAGAAAAATACAAGACAGACTCAAATAAAGTAACGTCCACATTGACAAAGTATTTCCTCCTAAGCGTATCAAAGCAACAGTACCCCTTCTGGGTACGAGAGTAGCTGACAAAAACACACTTGACAAAGGAGAGAGCTTGTCACGACATGGAGAGACATCATGAACAAAAGCAACAGAATCGAACATACGAAGTGTAAGGGAGAAAAGATCCTTCTCGAGAAATGCAATCGAGAAAGGAATCTTCTCTCCCAACACAGACGAGGGCATGTGGTTCACCAGATAGCATGCTGTTGAAGGGAATAAGCAAGATGCATTCCATCTAACCCTAGAGCTCTCTTATATAGGAGAAAAGCTCTATGGGTAATTTACAGAAACAGGACAATTAAAACTAAATAACATAATTATTCTAACACTCCCCCTCAAGTTGGAGCATATATATCTAACATGCTCAGCTTGGAACAACAGAGATGAAAAGGACCCCTCGCAAGAGCCTTGGTGAACATGTCTGCAATCTTTTCTCCTGATGATACATAAGAAGTCGAAATAAGCCCTTTAATCCTTTTTTGAATCAAGTCCCGTGTATAATGATAATCCACTTCAATGTGCTTTGTCCTTTCATGGAAGGCTGGAATTATCACATTTAAGATGCATAGAAAGAGGTACTTCAATAGTTAAATCAGTAAACAGATTTAACCCACATCATCTCAGCACTACCTTGGGCCATTGCCCTATATTCTGACTTTGCACTGGATCGAGCCACAACAGTTTGTTTCTTACTCTTCCAAGCTACTGGTGAGCTGCCAACAAATACAATAAAGCCTGAAGTAGACTTTCTATCATTAGGGCACCCAGCATAGTCTGTGTGAGACTCCTCAGGATCCGGGTACCCGTTTACGCGCATTTCGCAATATTTCGATTCCGATCGTATTAAGTTCTCGAATAGCGACAGTCTTCCGACTTGTCGTGAGTTCGAGAAGGGAAATATGACATTCATATTAAATAACCACATATGTCACCAAGTTCATTAATTTTCATCTTAAATCCCAAGAAGAGAAAAGCATTTATGATAAATATCTGTCTAGGGCATCCTTATGACTAATTATGGTTCTCATGCAAAGCCATGGCATCTCGACCAGGTCAGGATACTTCTGATCAGTTGGCACGCATATTGAGCGCACTTACCGATCTTCAGCAGCAGCAGGCTGCTATGAGAGGCCAGCAGGAGCAGATATTGGCCCAGCAGACCGAGATTGCTGACAGGCAGACGGACATAGAGATGAGATTTGAGGACCTGTCAGATTTCACGTACCATCCATCCCAGGATGGGATACGGCAGGACCAACACCAGTCCGTTGAGGTGGAGCAGCCTCATCCTGACGATCCACTAGAGGACATTCCAGAGCATGGAGCTGAGGAGGATGCAGACTTAGACAGGGAGCAGGACCCTGTTGACGTTGCAGACGAGGATGCGCACGAGTATGCAACCATTCACAGACACCAGTCAGTCTTCACTTCCTATCAGCGGGCCAACATATCCTTGTTCGAGGTCACAGGTCCACCAGATGTTGCTGAGCAGTGGCTGGAGAGAGTAATGAAGGTGCTTAGGATGATTCATGCGCCACGAAACACGTGGCTATCTTTTATGGAGTATTCACTGACTGACTTTGCTGAGAGATGGTGGAAAGCCGTAGCTTCCGAGTTAGGCCGAGAGCCTACTTGGAACGATTTCGAGACGAGGTTCAGAGCCCACTTCTATTCTGCGAAGTGGAAGGAGTCCCAGCGCCGACTGTTTGCAGAGTTTCGTCAGGGACAGATGACAGCCAGGGATTGCTTTATCAGATACACAGAGTTGTCGCGACAGACACGAGCAGCTGGCGCATTTCCGGAGGAGAATCTGGAAAAGTTCATTGGTGGCATGCGAGAGGAAGTACAGGAGAAGCTGGCTGGACTGCATATTACGTCTATCTCCGAGGCTACCGATGCAGCAGAGAAGTTCGAGGACATCAGAGGGAGACGTTTTGGGAGCTCGTCTGGAGCACCGCCTAGACCGCGGCGATCTTTTGGACCGATACGTCGACCGTTTCAGCAGCAGAGGTCAGCCAGACGGTTCCGACCTACAGGTTCGACATTCTCTGGCAGTGCTCGCTCTTCTCCATCGACTACTCTAGGAGGAGCACTTGCCGGACGTGGCACAGAGTCCGCTCGACCATCTGGGTCGCAGCGAGCAGATAGACCACCTGCAGGACCAGCTCGGAACACGGACACAGCTACTCCATCTACTCGACCAGTCCGGTGTTACCGATGTCACGAGTGGGGACATTATCGAGCACAGTGTCCACAGGCTTCTGGCGAGCCTCAGCCACAGCCTTCACAGTCACAGCCTCAGACACAACGTTCAGGGAGTTTCCGTGGCAGGAACTCCAACTTTAGGCGACAGCAGCAGAGACAGACGCAGAGTGTGGCAGGTTCTAGTGCTGCATCAGCCAGGCAGGGGCAATTACATGCCGTTACTGAGGAGCAGGCACGTTCAGCGGCTACTGTAGTGAAAGGTACAATCCTCTTCCTCTCCTTTGCTGCCTTACATGTATCATTAAACTCCACTTTTGATGCCATGCATGTAGAATCCATATCTATTTCTCGATCAAAATTATATAACAAATCATGAGATCTTAGGGGAGGAATCCTATACTGCATTTGCAGATCATATTAATTCATTTGCTTGAATAACGAACTCCAGGTCTTAAATATTATACTCATTAATCAATTAGAGATTAGAGAGGTGTTCACCTTTATACACAGCATGGAAATTGTTTGTATATATCGTTTAGCTTGCAGACCTTGTTAATCAAGAGGTATTAGATCTTGTCCTGGTTGTCGGTAAACATTTTTTGGTGATCTGCATGGTAGATTTTGACTAACGACAGGATCACAGTGTACATATTTTCAATATATAATTATTATTATATTTTTTTCCAGAAACAGATCTTTATTTGGTAATATGAGTTGCAGAATTTGAGCAGTGACCAATCTTACTGTTTCAGTCTTTTCAATATGTAATTATTATCCATATTTTCATTTATATTTTTGTTAAAAACCAGATCTTATAAGTTGATATGTGTTGCAGATTTTGACCAATATATAGGTCGCAGAATGATTTAAATGTATAATAAAAAAAAGAATCTGAAGCTGTTGGGATCCAACTACTGCTGCTCCTGTATTTATAATTGTGTTGTAGCCAATTGCCTCATGTTATTGCCTCCAGTGCATCACTCTTGTTGCGGGTGATTGGTCACCATTATCCCCATGATTATTGGTTATTGGGGTTGTTAATGGCTTCTCAAATCCTAGACATAGTAGTCTTCTTATAATGTTGACGGATTCTGTACATAAATTCTAATGCTACCAATTAGGAAACCTCTATCAACCTAAATAGTAGTGCATTTCTATCATATCATTATTATTGTATTATATTTTCCTTTTTCCCATAATTTATTAATTATTAAAATACAATCCAATCATTTTGAAAGTTAACAAAAGCTGTACAACGATTATTATAGTTATTATTTTTGCATTGGAAAAGATGCTGCAAGATCTTCTATCATCAACTTTTTAAAGGATTAGGGAGTACCGATAACGTACAGTCATCTTCATCTTTCTCAAGAAGTTTGTTTTATCTTAGTATGATAGTCCTTAGTTGCCAGGAGCAGAGAGTGGACACCTTTAGGGCAATTGAATGCTGAGAACACTTCACTAGTATAGCACGTTGACTCTTAACACGGCTACATCTCTTACTCTATGTGATTCAGGTCTATCAACCAAATCGGGATGCATCGACTTCAGCGGTTATTAGTTGAAACCAATAACTTTTGTTCATGGTATGACATTATTGTATCCAAATGACCGCACTCTCCTCTAAGGAATTACTTGGCTATTCCAACAACCCCCACTATCATGAAAAAAAAAGAGAGAAGGGGGTTGCATGAGTTCATATTTCTGATGAGTAAAATCTTAACCAAAAGTAAACCAATATCTAGGTATGGAATTAAATGCATTTGACTTTGATTAAATTTAAAATATGACAATAAAGTGGGGTCAACCAAACGAATTCGTTGTCTTCAAACCTATATAGATTAAGTACCTCATGGTCTTAAATATACAAGCAGCATATCCTTCTGAATAGTTCCTATAATATTTTCCACATGGTGATAAATCAGTAATATCAAATATATTGCCGGTCATAGTAACCCTTACACCTGACCGTGCGAGGGCGCGGTGACCCTCCACTGGGCGGAAGATAGGAAGTCCAGTTAGAGCAGCGGCCGCCAAGTGCGCGGGTCTAGGATCCCAGTCTCTTTTCAGGTTTTTTTCGCGAGCTCGCAGTGTTTTACGCCTCGTTGGTATCCAGACTTTAGACCAGTTCCGCTGACCCTGTCTTTTAGGATACCCAGGCGGGGGATCCTTGGTTTTCAGTTTTACGTACGAGCTCGGTTACCTGTTACCGGTCGGGCTGTTTTTCTAGAGTGACCTTTTCGGGAAGTCCCTCTCACCCGTCTCAGTGGCGTAGTTGGGAGTAGACCTATCCCTCTATTGGACCGTCCTTCCAATTAGGGGGCGAGACGGAAGAGCCCTTTGTTGGCTTCTTCACCGCTTGAGTTTTTCTTTCGCCAACAGACTTGGCGATTCTATATCCAGATCCTCCATATCTATATCTACATCATCTAGAGTTACATTTGAGGCTATTGCACTGAGGTTTGAAGGGATTGATTTTACATCCAGATCATCCATTTCTATATCTACATCATCTAGAGTTACATCTGAGATAGTTGCACTTGAGGTTTTAAGGGATTACAATTAAAGGTGAGTAAATGGAAAAGACTATAATCTAATTCGAAATCTTATTAAGCTAGTGGACGTGTTGGGAACTTAGTTAGGATGCATTATACAACACCGCATGCCTACGGAGGCACCCCAACCCTAAGACATTCCCCAAGTCTTAGAGTCATAGTGTGAGGTTTCACAAGAATCAAGAGCACAGACTATCCACTAGACTTAAGAATTAAATAAATCATTATATCTTCTTATCTTATCTTTCCCATCATCAAAATCAAAAAAAAAAATATAATCTCTGAATAATATGAGAATAAAATATACATACTTATGATCAATTAGTCACCATAGAAATATACTTATGTGGGAAATGTTGGGATAATAGCTGATCATAAGAGATGCTTGCTAGAAATTTGAAAACCTTTTTCATTTGCAAGTAGAATTAAATTTTAATTTGAGTTGTTCCTGTCGCTCTACTTGTTAGCTTTTGATCATAATAAATGCCTGTTATTTTTATATAAGTTTTTGGGAGGTACCAGCAACCGCTGACACCTCTTCTTTCCTAACATGTTTGGCAGACAAACAGCCTGCTGTGCAGTAGTAGTTCAGTAGCTATACATGGTTCCAGGAGATAGAGTTTATACCCGACGGTATGATTTACTTTGTGTCAGTTTTTGTTCTATTTATAATGTATTATGTTTCTTTCTCTTCAGTCAGATTTTTGGGATATTGTATGTATTGTCAGACTTTGTACATGTTGTAGAATATATGGAAGTTAATGAAATAAGATTTTGGTGACAATTGTCTATATTAACTTGTGGTTATGATTGTGAATGTCATTTGCAAATATATTCATTGCAAAAAAATTCCCTGTTTTTCTATAAATTATGCGATCTCTAGTGAATGGAAAGCCGCGAAGGTAGTGTAAACGGGTACCCGAATCCTAGGGGGATCACAGTCTGCATCAGCACAACCTGTGATGGATATAGAGGTATCTCTTCTAAACAGAAGTCCAGCACCTGGAGACGACTTCAGATATCTCAAGATCATAAAAACAGCATTCATGTGAGCCTGCCTGGGTTGCTCCATGAACTAACTTACCCTACTAACCGCAAAGGCTATATCAGGTCAGGTAACAGTAACATACAACAACTTCCCCACGAGCTCTCTATATCGTCTCTAGTCCACCTCCTCAGAGTCATCATCATAAAATTTAACATTAGGATCCATAGGAGTAGTAGCTGGTCTACATCCTGCCATACCTGTCTCAGATAACAGATCAGTAATATACTTCCTTTGTGTCATTACCATGCCTTGCTCATTTCGTGCAAACTCCAATCCCAAAAAGTAACGAAGTGTTCCCAGATCCTTCGTAACAAACTGCTCGCTAAGAAAATCCTTGGCTGCTTTAATACCCTGCTCATTACTGTCAGTGATAACAATATCATCAACATACACTACGATGATCACAATACCTCGCTGGTCTCTCTTTACAAAGAGAGTATGATCTGCTATAGATCTGACGAAGCCCTTTTGTTCAATCAACTCCGAGAGCTTCTGAAACCAAGCCCGTGGACTCTGCTTCAGGCCATATATGGCCTTATGAAGACGGCACACCATATTGGACTCCCCCTCAGCAGCAAACCCTGGTGGCTGCTGTATATAAACCTCTTCCTGCAAGTCACCATACAAGAAAGCGTTCTTGACATCCAACTGAAATAGGGGCGAGTCACGGACAACAGCAACTGCAATGAGAATCCGTAAGGTAGAATGACGTGCTACCGGAGAAAACGTCTCCTGATAGTCCACCCTATATGTTTGGGTGAACCCACGAGCAACCAACCTGGCTTTGTATCTATCAACCGTACCATCAGCCCGATGCTTAACAGTAAAGACCCATTTGCTGCCCACTATTGACGCACCTGGTGGAGGATGCACAATACTCCACGTACCACGCGACTGCGACGCCGCCATCTCCTCCTCCATAGCTAAACGCCACGGACTGCTCTGCAGTGCCTCTTGATATGACCGTGGGATCTCTACTGCCGATAACCCAACAACAAACTGGCGAAAGTCCGGAGATAAACGCTCCAACGAAGCCTGAGATCCAAACTCCATCCCATATTTGGGATTCATCGTCCGCGCACGCTTCTGCCTTCGATGGGCAATAGGAATATCTAGGTCATCAACTGGAGGAGTGGAAGTACCATCTGTACCCTGTACATCCATCTGTGCATGCAAATCACCTGTGCCATCAGAAGAACTCAAATGATCAGTACATACCTCGGGCATGCTGGATGATGGAGGAGGCACATGAGCAGAGGGCCGACGCTGATAGACCTGAGGATAAAAAATAGTAGCTGGTGGTGGCGGTGGTGGTGGTGGAGTAGGCTGTGGTGGTGGTGGTGTCGGATTAGAGCATGGAACAAATGAAGGAGGAGGAGGCACATAGATATCGTCTCCTTCCTCTGAGTGAGTGAGTCTGTCACCTGTAGGAGAAAAATACATAATGGACTCAAAGAAGGTGACATCTGCACTAACATAGTATCGTCGTCTAACTGGATCAAAACACCGATATCCTTTTTGGGTTTTTGAATAACCCACAAACACGCATTTGACAGCTCTGGGAGAGAGCTTGTCAAGACCAGGAGAGAAGCAATGAACAAACACAACGGACCCAAAAACTCATGGTGTTAGGGAGAAAAGATCCTTCTCGGGAAACGCAGTCAAGAATGGGATCTTCTCCCCTAACACTGACGAAGGCATACGGTTAACCAGATAGCAGACAGTTAGAACCGCATCCCCCTAATAGGAGTGAGGGGCACGGCTCTGAATCAAAAGGGTTCTGGTAATATCCAACAAATGACGGTGTTTCCTTTCAGCCACCCCATTCTGTTGGGAGGTATATGCACAAGACGTCTGATGCACAATCCCATGAGACATAAGGAATTGAGATAGTTGAGTACTACACAATTCTAGAGCATTGTCAGACCGTATGAATTTCACTATAGCAGAGAAAATATTTTTTATTTCAATAATGAAAGACTGAATAATATGTCCAGCATCTGACTTATTTTTAAGTAGAAAGACCCAAGATAACCTAGAAAAGTCATCGACAGCAACAAGATAAAACATATGCCCTTGAAGATCAGGGACACGACTAGGACCCCAAATATCAAAATGAAGTAACTCAAACAGACCATGACGACTTGGACCTAGACGACTCGGAAACGACGACCGGTGATGTTTTCCAAGCTGACACGCCTCGCATTGAAAAGTAGACCTGGGAGAAATCTGTGGGAGGATATGGACCATCTTTTGCAATGGAAGATGACTAAAGCGGAGATGCCATGTGTAAGGAGAGACAGATCCAGCACTCACAGAAGAGACAACAGCATAAGGAGACTGCACCAGTCTATAGAGACCCCCTTGCTCACGGCCAGTTCCAATCACTCTGCCCGTGAGGATGTCCTGAAACACAAGAGCAGATGGGTCAAATATGGCACGGCAATGTAAATCTTTAGTGATTTGACTAATCGATAGTAAATTCATTGAAAAATCGGGAGCATAAAGAACATTCTGAAGCCGTATCGCAGGGGTCAACTGTACCTCCCCCTGACCAGTAATGGGAGAGTGTTTCCCGTCAGCTATTACCACAGAGCGTCCTGTCTGAGTTGCATTAAAACCATCCAATTGCTTTTTATCACCACATAAATGGTGAGATGCTCCTGAATCCATGATCCATTCTGATAGATCTGCTCTGTAGCAACTAGTAAGAGCATATGTTGTACCTGACCTGGATGTTGATGCTGAACTGGCTATCTCCGAAGATCCTGAAGTACTTGCTGGCCCCTGACCAAGCATGATCTCCCTAAGTCGCGCCACTAACTCCTCAAACCTCTGATCCGGGACATTGGAAGGACCCCCTTCCTGCTGAGTCTGCTCCGCCACACGTATTGTAGTAGTAGGAAACCCATGCTTAGAATAGCATGTTTTCTCAGTGTGACCAGTCCTGTGACAGTAAGTGCACGGCTGTCGAGGAGGTCTGTTACTTCCTCCTCTGCCACGACCACCTCTACCTCGAAACTGTTGATATCCTCCCCTGCCACGAGATGCTGCCATGGCTGAGGGCATCTGAGGTCCACCATGAGATATGGAGAGTCTACTCAACCTGCGATAGGCCTCCTCCATAGGAGGTATGGTGGCATCTGTAAGAATCTGCGCTCTGGCGGCATCATACTCCTGATGAAGGGCTGCTAGAAATACTCTTGTCATCACTGAGTCCCTATATACCTTCAGCTGTTCTGGTGTGGCTGTCAACGGAATGTACCCGTGTAGCTTCTCAAACATACCCCTCAGAGAGGTATACAGAGTATGAAGAGGACGCCCGTTCTGTTTCGAGGTGAAAATGTCATGCTGGAGTTGTAAGATCTTGGACTCGTTCTTTGCCGGAGAATATGTGGCAGCTAGGATATCCCACATAGCCTTCGTAGTGGGTTGACTCAGAATGTCGTTGGCTATCTCCATGGACACGGTACCCGATAACCATACACGTGCATATGCATCATCAGCCTCCCATGAGGTGTTAACCCCACTATTCTCAACAGGTTCCTCTTGTGTGAGGATATGCTTCTTGCCATTGCATTGCATAAGACTCATGAACTGCATGGCCCACAGTTCATATTTTGTGCCGTCCATTTTCACAACGGGTGCTGGACCTTTAAAGGCACCCAGAGACGGAAGATCTACCTTGTTGTCTGACATGATGACAACAATATTCTGCAACTGGGGTTACACGACTAGACAATAATGTCTATGTGAACATACAGGAGGGCCGTTGTGGACGTAGACTCAAACCACAACGCCCTCCAAACCTTGAGAGTTCCTCTGACGAGTTCGCCTACTGTGGACTGGTAGGGCTACAACCCAATCACGCGCACCAGCAGTCGCGCGTGGATGGCTCGCACGTACAGAGGATGTCGCGCGCTGAAGACTCACGCGCGCTGAACCAGGGCAAACTAGGGCACGCGCGCAAACCAGGGCAGGATGCCGCGCGCGCAGGCACGAGCTCACGCACAAGGGGCAAGCGCGTATGGGAGGCGCGTGAGCGAGGAGGCGCGAACGAGGAGGCACGAGCGAGTATGCACGCAGGCGAGGGCTCACGCGCAGGGGCAGCAGGGGCGCAGCCGCGCGTGCGGCGGAAGAGGCGGCGGCGCCGATCGGAGGGAGAGAGAGAAAGGGAGGCCGGTGGGTGGGGTAGGGTAGGGTTAGGGTTTCGAGAACTCCGGTCTAGGACCGTCGCTCTGATACCATGTTGAAGGGAATAAGCAAGATGCATTCCATCAAACCCTAGAGCTCTCTTATATAGGAGAAAAGCTCTATGGGTAATTTACAGAAACAGGACAATTAAAACTAAATAACATAATTATTCTAACACATGCATTGAGGATAACATCGCGCCAGCAAGCGTGAGGAACATGACTATATCAACAAGGTTCTGGTTACATCAAATAAGTAACGGTGTTTGCACTCGGCAACATCGTTATAAGCACATGAGGTCTGGTGAACAATGTTAAGAGATCTAAGAAAGTCAGAAAGTTGTAAGGTGCAGAACTTTAAGGTATAATAAGAACGAAAATATTTGACACTGGTAAAAAAATATTTTTTCTCATTAATAAAAGATTTGGTCACAGATCCAGCCTCAGGCTTATTTTTCAATAAAAAGACTCAGGAAAGTCTAGAAAAATCATCGACAGCAACTAGATAGAAAGGATGTCCGTGGTGATCAAGAACACGACTCGGACCCTAAATATCGAAATAAAGGAAAATAACTGAGAACTGCTATGACTCTAACAAAATGAAAAGGGGGAATAATGATGCTTCCCAAGCTGGCATGCCTTACACTTGAAGGAGGATCTCGTGGAAATATGAGGGGGAACATGGGCACAACCTATGCAGAGGAAGGTGGTCAAAACAAAGGTGCTAGAAATATGGTGAGACTAGTCTAGTAGGAATAGTAGAAATGCCAGCATGAGAAGGTTGGACCATTCTGTAGAGCCTCCATTACTCACGGTCACATCCAATCACCCTGCTCATGAGTATGTCCTGAAACATAAGAGATGAAGGGTCAAAATGACATGACAATGCAGATCCTTAGTAATCTGACTAATTGAAAGTAAACTCATATGAAAGTCAGGAGCATATAAAACATCCTGAAGGTGCATGGACAGCGTCAGATGCATCTCCCCATATCCTATAACAGGGAAGTCGTCGCCATTAGCAATGACAACCCATCTGCTAGGGGGTATGGTCCTCTAGGACCTCAGTTGCGCTGTGTCTCCATACAAATGGTAGGAAGCACTAGAGTCCATAATCCACTCTGTCATATCTACACCAGTGCTATCAGTAAAAGCATAAGCAATAACTGAGGAGCTCGAAGAAGCTCTGGCTGTGGATGCGGTATCTGTAGTGATCGTTCCTGCAATAGAAGTCATGATCTCTCGAATGCGAGAGAAAATATCATCCAGGAGAGGATCAACTTCGGAAGCAATTGTATCCGAATGCTCAATCTGTTCCACAACGTGACCAGAAGCGGGATATCCACGCTTCTAGTAGCATGTATCCTCTACATTTCTCGGCCGATTACAGTAGGTGCAAGGGCTGCGCTGACGTCTACTGCCTCTGCCATGAGGGGTGCGTTCTCTGGACTGGGTCGTCCCTCGTCAGCCACGAGAAGCGGTCATTGTTGAAGAGGAAGGAGGAGAGGTCATAGAAGGCATGATAATCCGGTTGAGACGACTATAGGCCTCCTCTATGGGAGGTATGGTAGCTACAGTGAGAATCTAAGTACGCGCTACATCATACTCTGTATCAATGCTAACCATGAAAACTCCAACCATCGTGGAGTTTCTATATGCCTTCTGCTGCTCTAGAGACGTTGTAATAGTCATATAGCTATGAAGCTTCTCGAACATGCCACGGAGTGGAGAGTAGTACACATGCAGAAGACGATTATTCTGCTTGTCCTTGTAGATATCGAATTGTAGCTAAAGAGTCTTGTCCTCATTCTTCGCTTGAGCATAGGTGGAAGCCAAAGTATCCCACACTGTATCTCCATGGTGAGGGTCCCACATAGCCAAACACATGCATATGCGTCATCTTGCTTCCAAGAAGCATTTGCCCCCAGTCTCATCCGATGGCTCTGGATCTGTCAAGATGTGCTCATTATTATTCCACTGTATGAGGGTGAGAAACTACATAGATCATAACTCACAGTTGGTCCCATCCATCTTCGCAATGGGAGTCAGGCCTTGAAGGCACCGGACGAAAAAAATATATCACCCTCGTTTTATGATATGATGATAAAGCATCCGAACGAAAATTAACTGGAGAATAGACCGATATGAACAAGTTTACACGATCATATAGAGGATTGGTTGCACGTGTAGACTCATAAGCCCATCCTCGTTAACCTCAATTGCATGTTAGGGTCGAAAAACATGATGTATTGGTCTGAAATCAAATTTTGTGGTCAAAATCAGATCGTTTCAAACTACAATCCAAACCGTGAAGGAGCGCGGATAAGCGTGAAGGCACAAAAAAGGAGCCCAGGCGGCGGTCAAGGGGCGGCGACAGCTGGGGGGAGGGGCAGCAGCCAGGGGAAGTAACTGGGCGGGGCGACGGCTTTGGGGCAGTGGTCACAGGTGGGGCGACGGCGACCAGGTGGCGGCAGCCCACAGGTGGGGCGACGATGGTCGGGCGGCGACGGTTCCTAGGGGGCGGCAGGCGGCGATCGAGGGGGAACGAGTAGGGTCAGGATTTGGTGGGATACAGGAACTCTAGTCTAGGACCGTCGCTCAGATACTGTAGAGACTTATATATGTTACGTTTTATTGTTTCCTAATTTCTATTTATATTTTGTAAGACTCTGTAATTTACCCAAGGGTTTTCTCCCTATATAAGAGACCCGAGGGCTCTATGGAATAAACACATCAGAGTATTCTAACATGGTATCAGAGCCATAACCCTAACCTAGGGTTCTCCACCGCCGCCCCCCCCCTCTCTGTCTACCGGCGCCGGCTAGGGTTTCGCCGCCCCCCCTTCCCGGGCCCCGAGAACCCCACCGCCGCCTCCCCTCCTTCGCCGGGTCGTCCCCAGCGCCGCCTCCTCCCAGCGCCGGGTTCCCCAGCGCCGCCCAGCCCCTCTCGCCGGCCCCATCTCCTTCGTCGGCCCCTCCCAGCGCCACCCCAGCGTCGGGCCCCTCCCAGCGCCGCCCTCCCCAATGCCGGGCACCCCCCCAGCGCCGCCCAGCCACCGTCATCTTCAAGTAGAGGCTTCCAACGCCTCTACTCGTGGCCGGGGTGCCATCTTCTCCCTAGCACTCGGCGTCAGGCTCGATTCAAGTGCATAATCGTCTACCTATGCACTTGAATCCTACAAGGTCTTGGTAGACACTTCTTTTCTTCGTCTATCAGTAGTTGTTCTTCTCCGGCATTATGTCAGATCAGAAGCTCGATATGCCCGCCATAGGTGCCTTCAAAGGTTCGGCACCAATCGTCAAGATGGACGGGACAAACTACGAACTGTGGGCGATGCAGTTCCTCAGTCTCATGAAGTCGTGTGGTAATAAGCATATTCTTACCGAGGATGAACCGTCGGAGAAGACATGGATCTATGCCTCATGGGAGGCTGATGATGCGTACGCCAAGGTGTGGCTCTCAGGTACGCTCACGACGGAGATAGCGAATGATGTCCTTCACCAGCCCACTGCTAAGGCGATGTGGGATATTTTGGCGATGACGTACTCTCAGGTACGCAACGAGACGAAGATGCTCCAGTTGCAGCATGATATATTTACCACGAAGCAGAATGGGAAGCCTCTTCATTCCCTGTACACGTCGCTTCGTGGCATGTTCGAGAAGCTCTATAGCACCATTCCCCTTACAGCCACACCGGAACAGCAGAAGACGTTCCGTAACGCCACTATGGTTGGCGTACTACTCGCTGTCCTAGATCCGGAGTACGAGGCAGCACGCGCTCAGATCCTAGCAGATGCCACCATCCCACCGATGGAAGAGGTATACAGGAGGCTCAGTCGCATACCCATTCCGTCCAATACAACGACTGCACCTCCATCAGCAATGGCAGTTTCCAGGGGACGTGGTGGTTCGTCCTCATTCCGTGGCAGAGGAAGTGGTGGACGTGGCCGAGGAGGTCGCATACGCTCTACGTGCTCATTCTATCGCCGTACTGGTCACTCGGAGGATACATGTTATTCCAAGCATGGCTTCCCTCCTTCTGCACGTGTCGCTGATCATGTTCAGTGTCCACCAGCATCTACTCCAGATCACAGGTTCGAGGAGCTAGTGGCACGGCTTCGTGATATCATGCCACAGTCATCGTCAGAGGGTGCTGACACCTCTGAGATTGCCGCTTCGGCATCTGCCAGTACATCTGCCTCTGCCACTGCCTCAGGTAGTCCTCCGGTCTCATATCATAACCATGATCTCACAGGTTGGATTGTTGATTCTGGAGCCACCCATCATCTATGTCATGATAGAGATATCCTGCAGTCCTATAGAGCTGTTCAGCCTGGTCGCTCTGTACTCATTGCTGATGGTACTCATTCCCCGATCGTCGGTCAGGGGGAGACGGATTTACTGCCCTCTTTGCACTTACAGAATGTTTTGCATGCACCAGAATTCTCTATGAATCTATTATCCATTAGTCAGATTACTAGAGATTTGCATTGTCGTGCTATATTTGATCCATCTTCTGTCATTTTTCAGGATATACTAACGGGCAGGGTGATTGGCTGTGGTTCTGAGCACAATGGCCTCTATCGTCTTGTACGGACCTCGTATGCTGGAGTCTCGCTACATTCTCAGGGCTCCGTCTCACCATATACCTGGCATCTTCGATTTGGTCACCTGCCACTACAGAAAATGCGCCACCTCCTGCCTCAGATATCTCCGGGTTCGTCTTTTCGTTGTGAAGCATGTCAGTTAGGGAAGCACCATCGGTCCAGCTTCCCCAGTCGTCAGGGTCGGAGCAGTCGCTCCCCATTTGAGTTATTTCACATAGATATTTGGGGTCCCAGTCGTGTCCCAGATCATCAGGGGCACATGTTTTATTTAGTTGTTGTTGATGATTTTTCTAGAGTGTCCTAGACTTTTCTTCTCAAAAATAAATCAGAAGCAGGAAGTGTTATTCAAAATCTTATTGTTAGAGTATTTGGTTGTGCGCCCTTTATGTTGTAGCAGGGTAAATGGATCCTGGAGAAGATCCATTTACCCCATCCAGTGTTTAGTCCCATACCGCTTGTGGGTGGGACTTGGAGGCTCTGGGAAGGCTATATAAGGAGCCCCAGACCTCCTGTACTCATTGAGAAAGTTCAATGAAAAACACGCCCCTTTGAGGGCTTCTCCCGTGGTTTCATCCTGCTCCTTCTGGAGTAGGGTTCCACGTAAAATCATGGTGTTTCCATGCTTATGTTTCTTGTTCTTATGCTCTGTTTATCAATCGCTTCCGCATTCTTCATATTTTATAACATGGTATCAGAGCGGGTTCGATTCTCGAGGAATTTTTTCTGTTCTTTATTTATTCGAGATTCGATTGTAATAGGTTGTTTGAGGATTACTATTCGTTCAAGAGTTGAGAGTCATTTTCTAACATGGGTTTTCTGGAAACCCTAAATCTGTACAAAGCCATCGTCGGTTTCCGCAAGATCTGAAGATCGTCTATTACAAAGTTCTCAGGGGTTTTCTTTCAAACCCTAAATCCAATTTTCAGGCGGCGACTTGCGCCACCCTTCGGCTCCCAGGCGAAGCCACAGCCGCCTCCGGTAGTGCTGATCTCCAGGCAGCGATCCAGAATACATCTCCTCATTGGCAGTGCATCCCCGATTGCGCGCACACCCAGGCGCAACCCCAGGCCACACAGGCGGGGCCCCCAGGCGATCTTGCGGCCTTCTCTCCAGACAGGCGGGGCCCTAGGTGCCACTGCACCCTCCTGGCGGCATCTGGTGACGCCAAAGCCGCTCCTGGCGGCGCTCCTCCTCCCTCAAAACACCTTCGGCGGCGCAGCCCGAGCTCCAGCGGCGGGGTCGACGCAAAGGTGGCGCGCCCTCCCTTGGCGTTGAACCCAAGTCGATCTGAGCCCGCACCTCCTGTAGCGCTACCAACCAAGGCGCCCTCCTCCTCCCTCGCGCGAAGTCCAGGTAGCGCGAGACTACTCCTGGCGGCGACGCGAGCTTCGGTGGCCTCTCCAATCTACCATGCGGCGGCGGCAAGAAACCCCAACAGGAGGGGCGGCAGGCATTAAAGGAGAGGGTCCCCCGTGGAAACCCTAAAAATAAGCGGTATGTTCAAAAAAATATCCGATTGAAAGTAAAGCAGGGGGTCCGAAAGAAAAGGAAGGGGGCCTGAAAAAAAAGGGCTATTGATATGGGCCGATGGTTCAAAAGAAAATGGTAGAGGCCCATTGAAAAGAAAAAAAGGGGGGCAGGCTCAAGTGAGCCGTATGCCAAGATTTAAAAAAAAATCATTATTTTGCTATTGAGTCCATGTGGGGCCGATGATTGTGAAAAAAAAAGGAGAGAGAGGAGCTGCAATATTGTTGGACCCATGTGGCCGTATATTTTTTTTAAAAAAAAAGGCGCGTACAAGAAAAAGCCGTACGCAAGTATTTCAAAAAAAAATAATAAAAAAAATGAAAGCCGAAAAATAAAAAGGTTGAAACGGCTTAAAAAAATTGAAAAAAAATGACGGCTTAAAAAAAATTTTTGGAAAAGCCGCAAGAAATTGTTATGAATTTTCATGTTTACCCCTATTTGTCTTGTCTTCTCCCAACTTGGTCGATTCCAATTTCCGACAAGTATGGGAGAAAGGGGGAGTATATATGTAGAGTCACAGGTTTTGTATACCAGATGCGGATTTATATTTCCAGACCGATCAGATTCCAGACTCTACAGTTCAGATCCAGTTTCAGACTCGACGATTGTCTTCCGAGTCCAGTTTCAGACACGCACGAGTGTGCGGTCATTGTCAGATGAGCATAAGTTGCCATCGTTTGTTTCGAGGTCCCCATCATTCTTCTAGTTGTCAGGGCAGAGTTTTCATGTGAGCCATAGGGACTCCAGAAGAGAGGACCATTCCTTATGTCATATGTTGGCAAGGGTTTTCATGTGGTATCATAGGTACACCAGAGCAGTACACCATTCTCTGAGCCAGATGGGAGAGACCCAGTTCTCCGACGAGGAGACTTCAGGCGCAAGTTCAGACTCGATGGTCAGGTTACGAGTCTTCAGTTGACTCACACTCCAGCCCGTTCGTCCTCCTCACCTGCACGGCATGAGAAGCAACGTCCTCGACTGCAGCATGTGCGCGTTGGGTTGATATTGTCCGTAGTGTCCTGTAGAGTTGAGTTGAGTTTATTTCTGTCTGTCCAAGCTGAGCATTGCATGCTCCAGCTTGAGGGGGAGTGTTAGAGTATTTGGTTGTGCGCCCTTTATGTTGTAGCAAGGTAAATGGATCCTGGAGAAGATCCATTTACCCCATCCAGTGTTTAGTCCCATACCGCTTGTGGGTGGGACTTGGAGGCTCTGGGAAGGCTATATAAGGAGCCCCAGACCTCCTGTACTCATTGAATAAGTTCAATGAAAAACACGCCCCTTTGAGGGCTTCTCCCGTGGTTTCATCCCGCTCCTTCTGGAGTAGGGTTCCACGTAAAATCATGGTGTTTCCATGCTTATGTTTCTTGTTCTTATGCTCTGTTTATCAATCGCTTCCGCATTCTTCATATTTTATAACACTTATCAATGAGGTTCAAAATGTTTTTTCGTCTACTGTTAAGTATGTGCGTACTGACAATGCCTTGGAATTTTGCACTCGTTCTCTTGCTCGCTTTCTTTCTTCTAAAGGCATTATTCACCAAACCACATGTGCATACACATCTCAACAAAATGGTGTTGCAAAACGAAAGCATAGACACTTTCTTGACATTGCTCGCGCATTACTTATTCAAAGTTCCGCACCCTTATCTTTTTGGGGGGATGCTATCCTTACAGCATGCTATCTGGTCAACCGCATGCCTACAACTGTACTTGGCGAAAAGTCTCCTTTCTCTCTTTTATTTCCTGACAAAGAATTGTTTACACTTACACCTCGGGTCTTTGGTACTGTTGCGTTTGTCCACCGGTTATGTCCAGGACTTGATAAGCTCTCTCCTAGGGCTATCAAGTGTGTTTTTGTGGGCTACTCCAGGACACAGAAAGGATATCGTTGTTATGATCCCATTCATAACAAATACTATGTGAGTGCTGACGTTACCTTTTTCGAACCAGTCATGTACTTCTCCCCTGCAGGTGAAAGACTAATCTCCTCCACATCCACGGACTCTCATGTCTATGTGCCTCCACCTCCAAGTCTGAGTCAATCCTCTAATCCACCTCCACCACCACCACCACCTCCAATTATACCATTTCCTAAGTTCTATACAAGGCGAACAGGGCCAGCTCAAGCTACATGCCCACCATCCAGCACGCCTCAGGTATGTTCTGATGTTACCACTAATGATGGATTAGCCAATGCACCGGTGCAGGAGTCTTTACAACAGGAGGAGGATCCGCCAGTCATAGACGATCTTGATCGGCCTATAGCTCAAAGGAAGCCAAGGCGACAGTGTGCTTCGTACCCGCTTGCTTCTCAAGTCTCATTTCATCGTCTCAATGGGGACTTCCAGAAGTTCGTAGCTGCTGTCTCGTCTGTTGAGATTCCACGGACCTATCAAGATGCCATGAAGATTGATTGCTGGCGTCTAGCCATGGAAGAGGAGATGCGTGCTCTGCAGTCTCGAGGGACTTGGTCTCTTGTTCCCATTCCTTCAGGTGCTCCTGTGGTGAGTTGCAAGTGGATCTTTACGGTGAAATATCATGCGGATGGACGTCTTGATAGGTACAAGGCAAGACTTGTAGCACGGGGATTTACCCAGACATATGGGGTAGATTACATGGATACTTTTTCACCGGTGGCTAGACACTCCACTCTTCGCATCCTCCTATCTATTGTTGTGGTACGTAACTGGACCATTTTTCAGCTTGACGTCAAGAATGCTTTTTTGTATGGAGACCTACAGGAGGAAGTCTACATGCAGCAGCCACCAGGATTTGCTGTTGAGGGGGAGACTCAGATGGTGTGCAGACTTCATAAGGCTATCTATGGCCTTAAACAAAGTCCCCGAGCATGGTTCCAGAAGCTGTCTCAGCTAATTGAAAAACAGGGGTTCAGGAGATCAAATGCGGACCATTCATTGTTCATCCAGAAGACCCCTAGAGGTACAGTTGTTGTTATGATATATGTTGATGACATCTTGGTCACAGGAGATGATGCTTAGGGGATTGAGATAACCAAGTCCCTGTTGGGAAACCAGTTCATTACGAAGGATCTGGGCACGATACGATATTTTCTGGGGATAGAGTTTGCACGAAATGCACAAGGAATGGTGATGACTCAAAGAAAATATGTCACGGACTTGCTAGCTGAAGCAGGAATGACTGGATGCAGACCTTCAAGTACACCTATGGACCCAAGCATGAAGCTGTACGATGATGATACCGAGGAGGTGGACAAAAGAAGGTACAGAGAGATGGTGGGTAAGCTCTTATATATTACTATAACTCGACCGGATATTACCTTTGCAGTAAACCGGGTGAGTCAATTTGTGGAGCAGCCAAGGCAAGTTCATATGGATGCCTTGTATATGATATTGAGATATCTGAAGTCTTCCCCAGGCACAGGGTTGCTATTTAGGAAAGATACGGATCTATCTATTTCAGCTTGTGCAGATGCAGATTATGCAGGATGTCCAAGGGATCGTAAATCCACTTCTGGATTTGCTATCTTTATAGGAAGCTCTTTAGTTTCTTGGAAAAGCAAGAAACAGACTGTTGTGGCGAGGTCCAGTGCGGAATCCGAGTACAGAGCCATGGCACAAGCAACTGCAGAAATGATGTGGGTTAGAGCAGTCTTAGAAGATCTGACTGTAGATGTCCCCTTGCCTATGAATCTCCAATGTGACAATCAGGCAGCATTATTTATTGCCAATAATCCAGCTTTTCACGAGAGAACAAAGCACATCGAGGTGGATTGTCATTTTACTAGAGATATGATTCAGAAGGGCTTCATCTCCACCTCTCATGTCAGTTCAGAGGATCAGACGGCTGACATATTCACCAAACCACTGCTCAGAGGACCTTTCCAGAGATGTTCTTCCAAGCTGAGCATGATAGATATCTATGCTCCATCTTGAGGGGGAGTGTAGAGACTTATATATATGTTACGTTTTATTGTTTCCTAATTTCTATTTATATTTTGTAAGACTCTGTAATTTACCCAAGGATTTTCTCCCTATATAAGAGACCCGAGGGCTCTATGGAATAAACACATCAGAGTATTCTAACAGATACCATGTAAAAGGAAAATAATGAATTGCAATAACGAGAGGCCCTAGGGTTCTCTTATATAGGAGAGGAACCCGTTGGATAAATTACAAGACGAAAGGAATAGAATATATAAAAACAATAAGAAAGATAACTAATATCTCAACAGGTACCTCGAGATCATATACGTTGCATCCATGTATACCTGTCGAGCTGCTCCATGAACTGGCTAACCTGACTAACCGCGAAGGAGATGTTTGACCTAGTGATAGTAACGTAGAGATGCTTTCCCACCAATTATATGTATTTTCTCCTATATACCTCCTCTATATCATCATCGTATAGCCTCATGCAAGGATACATAAGAGTAGTAGCAGGTTGACACACAATCATGCATGTCTCAACTAGCACGTATGTAACATTTCTTTGGGTCATCACAAGACCATGATGATTCCTAGTAAACTTTAAACCCAAGAAATACAGTAGGGCGCCAAGATCCTTGGTGACAAATTGTCGGCCTAGAAATTCCTTTGCCCTTTTGATCTCATGCACATCATCTCCTATACCAAGTATATCATCAATATACACCATGGTAACAATTATACCTTTGGAGGTTCTCTGTACAAACAGTGAACAATCTACATTTGATCTCTTGAATCACTGCTTCTCAATCAGATCTGAGAGCTCCTGAAACCATAACCTTGGACTCTGCTTAAGGTCGTATATTGCCTTCTGAAGTCTATAAACATGCTGACACTCCCCCTCAGCAACAAAATCCAATGGTTGCTGCATGTAGACTTCTTCCTAGAGATACCCATACAGGAATGCATTTTTAACATCAAGCTGAAATAAAGGTTGATCACATACCACAACAAATGAAAGAATTCGTAGAGTGGAGTGGCAAGCAACATGGGAAAATGTGTCCATATAATACACCTCATAAGTCTGAGTAAATCCTCGTGCAACCAATTTAACCTTGTAACCATCAAAACTCTCATATGCATGGTGTTTCATTGTAAACACCCATTTGCAACTGACAATAGACTTCATATTGGGAGCAGGGACCAAACTCCAGGTATCACGCGACTGTAGTGCAATGATTTCTTCTTCCATGACCAAACTTCACCAACTGTCTCTCAAGACCTCCTAGTAATTCCATGGAATCTCCACGGCAGATAAAGCAACGACAAATCTCATGAATTCCCCTGACAAGCAATGAAAGGAAACCTGTAAAGCGAGAGGATATGAGGCACATGTATGATCCTGCTTCCGAAGTGCGATAGGTACATCAAGGTCATTGAGAATCTTCTCAATCTGTATGCCAGCCTCCTGCAAAGCTTCCTCCTCAGACACATCTCCAGACCCATCGTTAGAAACATTATACTCAGAACAAACCTTAGACATGCTAGATGACGAATGATGACGATGAGCAGAAGCAGACCAACATGTATAGTATCGTGATAAGGGTAGAGCTAGGACTATGGGAGGTGGCAATACCGGGAGAGGTGATGGAGGTGGAGCAGGAGGTGTAGGTGATGACAGAGTGGGAACCACATGCGTAGATGGTGGTGATCGGCTTGTAGGAGGAGGTGGCATGTAGACCACATCATCTGAATCTGATGATTTCAACCTATCACCTGTAGGAAAAAAATACATCACTGACTCAAAAAATATGACATCAACACTAACATAATTTCTTGCACAATGGATCATAGCATCTATATCCCTTTTGCGTCATGGAGTACCCAACAGAAACACATTTGACAGCTCAAGGAGAGAGCTTGTCAAAACCTAGAGGCATCTGATGGACAAATGCAACAGAACTAAAAACATGATGAGTGAGTGAGAATAACTCCTCTGAAAATACCAGGGAGAAAGAAATTTTCTCGCCTAGTACAGATGAGTGCATGCGATTCACAAGATAACAAGCTGTGAGAGCCGCAACACCCCAGAACGAATATGGGGAACAACTCTGAATAATAAGTGTTCGAGTAACATCAAGTAAGTGGTGATACTTTCTTTCTGCAATACCATTCTGTTGATAAGTGTAGGCACATGATGTTTGATGAACAATATCACGAGAAGAAAAGAATTGAGAGTGCATGGGTACAGAATTCCAATACATTATCAGTTCTCACAAGTTTGACAGAAGAAGAAAAAACATTATGCACTTCATTGATAAAAGTTGTAATCACATTCCCAACCTCAGGTTTATTCTTCAATTAAAAGATCCATGATAAACGAGAAAAATCAACAGCAACTAGATAAAACATGTGTCCTTGGTGACCGGGAACACAACTTGGACCCCAAATGTCAACATGAAATAACTCAAAAAGGGAGTTACTCTAATGACTAAGAAAAGCAGACCGATGGTGCTTCCCCAACTGACATGCCTCTCATTCGAAGGATGAACGAAGTGAGATCGGAGGGAGAACTTGAAGCATCTTCTGAAGGGGAAGATGACCAAAGTACATGTGCCACAAGAAAAGAGAGATTGGTCCTATAGAATGAGAGCATAAGCATGCATATTGCGTTCAGACCAGTCGATAGAGGACTCCCCGCTCATAGCTACAGCCAGTCACCCTGCCTGTAAGAATGTCCTGAAATACAAGAGAAGATGGGTTAAAATAGCCCGGTAGTGCAAATCTTTCGTCATCTGACTAATAAAAAATAAATTTATATAAAAGTCATATGCATGCAACACATTCTGCAGACGCATCGAAGATGTCTAACTAATCTCCCCTATTCCTGTGATCAAGGAATGAGTCCCATCGGCTGTGATAATAGTTCTCCCTGGAGGAACATGTATGTAAGCTGCGAGCTGATCTGTGTCTCCACACAAGTGATGTGTCACCCCAGAGCCCATAATCAATTCTTTAATATCATATCCATGACAAGTAGTAAGAGCATAGATGCTACCTGAGGTACTGGCAGTGGCAGAGGTACTGGCAGTGGCAGAAGCAACAACATCTGAGTAGCCTCCTAGAGCGGGCGAGAAAGAAATGAAACTAGCAAGAGGCATAATGTCCCTCAATTGAGCTACTAGGACGTCAAACCTCTGATCCGAAGGAGTTGCAGGAGACTCAACCTGCTCCGTTACGCGAGCCGATGCAGGAAAATCATGCTTGGAGTACATGTATCCTCTGTGTGCCTAGAGCAATGATAGTAAGTTCAGGGTTGACGAATACAACATCCTCTACCGGTCTACGACTACGAAGCTGAGAAGAGTACCCTCTATCACGAGAGGTTGTCATCGCAAAAAAGGTCCGAGTAAAACCAGGTGGTGAGACAGTGATTCTGCTAAGTCTACGGAAAGCTTCCTCCATAGGAGGAATAGTAGCATCCGTCAGTATCAGCAAACAAGCCGCCTCTTACTCTGGATCAAATGTTGTTATGAATACACCAACCATAGTGGCATTGATGTATATCTTCTGTTGCTCAAGAGTAGATGAAAGAGGCATAAAACTATGGAGCTTCTCGAACATTCCACATAGGGAAGTGTATAGCGAATGGAGGGACCATATGTTCTGCTTGATAGTAAATATGTCATGATGTACCTGCAGGATCTTTATCTCATTCCTCGCTTAGGAATATGAGACTACAAGTATATCCCACATAGCCTTAGCGGTGGGCTAACATAACACATCATTAGCAATCTATGACATCAATGTACTAGATAACCAGACTTGTGCGTAAGAATCATCTGCCTTTCACAAGGCATTGGCCCCAGTTTTCTGAGGCGGCTCTTTCTTGGTAAGAATGTATTTCCTACCCATAGACTTCATGAGGCTCATGAACTGCGTGTGCCATAACTCGTAACTCATTCCGTCCATCTTAATAATTGACGATGGACCTCTAAAAGTGCATGTGGTGGGGATATCGACTTTGCTCTCTGATATACTGCCGGGTGAAGAAAACTAGGTTTGTAGACAAAAAAGTGTCTCTATATAGATATACGGGGATTTGATTGCATGTGCAGACTCAAGATGCAACCAATCCCATCAACAAGGAGCGGATGGAGATGGAAGTTGCATGCAGACCACATGTAGTGGTCGCAGAGAGAGAACTAGATAGCGACAACAATGGTGAGAGGACTCAGTGATGGCAGAAGGGGAGAGAGAAAGAGATAGACCTCGGCGGTGGCGACGAAACCGAGAAAGAGAACTCAGCAGTGGCGATGGTGGGGTTTAAAGGTGGCGGCTAGGGTTAGGGTTAGGGTATAAAAGTTCCGGTCGAGAACCATTACTCTGATACGATGTTGGGAAAAGAATGAGAATAGTTTATTCCACGGAACCCTAGGACTCTCTTATATAGAAGATAGACCTATGGGTAAATTACATAAGATGTACGAAAATAAAATAAACTGAGAAAACAGTACACAAACATAAACATATCTCTGTATTATCTGCAGGATTTTTAGTGCCCGTCCACGACCGATAGACCGATGCTCCAAATTGTTATTGGTATCAGTCAACTTCATCGAGCATCGACTACTATTCCACGATGTACTTTCCTCCTCTATAGTTATTCTTCTCCAGCCACGATATGGTATCGCAACGACTACTACAGACATAATTGAGGTTGTTTTCTGGTGACCTGAAAGTCACAGACAGTGGTTCTTCAAATAGGGTGTCTCTATCCTCGTCCAAGCGGAGTGTCTCTATCGCCATCTCTTAGAGGTATCGAGTGAAGATGTGAAGTGTTATTTTCCTTTGTTCCAAGATGCAGCTTTCTCAACTTCAACTTGATGAGGAGTACTGGAGTATGTAATAGAGGGATAATTGGATCCCCCACTCGTGTTTAGTCTCATGTCTACTATCAATGGGACTTCAGTCTATCAGTAGGCCTATATAAAGAGCCCCACACTACTCATTGAGAAATTCTAATAGAAGATCTGATCCTTTGATGCCTTCTCCCATGGCTTCATCTCGCTCCTTAAGGAGTAGGGTTCCATGTAACAAGATGTTTATGTTTGATTTTGTCTCTGGTTATCAATTTGCTTCCGTGTTTATTTATTCAACAAACATAATACAAGATATTCAAGAATAAACCTTAAAATCAAATTTGTGGAAAAATTCTTCTCTTCTCGAACTTGAATAGATCTCGAACATAAGAATAACAATCAGAATAAATATTCACAAATGAATCAAGAACCAAACCTGCTCAGATACCATGTAGAAAAGGATAATGCGGAAGCGTAACATCATAGATAAATAAAAGAACTATGGAAGAACATTGGGATTTTACATAGAACCCTACACCATGAGGAACGGGATAAAACAACAGGAGAAGACCTCTCAAGGGTCGGATACTCTGTATTACTCTCTCTCTCACAGCTGATACAATGGGTGTGGGGCTTCTTATATAGCTCCACAGACAGACTAAAGTCTCACTAATAGTAGATGTGAGACTGACATGTGGATGTGGTAATTGGACCCTGGAGGGATCCAATTACCCATCTCTACACATGACGCATACTTCAACAAAGTTGCATATGGTGTGAACTCATTTTCTGAAGCTTTTGTGGTTTGTGGGGTTAACTTCAATATCACGGGCATGGATCTTTCCCCTCCCCCCTTTATTTGTTGATTTGCAGGGAACATGTGTTTAGAGATTTAAGACCTCTTGGCATCAATGCTCTCTTTCTCGTGATCATACTTTGATCACACACCTAATTGTTGGGATTTTGGTGAGGGTGTCAAGTGAGCAGTCTAGTTCAATTCGACAATTCGTGATTGCTTGAGGACAACTTCAATGAATGGGCATCATGATGTTGTTAAGAGGAGGGAGGAGTGCAGTCATAGGAGGAGGTTGTTCACCTCCTCGCCCTTGAGGATGACAATGAGTTTGTTTGGAGGAGAAGGTGGCCAAAGGGAGCATCATGGATCTTGCTTGAGGACAAGAAAAGAGAAGTGAAGTTGTAGTAGTAATCCATGCATGTTTGGCTAAAGGAGGGTGATGCCGATACTCAACTTTTCATGCCACGAATAATGGAAGAAGGCACAAGTTGATACACTTGATAGAGGTGGGAGAGGAGGTGGTTGAGTACAATCTAGCCATCAGGACAGTGCAGCGAGGCACTTTCGTAAGCTAAGTAGGAGGGTTTCTCTTTGTGGCAGGAGATGGGTTGGCATTGACAAGCATGTGTTGAGGTTGTCTAAGATGCCGAGGTCTGAGTTGGTGAAACCTTTCACTTCTGAGGAGGTTTGTATCGTGATTTTTGCCTTGAACACCTATTGTCCCAACTACATACGGTTTCTTGTTTATCTCTTGCTGGGAGTTCTGGAGTTGGTTGGGCAAGAGATTGTTGTGGTCATCAAGAAGTTGGGTTGGTGAACAAAGGCTTTGAGCAACTGAATATCTCTTTTATGTTTCTTTCTCCTAAGAAGGATGTGGTGTTGTAGCTTGAGGACATAATGGTTATTCCACTGTCAGCGTTATTTACCTTATTGTAGAAAAGGTCCTTGCAAATCGACTCTAAGTGGTGTTAGGCTCCATTATCATACCTATACATAAGGTTTTCATTCCTAATATGCACATGATGGATGTGATGGTGAGAGCATCTGAGATTGTCGTTGATTGGAGATAACTAAAGATGAAAGACTCGCTTTGGAAAGTAGGCTTCTCCAAGGCATACAATTGTATGGATTGGAGATTTATCCGGGCATCCCTCTCACGTTGAGAATTCCATGAGTGGATAAGCTGGATGAAAAGGTATGTGATGACTTCATATATGGTGCTGATGAGCGACAAACAGGTAGGTAGTTTTTCAACCCTAAAGGGAGTTTCACCATGAATATCCAGTAGACCCTTTTGTTCTCTGTCATTATAGCATATGCACTTTCCAAGATGACCTCATGCCATTACTGGAGAGTTGTTTTCGGGTTGGAGATGTTTCTATACCTTTGCTTTAATATAAATATGATACCTTTTTATCGAGAAAGGTGCTAGGATAAGCACGTAGGTAGTTTTTCAACCCTAAAGGGAGTTTCACCATGAATATCCAGTAGACCCTTTTGTTCTCTGTCATTATAGCATATGCACTTTCCAAGATGACCTCATGCAATTACTGGAGAGTTGTTTTCGGGTTGGAGATGTTTCTATACCTTTGCTTTAATATAAATATGATACCTTTTTATCGAGAGAGGTGCTAGGACAGCGGAAGTGATCATCATGGTCCTGGATCTTTTTGGGGTTACATCGAGCATGTGGAACGATGACAAATCCATATTCGTTCCTTTTTAGATGGAGGCAAATATTGGTTCATGCATCGTGGATCTTAGGACTCATAAGGTTAATCACTCCCCTATTAGCTACTTCGGTATTCCCCTAATGGGTGGACTACTGTGTTAGTGTGATTGATTACATGTGATTGAGAAGATGGAGCGGAGGCTTGCAAGGTGGCATTGACTTGCTTGTCGGGGGGATGCCTCGTGCTTCTGAAGGTGGTGTTATCTACTACTCCAGTGTTATTTCTATCTACTTGCATTCTTCCGGTCGAAGTTTTTAGGGGCATCTAGACACTTTAATGCATAGTTTTTTCGGGAGGCAAGCATCGATGCTGTTCTTGGGATGCCTTTGGTAAACTGGAGGATGGTGATATTGGTCAACGAAGATGGTGACCTTGGGATGAGGAGCTTGAAGGAAATGTAAGGGTCTTGCTGACCAAGTAAGTATCGCAAATCCGGGGTGAGGCTCAAACATGCTGACTGTAATGTTATGTGATAACTACAAGGTCTCGACGGATTTATCTATGTAGGTAGTGACGATCGTGTGCTCCGTCTAACTTTTGAAAGGATATTTTTTCGGCATTGTATGTTGTCTTAAATTTCTTCATACTAATTTTAAGAGATGGGAGAGGTTTCTATTTCTGGCTTAACATGATTGGACTGGGCATGTCATGCTTTTTGGCTGCTTCCCTGTCTCTTTGTTATGGGAGTGAATGGTGGGTTGTTTCTTGGCGAGGCTTGGGATGGGTATGATTGTTACCCATGATTTTTCCCAAAATTGTCGCATCAGCTGAGACGGTAGCTGAGTTACTGGTGTTGATGTGGGTTCTTTTCTAAAGTGGGGAGGCCTATTGTTGAGCCTGACCACTAGACCTGGAGGGAAATTGCTTCTCGGTTCGGAAGGCGTACAAAGCCTTATATGCGATCACTGTCTTTTATCAAAGTATTCTCTTCATGGAGTTCAGACATATTTGGAGGTGGAGGATCTCGTTGTCGTTGCCGATCAAGGTGTTCTTATGGTTGATGAGACGAGATCTAATGATGATGGACCCTCTGAGGGCTAGATTCTTTCAAGGGACAGACGGATCCTGCCAACGGTGTTTGGATGCACTTGAGGATGCGGATGAATTATCCTTTTGATGTGGTTCCTCCAATGAGGTGTAGGCAGTGACAAATCTAGACATGGTTGTGACAGATGGTGCCTCTACCTTTTGGGAATTCTTGGATCCCCAACGTACTAAGGCAGATTATGTTAGGATTTGTGCTGTGGCCATTTTGTGAGCCTTGTGGCTTGCTAGAAACAGGAAAAAAATCATGGTGAAAGGTTCTACGTAGATAATATCATAGAACATGCAAGGATCCTTATCTTTGAAATTGTTATACGTCAACTTGTGAATAAAAGTTTGAGTAGACATCATATTGGCACATCGCCCATTTTATTTCAAAAAAAATCTATGTGCATGTGCATAGATAATTCTTTGATGTTTACACACATTTATACAAATGCAAGCATAGTTACACACATGGGATCATATTTCGTCGAAGTTCGGCCGAATTTCGGTCGAATTTCAATTTCGGTGGGTGACCGAAATTCAGCCAAAATGGCCTATATCGGCCGAAATTTTGGGGTCCTAGTTCAAAAACCAACCGAAATGATCGAAATTTCAGTTGAATTTTGATCGAAATTCAGCCGAAATTTCGTTTCGGTCGGTCACCGAAACAAAACCAAAATCCGGCATTTAAGGCCTTGGTTACACATAGATAGATATTACACTGACACTGAAACTGTGAGAGGGAGAAATGAAACTGGCAGAATGCAACAACTAGATACCTTCCTAATTCCTATGATGTTTTGCAGAAGAGCTGGGTGATACTGCTTGAGAGGACTTCTTACGCTTGGAAGCACTGGTTGACTGCTGCAACAATATGCGAGTATAATACTCCTGAAAACTCAATCCACGTTTAACCCGAGAACTAGGGTTTGGAAGTTAAAAAGAAATTATAAGATTTTTCCTGGACTAATGTGAGGGACATCCCAACAGTCTTAATTTTCACCGTTTTAACTTATTAAGCATGATATTGGATTTAGCAAATCTGCATAAAGGAAACCACCAAAACAAGAAGGTATCTCAATGCAATCAGAAATCCCAGCCGACCTGTTTACTCTCAACTAGTAGGATATCAGTTGTAGAAGCATGAGGAGCAATCATGAAATCCAGTAACGTAACTATAAGATCTTCCTGCAGAAAAGTTAAAGAAGAAGAACTTTCAGACCGAATCAACAAGGTAACACCACTCTTGTGTTTATGGATAAAAAAATAACAATGATGCACTGTTCAGATCTGTCATAAAAGTTACTGGTAACCTTTCTTGCGGAAGTGCTTGAAACAGGCATGTCAAGGACATCGCATAAATCTAATAACTGGTCCATTGTGCATTTGTCAAGCTTTTCTTGTACCTTTGTCATTTGCTTTTCCTAAAGAAAATACAATCTCTTAGAATACAAGAAAATAATTAAATATGGAAGAAAATAACTAAGCAAGCAATCTTCTTCTAAATATGCATCTTGCCTCGTTTTCATGCCGCACAAAACCAGAAAATTTGAGGACGTGGCTTTTGAAATCAGCAGCCTGCCAAAAAATAGTTTATTTCACATACTTGAATATTCGCATGGAATTAAACTTAAACTCAGATATAATGAGTATCACCTAATCTCATGATCTTATTAAAGAGATTTTAAATATCAATATTAGAATACTAATACTCTTCTCTTATGAAGTCAACAGATGATTTTCTAAGATCATTATGAATAGTAATCCTCAATCAATTGATCCTTGAATATAATCTTCTACTTATATATATATATATATATATATATATATCACTAAAGATAAGTTGTGACAAATACCAGATCTGTAAGTCAACTACGGAAGAGATTGAGAAAGGAACGAGTGGTCAAGCAAGTGAAAATGTTGGGAATCGGTGATGATTGATAATTAATAGTCTCGGTCAAAGGGGACCCTTATACTTGCCCGTACGAGGGCGCGGTGACCTTCAGTTGGGCAGGAGATAGGAAACCTAATAGGGCAGCGGCCGCCTAGAGTGCGAGTCTAGGATCGCAGTCCTTTTTACGATTTTTACAGGAGCTCATAGTATTTTTACGCTTCATTGGGATCCAGGTTTTAACTAGTTCCGCTGACCCTGTTTCAGTAGGGTGCCTAGACAGGATGACCCTTGGTTTTGGTTTTTAGCGTTCTTTTTGCCCGTACCGGTCGGGCCAATTTCTGGAGTAACTTAATCTGGAGTCTCTCTCAGCCATCTCAGGGGCGTAGTTTGGGAATGTCTAGACCGCTCCTGGACCGTACTTTCACTGGGAGGGTGAGACGGAAGTGCCTCTTAGGAGGCTTCCTCACCGCTCAGTTTCGGTTACAGTTCTACTAGTAGGTCATGGCCAAGAAAAGATGGTTGACAGTTGGAGTTGAGGTTGGTTACAGTTGAACTTAGTTACTATTGAGAGTTGGTTACAGTTGATTTGGCTATAGTTGAGCTTTGCTACAATTGAGTTTGGTATTGTTCTTGAGTTTTGGTTATTGTATCACCAGTAAGTCTGGCAAGTAAAAGATCATGAGAAAGAAATCATCAATCATCATCAATCATTGATCATTGTCATTTGATCAAAATTTAGAATTACTATTACGGATGTTAGGAGAAGCTGGTGGATGTGTTGGGAACTTAGTTCGGATGCATTATACTCCACCACATGCCTACGGAGGCACCTCAAACCTAAAGTATTCTTTACACCTTAAAGATAAAATGTGAGGTCACACTCAGATCAAGACCACAAACTAGTCACTGAGCGTGAGAAACTAAGACAAAGATAAAGATCAGATCAGATATTCGTCATCTACAATCCCAAAATCCATCAACTGAGTTATATGTGATAAAAAGTTAATAACATACATATACAACAACAACAACAAAGCCTTTTCCCACAATTAAGTAGGGTTGGCTACATGGATTTTTCGCCTCCATTCATATCTATCTTGGGTCAATCTCGGGCTTATATCCACAAAACTAAGATCCCTTCGTATGGTCGCTTTCCAACACTTCTTGGACCATCCTCGCCCTCTCTTAGGCGGCTCAACATCCCAACTCTCGCATCTCCTAACTGGTGCATCAGTTGATCTTCTTTGCAAATGTCCAAACTATCTTAAGCGGTTTTCTCGCATCTTATCCTCGATCGGAGCTACACCAACTTTCTTTCTGATTGCATCATTCTGAATCCGATCTTTACGTGTGTATCCACACATCCACCTTAGCATTTTCATTTCTGCTACATTCATTCTTTGCACATGTCTAAATGGTTCACATGCCAACATTCAGATCCATAAAGCATAGCAGGTCTCACGACTGCTTTATAAAACTTTCCTTTAATTTTTAAAGGAATTTTCTTATCACAGAGACAGCAGAGGCTACTCTCCACTTTAACCAGCCTGCATTTATTCTATCAGTAACATCTCCATCAATGTCCCCATCATGTTGCAGAATAGATCCCAGATATCTAAAGGAATCTCTCTTCTGAATGTTATCATCACCAATCTTCACATCGATTCCTTCACCATTGCTTCCATCAAAGGTACACTCCATATATTCTGTCTTAGCCATACTTATACGAAATCCTTTAGTCTCCAACTCATGTCTCCAGACCTTAAGCTTCTCATTTGG
The DNA here is from genome assembly GCA_037367405.1 of Ottelia alismoides. Lineage (NCBI taxonomy): Eukaryota > Viridiplantae > Streptophyta > Magnoliopsida > Alismatales > Hydrocharitaceae > Ottelia > Ottelia alismoides. The sequence continues at coordinate 462,998 of JAZKJV010000333.1, forward strand.
ATTTGGATCCGTCTTAGCCCTACTTATACGAAATCCTTTAGTCTCCAGACCTCAAGCTTCTCATTTACTCCATCTCTAGTCTCGTCAATTAACACAATATCATCAACAAATAACATACAACAAGGTAACTCATCCTGAATGTGACTTGTCAACTCGTCCATAATCAAAGTAAAAGAAATGGACTCAAAGTAGAACCTTGATGTAAACCAATGTTGATGTCAAAATATCCAGTCTTCCCAGACAGGGTCCTTACACAAGATAAAGCCCTATCATACATGTTCTTTATGAGGTTAATGTATAGGACAGGTACTTATCTCTTCTCCAAAACTCTCAACAATATCTCTCGTGGGACAAAATTATAAGCCTTCTCCAAATCAATAAAGATCATATGGAGGTTCTTCATTTTAGCTCTATAAATCTCCATTGTTCTCCTCAGCAAATGGATGGCTTTAATCGTTGAACGACCTGACATGAATCCAAATTGAATTTTCTTTTACGCTGGAAACTTGCCTCGACCTTCTTTCGATCACACGTTCCCAAATTTTCATAGTATAACTCATCAACTTGATACCTCTATAATTTGAACAATTTTAAATGTCTCCTTTATTCTTATAAAGAGGCACCACGATACTCCTCCAATCTTCAGGCATTTTCTTGCTTCACCAAATAACATTGAATATATTCATAAGCCAAGTCAAACCACGCTCACCTAAAACTCTCCAAACTTCTACAGGGATGTCATACGGTCCTACACCTTTCCCGGGTCTCATAACCTTCAAAGCCTCCTCTACTTCCTTTCTTTGTATCTGTCTATAGCTTGCACGATTCAAGTAACTTCACTACTAGCTAGATCACCCAAAGTGATTTCTCTATTTCCTTCCCAAATGAAAAGTCTATGGAAGTACTGCTCACATCTAGTCTTTATATCCTTCTGAGTAACAAGCACATGACCTTCCTCGTCCTTAATGCATCTCACTTGAGAAAGGTCTTTGGTCTTTCTTTCTCTTGCTTTGGCCAACCTGAATATATCCTTCCGTCCCTCCTTAGAGTTTAGATTTTTATACAAAACTTCATAAGCTTTTGACTTAACTTCGTTTACAGCCTTCTTTGCTTCCTTCTTCGTTATTTTGTAGTTTGTGACAGTTTCCTCTGTTCTATCCTTAGACATAGCTATAAAGCAAGCTCTTTTTTATTTTTAGCTTCTCTTGCACCCCTTCACTCCACCACCAAACCTACTTCTGACCTGGAGCTTCTCCCTTTGACTCGCCTAGCATCTCTTTGGCTACCTTTCAGATACAAGATGCTACTACCTCCCACATCTCGTGTGCACTACCGTTACAATCCCAAGATAAGTCTTCTAAAACCTTCTCCCTGAAGTTCGCTTGCTTCAGTGGAAGATTCCACCATCTAGTTCTAGTTATCTTAGAAACCCTTCTTTTCTTTACCAACCCTTTCATATGTACATCCAAGACTAACAAGCGATGTTAGGTTATCAAAATCTCTCCTGGGATTATTTTACAGTCTTTACAACACAACCGATCTCTTCCCTCAACGCAAGGTAATCTATCTGTGTTCTAGTTGGCCCACTCTTATAAGTAATTAAATGTTCCTCCCTCTTCTTGAAGAGAGTGTTTGCTATGAAAAAATCATATGTCGTTACAAAATACAGGATGGCTTTTCCCTCTTCATTTTTATCCCCAAAACCATGTCCTCCATGAACACTAGCATACCCTGAAGCATATTTTCCCACATATCCATTAAGATATCCATCGATGCAAATCATCTCTCTTTGTGGGATTCCTTGTAGACCATTATCCAAATCCTCCCAAAAAGCTTGTTTAGTCCTTTCATCTAAACCAATTTGAGGTGCATAAACTGAGATGATATTCATAATTTCTTCATCAAGCACCAATTTTAGCAAAATAATTCGATCTCCGAATCTTTTCACCTCAACCACACAATCCTTCAAATCCTTATGAACAACCACTCTAACATCGTTTCTACCCTTATCTTTACCTGAAAACCAAAGTTTAAAGCATGTCTTCTCAATCTCCATTGCTTTCTCTCCAACACATTTAGTCTCTTGAAGACATAGTATATGAATCTTCCTTCTTTCCATCGTATCCACTATCTCCATCTACTTTCCAGTTAAAGTGCCAATATTACAACTACTAATCTACAACTTCCGTTACAATCTCTTTTGGACTAACTTCTTTACTCGCATGTGTCCATTATACGAGAACCATTGTAAATTTTGGACTGCATCCGGGCGGTGATGCAGCGGAACTAGCTTAATTACTTACATGCGTTCCCCATACGAGAACCCTTGCAAATTTTGAAGTAGATCCAGGCTACTATGTAGCGGCCCTTGCCAATTTTTCATTGCATTCGGGCGATGCAACAAGTCGCAAGTAGGGAACGCCCCAACGAAATATGTATGTTTGCTTAAATCCATGTTGAAAAGAACTGACTGTCATGAGGCAACTTAAGAACTAATTTATAAATGAAAATGTTAAGGGGCGATGGGTGAAAACTTAATAACATACATATGCATAATATAATTAATAAATGAAAATGTTATATATGGAAAGTTAAGGGGTGGTGGGTGAACGGGGGATTCACATGTAGAACAATTTAAAAACTAATTTCCACTCATGTAGTTTTTAAATTTAAATATCAACACTTATCTACTTGTTTTATTTTGAAACCACTGAATTACCTGTTTTTTTAGTATGCTAGATTGTATTCAATCTTTGTGGACATTTTTTTCTCCCTAACATGTATAGCAGGCAAGGCATCTACATCACAGTAGACTGACAGTTAGACCATGAGCTTCTGCAGTAACTTTCGTTGCTACCCATGTTATAGTTTTTGTACAAGATAATGTAAATGTTTTTCTTTCTTTGTTATTACATTTTGGGATACATGTAGATAATGCAGTTACTTTTGTTACATGTAACTGGATATGAAAATTGATGCAATGTGAATTGGTGATACTTGTTGTTTCTGTGTCTTGTGAATGTCATTTCAAATCATGAAAAAAATTCCAGTAATGCGATCAATTACGAATAAAATATTGCAAGTAATATGTAAACGGGTAACCCATATTAGCAAGTGTCGCAGTTTTGGTATCAGAGCAGTGGTACCCTTCTACACACATTTGCAATATAAAATTCCGATCGCATTACGTTCTCGGATAGCGGCAATCTTCCGACTTGTTACGGGTCCGAGAGGGAAATATGACATTCAAATTAAATAACCACAAATATCACCAATTGCAATTAATTTTCATATAGTATCCCAAGAAGAGAAAATCACAGTTAGAAATGATAACGAACATCAATTAGCATGATAAATTATATTGGTTCTCATGTAGAACCATGACGTCCAGAGCTGGTCAGGAGATGGCGGATCGATTGAAGCGCATCATGACCACCCTCGCCGACCTTCAACAGTAGCAGAATGCTATGCGAGGACAGCATGACCATATTTTGGCTCAGCAGACAGAGATCGCAGATAGGCAGACTGACATAGAGATGAGACTCGAGGAGCTCTATGATTACACTTACCATCCATATCAGGATGGAACACAACAGGACCAACCCCAATTTGTAGAGGTTCAACAACCTCAGTTTGATGATCCGAATGAGAAGATGCCAGCACATGGAGAAGAGGATGGAGGTCATGACAAGGAACATGACCCTGTATATTTTGGCGATGAGTCTGCGCCCGACCATTCTGTCATTCGCAAACATCGTTTGATATTTACTTCTTATTAGCGAGCCAATGTGCCCATTTTTTAGGGCACCAAAACATCAGATGAGGCCGAGTAGTGGCTGAAGAGAGTGATGAAGGTACTTCGGATGATTCATGCATCACGAACACATAGTTACCTTTTATGAAGTATTCATTAATAACATTCGTCGAGAGATGGTGGCAGATGACAGTTTTCTGGGGACACGAGTCCACATGGGACGATTTTGAGACGAGATTCAGATCCTACTTTTTTTGGGAAGTGGAAGGAGTCCCAGTGCCTTTTATTCGCAGAGCTTCGACAGGGGTGAATGACAGCCAAACAGTTCTTTGTTCGCTACACCAATTTGTCACAACACACCAACAACTACTGTTTTTCCTTATGAGAATCTAGTGAAGTTCATCAGAGGTATGAGGGAAGCGTTGTAGAAGAAGCTGGTCGGACTACATATCACTTTTATCTCCGAGGTTAATGATGCGGCGGAGAAGTTTGAGGACATCAGAGAGAGACGCTTTGGGAGTTTGTCTGTAGTGGTACGCACACCGCAGCGGTCATTCGGATCGATTCGGCGACCATTTCAGCAGTAAAGATCAACCCGACGATTTCATCCTTCGAGTTCAGCATTTTTAAGCGGTGTTTGCTCAACTCTAGACCACTTTAGGATGAGCACTTACTAGACATGGCACCAGTTTAGCACAACCATCTAGATCGTAGAGGGCAGAGAGACCCCTAGTAAAACTGACTCGAAGCACCGACACGACTACTATGCCTACCTAGTCAGGCTGATGTTTCTTATGCAACTAGTGGGTCATTATCGGTCTCAGTCCTCCAGGATTCTAGTGAGCCTCCACTGCAGCTACAACCTTCACAGCGGCAGGCACAACATACTAGGAGTTTTTGTGGCAGGAACTCCAACTTCAGGAGGCCGCAAAAATAGACACATAGTGTGGCCGATTTGAATACTACACTAGCTAGACATGGACAGTTACATGCAGTTACTAAGGAGAAAGCACGATTAGTAGCTACTGTGGTGAAAGGTATGGTCTTAATCTTAACACGACCTTTCCATGTTTTGTTTGACTCCTAATAGATGTATTCCTTCATTGCTTCGAAATTACTAACTTCACTAAGTAGAGTTATAAAGGTTATATATCTTCCTTACCACATCCATGGACTAGGTGGCCAGTTGTTCGTCATTTCACTGACAGTCAGAAACTTACTAGTGTTGATTAGCGGTCACTAGATGATTGCAGATTGTCTGCTACAACAGCTTCATGAGTTTGATTTGATTATAGGCATGGATTGGTTGTCAGTTCATCATGCCTTAGTTGATTGCTTTAAGAAGATGATTGTCTTCAGGATCCTAGACTTATCAAAGTTTAACTTTGAGGGTACGTTACATGAGTGTGTCAGAGTAGTGGCAGACTACCCTGATGTATTTCCTTACGATTTGTCAGGTTTGCCGTCTGAGAGAGAGATTGAGTTTGAGATCACATTACTATTAGATACACAACCGATCTCGATGGCTACATAGCGTGTGGCACTAGCCGAGTTGAGAGAGCTAAAAGTACAATTGCAGGGTTACTTGACTTGGGTTTCGTGAGGTCGAGCACTTCACATTAGGGTGCTCCAGTTCTTTTTGTCGGGAAAAAGGATGGATCGATGAGATTGTGCAACGATTACAGGCAGTTCAACAAGAGAACAGTAAAGAACCATATTTCTTTGCCGCGCATCAGTGACTTATTTGATCATCTACAGGGTTCTTCACTGTTTTCGAAGATCAGACTTCGATCTGGCTACCATCAGCCGAAAATTCAAGAGTCAGATATTCCGAAAATAACTTTCAGGACTCGATATGGGCACTACAAATTTGTGGTGATACCGTTTGGGCTCACTAACGCCCCTGCATTTATGGACATGATGAACATAATCTTTCGTCCATACTTGGATAAGTTTGCGGTGGTATTCGTTGATGATGTGTTTATTTATTTTCTGAATGAATGGGATCATGTAATACTCTTTGTAAAAGGAAAAGAATTGATTGCATTAATGATAGGCCCTTGTATTCTCTTATATAGGATAGGAACCAATTGGGTAAATTACATAAAGAAGATAAAATAAATAGATAATAAGGAAATAGTAAGAAAAATAGGTAATATTTCAACACTCACCCTCAAGCTGGAGCATAGATATCAATCAGGCTCAGCTTGGAACAACATCTCTGATAAGGCCCTCTGGCAAGGGCCTTAGTAAAAACATCTATTGTCCGATCTCCAGAGCTGACATGAGTAGTGGCAATAACACCCATTGATATCATGTCACAAGTTAGTGACTGTCCACCTCTATGTGTTTGATCCTCTCATGAAAAGCTAGGTTGTTGACAATAAAAAGAGTAGCCTGATTGTCACATGGGAGGTGCATGGGAAGATGCATCTTCATAGTCAGGTGAACAGATCTGACCCACATTATCTCCATACTCGCATGTGCCATGGCCTTGTATTCTGACTCAGTACTTGATCTGGCAACCACGGTCTGATTCTTGCTCTTCCAAGAAACTAGAGAATTCCCTATGAACACAATGAAGCCTGAAGCAGACTTCCTATCCTTTGGACATATGTTGTAACAGAAAGAGAAGTATCTCTACTGAAAAGAAGTCACATACCTGGTGAAGTCTTCAGATACCTCAAAATCATATGGACTGCATCCATATGTGCTTATTTGGGTTGCTTCATAAATTGACTCACTTTGTTCACGGTAAAGGATATGTCGGGCTTGGAAATAGTCACATATAGTAGCTTACCAACAAGCTCCCTGTACCTCATCTTACCGACCTCAGTGTCATCATCATATAACTTCATTCTCAGATAAATAGGAATACTGGCAGGTCTGCAATCTGACATGCCTATCTCTGAAAGAAGATCTGTAACGTACTTCCTTTGGGCCATCACAAGACCTCGTTAGCTCCTGGAAAACTCCAGTCGAAGGAAGAAATGCAAATTACCAATGTCTGTCACAAACTGCTAACCTAGGAAGTCTGTAGTACTATGAATACCCTGCTCGTCATCCCATGTAATCATAATATCATCAACGTAAATAACAGTGATAGTAGTACCTCTCTAGGTCATGTGCACAAACAAAGAGTGATTGGCAATCGACCGCACAACCCATGCTTCTCTATCAAGTCCGACAGCTTCTGAAACCATGCTCTTGAACTCTGCTTAAGGCTATAGATAACCTTGTGAAGCCTGCAAACCTTCTGACACTCCCCATCAATAGTAAACCCAGGTAGCTATTGCATGTAGACCTTATCATGTAAATCACCATAGAGGAAGGCATTCTTCACACCAAGTTGGTAAAGGAGCCAATCTCGTGCCAAAGCAACAGAAAGTAGAATGTGCAGAGTAGAATGACTGGAAATTGGAGAGAAAGTATCCTGATAGTCCACCTCATATGTCTAGGTGAACCCAAGTGCCATAAGTCTCATCTTATAGCGATCTACACTGACATCTGCACAGTGTTTCACAATAAACACCCATGTAAATCCCACAACGGATGAATCAACTGGAGCAGAAACAAGACCCCGCGTACCACGTGACTGTAACGCAACCATTTCCTCCTCCATGGCTAATCTCCACCGACTGTCCTGAAGAGTCTCATGATATGTACGTGGTATCTTCACGGTTGATAGTGCCAAGGTAAGCCTCCTAAAATCCTCTGACAGTCTGCTCAAGGAAACCTAGGCTGCAAGAGAATAAGTAGCACGTATATGTTTTTGTTTGCGCAGAGCAATCGGCACATCAAGATCATCTACCAAGGCCACTTACTCATCTTGTTTAGAATCCGGCTGCATAGACAACTCAGTAGTGCCATCAGTAGAAACAATGTTCTTATTACATACCTAAGGCGTATTGGATAATGGGCAAGGACTGTGAGCAGGGGAAACAGAGCGAGACCTGTGAGTAAAAACACATGGCAAAAACTGAGTCACAGTACGACGTGGATCCACAAGAGCAGGTGTAGAGGCATGAGTATGTGTAGGTGGTGGCGGCGGTGGTAGTGGTTGAGAAGGAGGTAGTAGAGAAGGAGTAGAGGGAGGTGGTGGTACGACAGTAGGAGGTGGAGGCATGTAGATCTCATCGTCAGAGTCAGATAGGGCTAGTTTGTCATTTGTAGGAGAAAAATACATGACATATTCAAAGAAAGTAACATCGGCATTGGCAAAGTATTTTCGCCTGAGCGGATCAAACGAGAGCAACCGACAAAAACGCACTTGACAGCTTTGGGAGATAGTTTATCACAACCTGGAGAGACATCATGAACAAAAGCAACAAAATCGAACACATGAGGTGTAAGGGAGAAAAGATCCTTCTCGAGAAACGCAATCGAGAAAAGAATATTCTTTCCCAACATAGACGAAGGCATGCGGTTCACCAGATAGCAGGTCATGAGGAAAACATCGCCCTAGTAGGCATGAGGAGCACGACTCTGTATCAATAATGTTCGGGCCACATCAAGTAAGTGATAGTGTTTGTGCTCGACAACACCGTTCTGCTGGGATGTAATGGCACATGAGGTTGGGTGAACAATTCCAAGATATCTAAGAAAGTCAGAAAGTTGTAAGCTACAGAACTCGAAAGCATTATCAGAACGAATATGTTTGACGTTGGCAGAAAAATATATTCTATCTCATTAATAAAAGATTTGATCACATGTCCAGCATCAGACTTATTCTTCAATAAAAAGATTTAGGAAAGTCTAGAAAAATCATCGATGGCAAGAAAGTAAAAACGGTGTCCCTAGTGATCAGGAACACGACTCGGACCCCAGATATCTAAATGAAAGAGTTCAAATAACTGAGAACTGCTCTGACTCTGACGGGATGGAAAGGAGGAACGGTGATGCTTACCAAGCTGGCATGCCTCACACTAGAAGGAGGATCTCGTGGAGATCTGAGGGAGAACATGACATAGCTTCTGCAGAGGAAGGTGGCCAAAGTGAAAGTGCCACAGATATGGTGAGACTGGTCCAGTAGGTATACTAGAAACGCCAACATACGGGGGTTAGACCAGTCTGTAGAATCCCCCTGCTCACAGCCACATCCAATTACCCTACATGTGAGTATGCCCTGAAACACAAGAGACGATTGGTCAAAGATGGCACGACAATTCAGATCCTTAGTAATCTAATTAATGGAAAATAAATTCTTTTGAAAGTCAGGAGCATATAAAACTTTCTGAAGATGCATGGACAATGTCAAATGTACCTCCCCCAATCCTGTAATGGGTAAATAGTCGCTATTAGTAATGACAACCCATACTAGGTGGTATGATCCTGTAGGACCTCAGTTTTGCTCTGTCTCTACAAAGATGATGGGAAGCACCAGAGTCTATAATCCACTCTGTCATATATGCACCATTACTACTAGTGAAAGTATAAACAATACCTGAGAAGTTCGAAGAGGCTCTGGCTGTGGTTGCAGTATCTTTAGTGGTGGTTCTTGCAACAAGAGTCATGATCTCGAATACGAGAGGCGATATCATCTAAGTGAGGATCATCCTGGGAAGCAAGTGTATCTGAAGACTCAATCCATTCTGCTACGCGACCGGAACCAGGATATCCATGCTTCGAGTAGCATGTATCCTCTGCATGTCCCGGTTGACGGCAAAAGGTTCAAGGGCCATGCGGACGTCCATCGCTTCTGCCACAAGGGCTGTGTTCTCTAGACGGTGTCGTCCCTCCTCGGCCATGAGAAACGACCATAACTGACGAGGGTTGAAGAGTGACCGTAGGAGGCATAATAATCCAGCTGAGACGCTATAGACCTCCTCCATGGGAGGTATGGTAGCTCCAGTGAGAAGCTGAGTACGTTGTATCATACTCTTTATCAAGGTCGGCCATGAAAACTCTAACAATTGTGGAGTTCCTATATGCCTTCTGCTGCTTAAGAGATGTCGTATTAGGCATATAGCTATGAATCTTCTCGAACATGCCACAGAATGAATTGTAGTACACGTGCAGAGGATGACCATTCTGCTTGGCCTTCTAGATGTCAAACTGTAGTTGAAGAATCTTGGCCTCATTCTTTGCTTGAGCATACGTGGAAGCTAAAGTGTTCCACATCGCCTTGGCGGTGGGCTGGTTCAGAATATCATTGGTTATCTCTGTGGTGAGGGTCCCACATAGCCAAACACATGCATACGCGTCATCTTGTTCCAAGAAGCATTTGCCTCAGTCTTATCCGTTAGCCCTAGATCTATCAGTATGTGTTCCTTGTTGTTGCATTGTATGAGGGTGAGAAACTGCATGTTTCACAACTCATAATTGGTCCCATCCATATTAGCGATGAGGGTTGGGCCCTTGAAGGCTCCGGATAAAAAAATATCACCCTTGTTCTCTGATATGATGGTAAAACAACCGAACAACGGAACTCAATAGGGGAGTAGACCGATATAAATGAGTCTATATGATCATACAGAGGATTGGTTGTACGTGCAAACTCATACAACCATCCTTATCAATTTTCACTGCTCGTTAGGGCTGGAAAATGTGATTTATAGGTCTAAAATCACGTTTTCCGATCAAAATCAGACCGGTTCAGACTGCAAAACGACTTGCAAAAGTGCATGGAGGTGTACGGGAGGGCCAACGACGGCTGAGGCGGCGACCTGGTCCACTGCAGGAGATGCCTGAGTGACCGGGGCAAGCGATGGCTTGGGGGGGCGGCCCAGGTGGCGAGCGATGGCGGTCGGAGGGATAGGGTTAGGATTTGGTGGGATACGGGAACTCCAGTCTAGAACCATCGCACCGATACCATGTAAGAGGAAATGTATTTATTGCATTAATGAGAGGCCCTTGGTTCTCTTATATAGGAGAGGAATCTATTGGGCAAATTATATGAAGAAGACAAAATAAATATATAATAAGGAAACAATAAGAAAGATAGGTAATATCTCAACAGTCTTAGACAAATTACAAGAGCACAAGTTGTATGTCAAGATGAGCAAGTGCAAGTTCTGGATATCCCAGGTCTTATTTTTTGGGCATACTAAAGCTGGTATCGCAGTTGATCCTACAAAGATTGAGCTAGTTATGTCTTGGGAACATCCCAAGATAGTCACTCAAATTCAGAGCTTCCTTAGATTAGTGGGCTATTACAGACGCTTCGTCAATGGATTTTCTCAAGTTGTTCTTCCTCTAACACGGTTAACACAGACGGGAGTTCCTTTTATCTGGGATGATTCATACGAGAAAGCCTTCGGGACATTGAAGGAAAGATCGACGATTGTGCCCATTCTTATACCACTCTCAGGCACCCAGGATTATGCACTCTATACAGAGCCTCAGGAGAAGGTTTAGGAGAGGTGCTGATGCAGCGAGGTCACGTGATTGTTTACGCATCACGTCAGTTGAGGCTGCATGAGAGGAATTACTCCAACCATAACTTGGAGTTAGCGGCAGTTGTCTTACTTTTCGCCTTGAAGATCTGTTTCCACTATCTCTACGGGGTGAATTTCGAGATTTTCACATATCACAAGAGTTTGAAGCAAATCTTTGATCAAAAGGAGCTGAACATGAGATGGCGCAGGTGGCGTAAGCTACTAAAGGATTATGACTGCACGATCTCTTACCATCCCAATAAGAGAAACGTGGTGGTAGATGCGCTTAGTAGGAGAGCTCATACTGAAGGTACGGAAAACTGGTTATAGACGTGGGATATGCTCCAACTTTGACTGATTGGCATCTTCAGGAGAGTGCATCTATATCTGCTATTGTGCCTCTACAATTCATCAGTCTTTGGGATCGCATAGTAGGACATAGGACAAATCCTTGGATTCGAGACAGATATATATATGCCATGAAGGATGAATTTGATGATTTTGTGGTGATATAGTCTATATTGTGGAAGGTTGGATGCATCGTTGTACCCGATAATGAGCTGTTATGTAGAGATATTTTTAACGAGGCACACAGTTCACGATTGTCTATTCATCCAGGCAGCACAAAGATGTATCGTGATCTGTGTCAACATTTCTGGCGAGATGGAATGAAGCGCGATGTAGGACAACATGTTAGCAGATGCATGACCTATCAAATGGTTAATGCTGAGCACAGGAGACCACCATGGTTATTACAGACTCTCCACATTCCCGAGTGGAAGTGGAACAATATCTTTATAGATTTCGTCACTAGACTGCCAAGGACACCAGGTGGCCATGATGCTATTTGGGTTATTGTTGACAGGTTGACCAAGTTTTTAGATTGGTCAGGCTATATGTACCGAACATTATTAAGCTTCATGGCATACCCCGTGAGGTGGTGTCTGACAGAGACTCGAGGTTTACATCGCACTACTGGCATCAGTTCATGTCAACACTACAAACAGAGCTGAAGATGAGTTCCGCATATCATCCGCAAACCGACGGACAGAAAGAATGCATCATTTAAACACTTAAGGATTTTCTACGTGCATATACACTAGAGTGGAAAGGGTCCTGGAAGGACCACCTGCCGTTGGTAGAGTTCAATACAACAACAGTCAGCATTCCAGCATCGGCATGGCACTATTCGAAGCTTTATATGGGCAGAGATTCCTCACACCTCTCAGTTGGCGTGAGGTAGGTAACCACGCTCTTTACTCCGTAGATCTCTTGGAGGAGACTGCGAGGACTGTTGATCTTGTGAGGCGGAAGCTTCTGACGGCACAAAGTCACCAGAAGAGCTATGCAAACAATCGGAGAAGAGACCTAGAGTTTCAAGTAATCCGAACATCTTCTCTTAATCCATTTCAAATATGACTTATTGATATTCAACTTAATCTCGCATATTGATGAAATTCATGTAAATACATGTGGGAGATTGGGCGTTTCTACGAGTATCTCCCATAAATGAAGTACAGAAATGTAGTGTTTGTGGCAAGTTGGCGCTACGATATGTTGAACCATTTGAGATCATTGCTCGTGTGGGGCAGGTGGCAAACCGAGTAGCCCTTCCTCCATACCTATCATCCATACACGATGTCTTCTACATATCCAACCTGAGGAGATACGTGCATGACTCTCAACACGTCATCAGCTACAAGAATCTTGACGTGGCGCCCGACTTCACATACGAGGAAGGGCTAGTGCAGATACTTGACAGTGTTGTAAAGAAGCTTCGCACCAAAGAGATTCCCTTGGTCAAGGTATTATGGCACCGACGTGACGTCGAAGAGGCAACATGGAAGACTAAAGCAGACATAAGGGCACGATACCCGCAACTTTTTCAGGTAATTGCCAAAACAAGACAATTTAGTTATATATGTGGTTAAAGGAATATGTCTTATTTTCCTTTGAGGTTTTTACGAATTTAAAACCCTTTGGGTTTTTATCACAAGATAAAGTAGAGATAGCCCACATAGTGACATTGACCGAGTCTCAAGGACGAGACTCCCTTTGAAGCTTTTATATTTGTGACATCCGGATACGAATAAACCCAAAACCGACCCGTTATGGTCTATTTAATCCAATAAAATTATCAATCAATATTAAATAATCTAAATCGATACATATATCGTAAATTAAAATTCATTTAAGATCAATCTTTAAAAAATCGATTGCATCGTAATACGTGTCATCGGAAAAACCGTGACACAATAGGAAACCACAAAATAAATCGAGACCATCATAAAATTCGTCTCGACAAAATAAGATCAACAAAATCAACCGCTCGTCGATCGGATGTCATTTGGCCATTTGAAATCATGAAATTTAATCGCAAATCAAAACAGTAACTTGACAACCTCTAAATTCATCTCAAATCAGAAGTATATGAATATTATATTCATTTTGATCGTTATTCCAAGATAATCAAAACAAGCTATTGAGAATCCGAATCAAAGATTCGAGGTGCAAATGCGGAAGACTTTGGTATTTCAAATAGATTGGTTTAAAAAATAAATTCATTATTCCAGAAATTCAGCAGACAACAACACAGTTCCCTCCACTTGGCCTCTACTCCTTCCACTTGTCAAAACTAAGAGCACCATCCTCTCTTATTTATATCAATACTTTCTGTCGTTCTTCTCTATTTCTCTCCAAAGTAAGGACCCCTTCCTGTTAATTTGACTTGAATCCTAACCACTTGTTGGGTTGCTGATGTGGCTGATCTGTATCCTGACTTCTGATTGGCTGAGAGCTATTGGGCCAGAATTGCTGACATGTCTGATCTGTGTCATGCCTTCTGATTGGCTAAGAGCTGTTGGGCCAGGATTGCTGACATGTTTGATCCGTGTCCTGTCTTCTGATTGGCTGAGAGATGTTGGGCCAGGATTGCTGATATGTCTAATCGGTGTCCTGTCTTCTGATTGGCTGAGAGCTGTTGGGCCAGGATTGCTAACATGTCTGATATGTGTCCTGTCTTCTGATTGACTGAAAGCTGTTTGGATGGATTGTTGAATACAGATGGTATTCTTCTGTTGCAGTATAAAAAAGGGCCCTACAGCTATCAGATACTGCAATCCTCATTTCTGATCATGTTTCTCATCCCATATCTGTACCTTCTCAATACCCTCTGTATTACATTTTTCTCCATATAGTGAAATCGATCACCGCCGCCCAAGGACGTAGCCCATTTACGGGTGAACCTTGTAAATCTTTGCGTTTGCATCTTGCTTGTTTGATCGTGTTTGTGCGTGTTTGCTTCGGTGATTCGCAACAAACTAGTATCAGAGCTTCAGGTTTCGTCAGGATCATCCAGTAAGATGGCGTCCCACAATCTGAAGATCGAGAAGTTCACGGGGAAAAATGGATTCAGTCTATGGAAGATCAAGATGTGCGCCCTTTTGAAGAAGTAGGGCATCTGGGCACTGTTAGATCAAGAGCGGGCGGAGGCACTCGAGCCGTCCGAGTTGATGGTGCAGGAAGAGAAGGCGCACTTGACGATCATGTTGTGTTTGGCGGACGAGATTATCGCGGAGGTTGCCGATAAGGATTCCGCGGCCGTTCTGTGGTTGAGACTCGAAAGTCTATACATGGCTAAGTCTCTGACCAACAAGTTGATCTTGAAGCAACGCCTGTTCTCTCTCCGCATGCAGGAAGGTACATCTCTTAAAGAAAATCTAGATCGCTTAATTACATTGTTGATGGATTTAAGAAATGTAGATGTTAAGATTGTAGATGAGGATGCTGCCTTGATTTTATTGGTTTCTCTTCCATTATCGTTTGAAAATTTTGTTCAATCGTTCATTGTGGGAAGAGAGTCAATAACCCTAGAGGAAGTTCGCGCGAGTCTGCATACGCGTGAACTTTGACATATGGCTATTGGGATGCAAGACTCTAATGCTGCAGGTTTGGTTATGACTCATGAGAAGAGTCGTACCGGTTCTGACTACACAAAGAATGGAAAGCAGAGGTCCAAGAATTACAATGCTAGGGACATCTGGAATTACTGCAAGGAACTCAGACATTGGAAGAAAGACTGCCCAAAGAAGGCCACAATTGCTGCAGTGGCTCAAAGTGGCAGAGATTTTGAAGATGATTTTGTTCTCACCGTCACGGATCAGAAGACGACAAATAACACATGGGTTCTTGATTCAGGTTGTTCCTACCATATGACTCCTAATGAAGATTGGTTCTGCACCCACGAGAAGATAGATGGTGGAAATGTCATCACAGGGAGTAATACAACGTGCAAGATTGTAGGGATCGGCTCTGTGAAGATCAAGATGCATGATGGAGTCGTGAGGACTGTGACAGAAGTACGACATGTTCCTGATTTAAGGAAGAACCCGATATCCCTTGGAGTCTTGGACTCTAAAGGATATAGGTACAACACTGAAGGTGTAGTCATGCAAGTTGCCAAAGCTGGGATTGTTGTCATCCAGGGCAACAAGCAGAAGACCTTATATGTCTTGCAAGGGTCTACAGTTCATGGGAGTAAATTCAAGTGTTGTTTGGACTTGCTTAATATCGATAATTGGATGTAGCCCCAAGGAGGGGCTGGCAGCAGCACGGTGAAGCTTGGCAAAGCTTCTCTGAGGAGAAATTTCATGGTGAATATTATTTATAATTCCTTGATTCCTATTATATGAATTTCAAGTGGTGAATTATAGTAGTGGTCAATTCTATTATATGAGAATTCAACTCCGGTGGAGTCTAGCAGTGGTTAATTCTGCTAGTGGAGAATTCAACTCATGGTGGAGTAATAGTAGTGGTTCATTCTACTATATGAGGATTCAATTCAAGATGGAGATTGTTAATTTGACTTGAATCCTAACCACTCGTTGGGTTGCTGATGTAGTTGATATGTATCCTGACTTCTGATTGGCTGAGAGCTGTTGGGCCAGGATTGCTGACATGTCTGATCTGTGTCCTGCCTTCTGATTGGCTGAGAGCTGTTGGGCCAGGATTGCTGACATGTTTGATCTGTGTCCTGTCTTCTTATTGGCTGAGAGTTGTTGGGCCAGGATTGCTGACATGTCTGATCCGTGTCATGTCTTCTGATTGGCTGAAAGTTGTTGGGCCAGGATTGCTGACATGTCTGATATGTGTCATGTCTTCTGATTTGCTGAGAGCTGTTGGGATGGATTGTTGAATACAGATGGTATTCTTCTTTTGTAGTATAAAAAAGGACCCTAGAGCCATCAGCTACCGCAATCCTCATTTCTGATCCTGTTTCTCATCCCATATCTGTACCTTCTCAGTACCCTCTGTTTTACATTTTTCTCCATATTGTGAAACCGATCGCCGCCGCCCAAGGACGTACCCCATTTACGGGTGAACCTTGTAAATCAATGCGTTTGCGTCTTGCTTGTTCGATCGTGTTTGTGTGTGTTTGCTTCCGCGATTTGCAACACTTCCCATCTTTCTTTCTCTTTTTCTCTCAAATGTTCTTCTCCAACCGATGGTGTTGTTGCAGCCTTCCCTCCAATTGCTACTACCTGCTACTGCCTTCGATTGGCTGCAGCTAATTGCTTCCAGCAGCTGCAAGCTGCTGTTGTCCAGCAGCTCGGGAGGTTGTTGCTTCGAATAAAAGGTGTTGAAGCCCCACTTTGTTTCAATCTCAGGTTGATGCACTCCATTTAATGCTCCCAATTAAGCAGCTGCTCCTACTAAAGTTGCAGCCAGCTGCTACCATTTCCATTTGAAGTCCTTCTACTCCAAATCCAAGGAATTCTTGGAGCAGTTGCATGCAATTTGATCTCCAATTCTTGGATATCAAAGGTACAATCCCCCTCCTTTTGCTGCATTTCATGCAAATTAAGATCCAAAATCAAAACCCTTATTTGTACACTGATTTCATGTTTAAAATTTAAAGATTTGGTGGTGAATTTGTTACTCTAAAAAATCATTGATTTATACATTTTAGATCTAAATTTCATCAGTTTAGAGCTCTTGTTCTGGGATCTTCAAAAAATAGGGTTTATTTTTTTAGTTTAGAGCTCCAGTTCTGGGATCTTAAAAAAATATAGGGGATTTTTTAGTTTAGAGCTCCTGTTCTGGGATCTTAAAAAATATAGGGGATATTTTTTTTAGTTTAGAGCTCATGTTCTGGGATCTTAAAATAATAGAGGATATTTTTCTAATTTAGAACTCCTGTTCTGGGATCTTAAAAAATATAGAGGATATTTTTTTTAGTTTAGGTCTCCTATTCTGGGATCTTAAATATATATAGGGTATTTTTTTTAGTTTAGAGCTCCTGTTCTGGGATCTTAAAAAATAGGGTATTTTTTTTAGTTTAGAGCTCCTGTTCTGGGATCTTAAAAAATAGGGGATTTTTTTTTAGTTTAGAGCTCCTGTTCTGGGATCTTAAAAAAGGGATAATTTTTTTAGTTTAGAGCTCATGTTCTAAGATCTTAAGAAAATAGGGGATATTTTTTAATATTTCTTTGTTTTTTATTAGTCAAGAAATTTGGGGAGTCTATATTCCAACAAAACAAATAATTGAATTTCCTTACCACTATTAATGAGATGAGAACTGTATAGGGGGTTTAAAACAAGATACTGTTGCAGAATAAATGAATGAAAAAGTACTGAATGATAGAGACCAGACAACAATCTAATATATAGGTTTCCTCTTTCAAAAAAAGAACAGAAATATAACAAATATTTTTATTACATGAATAACCAGAATGGAACCCAAAGACATGACTTGGCCCTAATGTTTGGGCATGGACATCACTTGGATAGGTAGTTGCATGAGTGGTTCACTTGGACTGCATAGCAGTCCTAGCCGCATATACACTGCATATGAAGTTATGTGAATCTCAGACCCACTGCCTCTGCATATGCCAGCCACCTAAGCATACTTTCTAAACATTAGATGAAAATAATGGGGCATAGTTACCATTATTCAGTTCAAACCTTTCGAACAAGTGGGTCCTCGAGTATGACAAAATCAAGGAAGAATTGTGGTAGAAGAGGGTCTGGGTAATATGCATGTCCACAAATAAATGGCCTGATTACATATTATTCTCTACAGCTAAAAGAAGAAATTTAGGGGGGAAGATTTTGCATAAGTTTGTCGATGCTCAAGTCATTAATTTGTAAAATCAACTCCAAATTCAAAACACTTTTTATGTTCAAGATTTCCCATTTTAAAAGATGAAAACTTGAGGATTTTGTATGAGATTTGAAACGGTTCAAACGTCACTAAATTGTGGAATTAGCACTTAATTCAGACCAATTCTCTAACTCATAATCCCATGAATTCAAATGAAATGTTGGGAGAAAATCACATGGAATTCAAACTTAAATTCAGATCTATTAAATTCAGATCTAATGAGTAACACCTAATTTCATGACCTTATTGAAGAGATTTGAAATCCAATATTAGACTATTAATACTCTTCGTTTATGAAGTCAACAGATGATTTCCTAAGATCATTATGAATAGTAATCCTAAATCAATTGATCCTTGAATATAATCTTCTACTTATACATATTGTTAGAAAATAAGAATGCAAAAGCGGAATCAGAGTCAGTTGCACGAGGCCCAAGTGGGAGGGCGGGTTGGGCGTAAGGCGGCTGGAGTCGGTGAACGACGCCCTATTGCTCAGATGGGCGGCGAGGGTGTGGGGAAGGGAGGCGGCGGGCGTTGAGTTCGCCTCGGCTTATCGGGGGTATCGACGGACACTTATCTTCTTTTTGGCGTGGGGTGGTGAATGCTCTAAATCGGAGCCGGCTATTTTTTGCTCCAAAGCTTGGTGATGGTTGTTCTCTTCGTTTTTGGGAAGATGATTGGTCTGGGAAGGGTGCCCTTCGGACCCTGTTCCCACGGCTTTCCGCCTTGGTGATCGACAAAGATGGCACGGTGGCTTCCTGCTGGGATGGTTCTTATTGGTGCCCTTCAATTGCTGATATTTTGTCGGACCAGCGGCTGGAGGACCTCATTTCGCTCTTGGCTATTCTCGATGATGCTCCCAGGCCTTCTCTTGGTCGTGACCATTTGGTGTGGAAAGATGGCCCGTTCTCTACCCGCAAGGCATACATGACTCTTTTACCCCGTTTTCCTGTGGCGGATGCTACCTTCTTGCGGGATTGTCGTTTCTTGTGGGGCCTCAAGCTCCCGGAGCGTATCGGTATATTCCTGTGGATCTTGCGCCGCGGGCGCCTGTTGACTCGTGATCGTTGTGCTTCTATGTTTCCCAACTCTTCAGACACCTGTGGTCTTTGCGGTTTGGTGGCGGAGACGATTGATCATCTTTTCTTCAGGTGCGGCTGTGTCTGTGCCCTGTGGGATGATCTGGGCTGGCTAAACTTGTCCTCCTTTGCCTCCTTCTGCGATAGCCTTTTCAACGCTAGGAGTCGGCCTCGGGAGATCTTGCTGGAGCCTATTGCGAGGCTTTGGAGCGTCTGGCTGGGAAGGAATGAAGCTCTTTTCAATCGGCAGCGGTTCTACTTGGAGAATATTCGCTGTTCGGCCTCGAGATTCCACCTTGATTGGTCCTCTAGCTAGTTTAATGCATGTATAATGGGGGTATCCCTTGTCGATACCCTCTGTTTTCTGTCCTTTCTGTATTCCTGTTAGCTGCTCATCACTTGTAAGTATTTCTCTATCTTTTCCTTTAAATGCACTGGGGCGAGCACCGTCGAGTGCGTCCCCCTTTTTTGAGCCTAAAAAAAAAAGCGGAATCAGAGATAAAATAATAAACTTGGAAGAACACGGGATTTTAACGTGGAACCCTTATCTCTAAGGAGCGGGATGAAACCACGGGAGAACACCTCAAGAGCTGATGTGTCTATTGACTTTCTTATTGAATACAAGAGGGTTGGGGGCTTCTTATATAGCCCTGACTGAGTCTCCGCATCCCACAGACGGTCGATATGGGAATAAACAACTGATGTGGTAAATGGATCATGGAATGATCCATTTACCCATCTACACCATAAGTGACGCATAACACATATATTCCAACACTCCCCCTCAAGTTGGAGCATGGAATGCTCAGCTTGGACAAACAGAAAGAAATCTCAAACTCACGCTACAAGACGCTACAGACAATATCAACTCAACGCGCACAACTGTCGGCTGATGTCAAGGACATTGGCTCTCATGCCGTACATGTGAGGAGGACCAAATGGGCTGGAGTGTGAGTCAAACTAAGTGTGCTATGTACTGCGCCTGTCAGAACCATTGAAACTGAAAATGAGTCTCCACCTGGATAACTCTGGCCCGCCACATGTATAAGATCGGATCATGTAGACAACTGCTCCATCTCTGAAAGGGTCGAACTGAAAAGCCATGGAGACATCCTCGTCGGAGTCCACGGTCGCTGGAGATGGAGTCTGAAAAAGTCTCCTCGTCAGAGAATTTGGTCTCTCCCCTACTGGCTCAGAGAATGGGATCTCTACTCTGGAGTCCCTATGAAAACACATGAAAACCCTATCCCACATGGTATAGGGAATTGGATCTTTACTCTGGAGTCCCTATGGATCATATTAAAACCCTGAGCAGAAAACAAAAGAT
Source organism: Ottelia alismoides (assembly GCA_037367405.1). Classification (NCBI taxonomy): domain Eukaryota; kingdom Viridiplantae; phylum Streptophyta; class Magnoliopsida; order Alismatales; family Hydrocharitaceae; genus Ottelia; species Ottelia alismoides. The sequence goes on from JAZKJV010000333.1 coordinate 483,696, forward strand.
GGGGACCACACAAACATGATGGCAAACATGAGCACATCAAACAGAAGACTCGGAAACATCTGAACGTCGAGTCTGGAACTGAAAAACTGTAGAGTCTGAGAATATGCCTGGCCTCTAGAATATGAAGAATCTGAATCCAGAGAATCTGACAATCTGGCATGTGACTCTACATAATACCTCCCCTTTCTTCCATACTTGTCGGAAAACAATAGCATCGACAAAGTTTGGAGAAGGCAAGAGAATGGGGGAAAAACATGGATAAATTGATCTTAATTTTTTTTACTTTTCTTCTCACAAAAAATTGTTGAATCATTATTTTTTTCGTAACGGATTTTTTTGTATGATCCTTTTCTTTTTTTTACCCTTATTTCCCCTCTCTCTTTTTAATAGCCAACTCATTTTTTAGGTGTACAATTTTTTTGTGCGCCCCCTTTTTTGATGCAACCCAAATAGGGCTGAACTTAGGCTCAAAGAAAGTAGCTCTTTCCCCTTTTTTTAAGTTGTACCATCCCAAATATAGCTATTTTTTTAATATCGAGCCGCCCAACTGGGCCTACACTTTCCCCATCTCTCTCTCCCCCATTTTTTTAAAAGAAAGGGCCATCGAACCCCTTTGTTCCCACACAAGGACTAGGGTTCCTATTGTGGGAACCTCTTACAAAATGCAGGGGGGCGCCGCATATAGGCTTTGAAGATGCGCCACCTCCGCGGCTCCGCCTTGCGTGATCATCTGGAGCGCACTGCGCATGCTGCTGGGAGGAGGGCGGTGGTGCTCGCGACCGCAACTGCTGGATTTGATGAGAACTGCCGCCACCGCCTGGAGATCGAGCATCGCCTAAAAGGAGGCGGTGCTACCTGGAATGCACGAGGTGACGGAGAGCGCGCCATCGCTGGGACTCAAACGGTGGGAGCTTGGAGAGAGATGTCTAAGAAGGAGCGGTGCCTAGAGTAGTAGCAAGAGGCGACGCCATCGCCTGCAGGAGATGATCGGAGTCGCCACTGCTGCCTGAGAGGACTAGAAGAGGGGTCGCATGCCGCCTGGGAGGACTGGAAGAGGGACTGAGCCGCTGAAGCTCGCACGATGTTGCGGCCCCACCTGGAGCTTGAGGCACTGTCGTGGACTAGCGGGGAAAGGAGCTTGCGCCACCTGCACGAGGCGCTGCTTCGACTGAAGATGGAGGAATGTGCGTAAAGATGGTCTGGAGATGCGTGCCTGGAGAGGCACTTGGGCTTCGATCTCCGTCGCCTAGGGCTTTCTTCTCTTGTGACATGGATCTACGCAAGGGTTGCGCAAGGTTTTTCTCTCGGCCTGGATCTCCGGCCAAGGGTCAGCTTGGATCTAGATGCTTTTCTTGGCAATGTATGAATGTGTGGAGCCCTTTGTAACATGTCATGGAGTTGCGTGATATGGGCTTGAGTTGCTGTGAAAACGAGGTCTTAGTGTCTTATGCACAAGAACAAGGTGGTGCAGCCCGGAGAACTAGGGTTCCAGAGATTGAACCCTAGAACATGTACCCTTGATGATGAATCTCTAGGGAAATTGAACCCTTGCAGAGAATTAGGGTTTTCAAGAAACCCTAGAACTGAATATCTAATCACAAACTTGAAAGATAAAGAATAATATTCAAATATCAATCTTCAAGAAAAAGAACTCCAAAATCGAATCCTGAATAAAAATAAAGAACTTGAAATATTCGAGAGTCGTCCGGCTCTGATACCATGTTAGAAAATAAGAATGCAGAAGCGGAATCAGAGATAAAATAATAAACTTAGAAGAACATGGGATTTTAACATGGAACACTACTTCCTAAGGAGCAGGATGAAACCACGGAAGAACGCCTCAAAGGGTTGATGTGTCTATTGACGTTCTCACTGAATACAGGAGGGTGAGGGGCTTCTTATATAGCCCTCACTAAGTCTCCATATCCCACATACGATCGATGTCGGACTAAAGAACTGATGAGGTAAATGGAACCTGGAGTGATTCGTTTACCCATCTACACCATAAGTGAGGCATAACATATGCTCCAACATATATCACTAAAAATAAGTTGTGATAAATACCTAGATTCGTAAGTCAACTATAGAAGAGATTGAGAAAAGAATGAGTAGTCAAGAAAGTGAAAATATTAGGAATCAGTGATAACTAATAATAATAGTGTCGGTCAAGGTGACCCTTACACATGACCGTGCGAGGGCGTAGTGACTCTCAGTTGAGTGGGAGATAGGAAGTCCAGTTAGGGCAGTGATCGCCTAGAGCGCGGATGTAGGATCCCAGTTCTTTTTTCGATTTTTACACGAGCTTGCAGCGTTTTTACGTTTCGTTGGGATCCAGATTTTTGACCAGTTCCATTGATCATGTTTAGGTAGGGTTCCTAGACAGGAGGACACTTGATTTTGGTTTCTAGCGCTCTTTTTGCCTGTACCGATCGAGCCAATTTTTCGGAGTGGCTTTAGTCCAGAAATTCTCTCACACCCATCTCGTGGGCATAGTTTGGGTGTACATATCCCTCTCCTGCACCGCACTTCCACTAGGAGTGTGAGACGAAAGTGCCTCTTAGGAGGCTTCTTCACTGCTTGAGTTTTGGTCATTGTTCTGCCAGTAGGTCCTAGCCAATAAAAGATCGTTATCAGCTATAGTTGAGGTTAATTACAGTTGAGCTTGGTTACTGTTGAGAGTTGGTTACAATTGAGCTTGCCTACATTTGAGTTTGGTATTGTTCTTGAGTTTTGATTACTATGATGCCAGTAAGTCTGGCAAGGAAAAGATTGTGAGAAAGAAATCATCAATCATCATCAATCATCAATCACCGTCATCTGAACTACTACTACATATGTTGGAGAAAGCTGGTGGACATGTTGGAAACTTGGTTAGGATGCATCATCCGCATGCCTACGAGGCACCCCAATCCTAAGGTATTCTTCACACCTCATAGTAATAGTGTGAGGTCATACTCAAACAAAGACCACCGACTATTCACTGAGCATGAGAAATTAAGACAAAGATAAAGATCAGGTTAGAGATTCATCATCTAAAATCCCAAGATCCATCAACTAGTTATATGTTATAAAAAGTTGATAACCCACATATGGATCGCATAATCAATAAATGAAAATGTTATATATGGAAAGTTGAGGGGTGATGGGTGAACGAGGGATTCACATACAGATTAATTTGAAAATCAAATTCCACGCATGTAGCTTGTTAAATTCAAATATCAACACCTATCTACTTGCTTTCTTTTGAAACCACTGAATTACTTGTAATTTTTTTAGTATGCTAGATATGATTGTATTCAACCTTTGTTGACATTCTTTTCTCCCTAACATGTATAGCAGACAAGGCGTCTGCATTACAGTAGATTGACAGTTGGACCCTGAGCTTCCGTGATTGCTTTCGTCGGTACTCATATTATAGTTTTTTGTGCAAGATGATGTAAATGATTTTCTTTCTCTTCTGTTACATTTTGGGATACATGTACATAATGCAATTTTTGTTGTTACATGTAAACTGTATATGAAAATTGATGCAATGTGAATCGATGACATTTGTTGTTTCTATGGCTTGTGAATGCCATTTCAAATCGTGAAAAATTTTCCCTAAATTTCAGTCAACTAATTTGATCAATTACGAATATAATATTGCGAGTGTTGTGTAAACAGGTAACCCGAATCTGCAGACGTCACACCCAGCAAGTTCAAGAATGTGAACCGAGTCACTTGTGTTTCTCGTCATTGTGCGACGTAAAATGTGATTATTGATATGGACAGAAGGGAGGACACTATGAAGATGACTCAGATTGAGCTACTGGAGAGAGATGTGGACCAACGAATCATTTTGGAGGACATAAAACAGGAGATGGAGTGACGCCAGAGATGTAGACAGATTTGGATCAAGGAGGGGATGTGGACACTAGATTCTTTCATGTGATGGCGATCGGGAGACGTCGTTGCAACTTCATCCACAACATTTCCATAGAGGAGGAGCTACGGAGGGTGATCGCGAGGTTGGCAAGGCACCCGTCCAGTACTTTCGATGCATATCCTGCAGGACGCCCACTGGGGGATGGAGATGGCTTCGGTAGGGGGCTTCTAGTCTCTCACCCAACCAGCAAGTTGTGCTTAATAGAGGCTTTTAACAGGACGAGGTCAGGTTGGCAGTTTGGGAGCTGAATGCAGAATGAGCAATGAACTTGATGGGTTCTCGATTCTCTTCCACAAGGAGTTTTTAGACATTGTGCAAGGAGACCCGATGGGGTAATGAGCGTGTTGGGTTGATGGTTCGTGCATGTCAAGTTTTTCTTCTCCTCTTTCGGATTAATGTTTTGATGAGTTCTTACACTTGTCTGAAATGATTGCAGACTGCTCAGGTCCTTCTGAGGGTTGTGATCAATGGGTATGGATAGATGGCGGTTTTACTGTGCAGAAGGCCTATAAGGTGTTATCCTCCCGCAAGCCTTTTGATCCGAGCATCTCGGAGCATGATTGCAATCCGATCTGGACACTAAGGGTGTGTTTGGTATGCGGGTTAGGGTGGGTTAAACTAGTAGAGGGTAACCCATTTTTGTGTTTTCGTGTTTGGATAGAGGGTTAAACTGGGGGTGGGTTTGTTGTGATATGATTGTATTGAAGTTTGGAAAACTGAGTAGTTATTGTGATGTGATTGCATTAAAGTTTGGAAAAGAGAGTAGAAGTGGAGTAATTTATAATTTTTATATGATATGATGGTATAATATATTATTTTTTGATGGGATTAACGAAAGAGAATTAATTTATTTAATGTATTAAAAAAAAGAGAAAAAGTGGGACCTACATGGTACAGAGAAAGAATGGGTTAAGGGGAGTTCAACCCCCTACCCGAATGGGGCCTAAAAGTTCCTCTCAAGCTGAAGATCTTCCCATGGCTTCACAGGAGGGAGTGGATTTTGACCAAGGTCAGAAGAGGAACCCGGGTGTCGGGGGTCGAAAATGCTTTCCCCTTGTGCGGGAGCGGTAATGAGGACCAGGACAACCTGTTTTCCCCTTGTGCAGGAGCAGTAAAGAGGACCAGGACAACCTATTCTACTTCCGCACATGCATCTGTGAGATTTGGGATGTTGTGAATGTTAGTTGGATTGATAAATCTTCCTACACATGTTTTGGGAACTCGATGGCCACAACCAATTCATGCCCATGGAGGAGCTCTTGTGCCCTGTTGTCGTACTTTGGGAAATTTGGGTGTCGCGTAACAGGTTATTTTCCGATCAGATAGGTTTTATGTTGACAATGTAACTCTTTTTGCTAGATCTCTTCTCAAGACCTGACGATTATAAGTCTTTTATATTATCTTATTAATATATATGGGATGGAGACCTCCAGAGTGTTTTACCCTCTTTTGGATCAAAAAAATCATTCAAAAGTTAATTAAGTTAAAGTCACTATGATAGAAATCACATATGTCGTAGATGTGGTGAATAAAGTCATGCATGCAACTAGATGTGGTGATTAAATTCATGCATGCAACTATTTGATGCACATAGAAATGTTATCTACATAGCGACTTGAAGAAAATTCATGGAAAAGGTTCATCACTATGCAGAAGGACGTGGGGGTCTAATCCTATATCGATGTGGATGGGGTCGTATATATTTCATTTTATTTTTATGTACTTATGTGGAGATCCTGTTATATAAAGCTACGAAACAAATGTATATCAGATCTAGCGTCGTATTTCAATAGTCAATACCATGCTTGACTCTTGATCCTACAGAAATGCTTTGATTTTAAATCATACTTCAAGACATAGGGATCTTGTAGGATATTTCTTGAAGCCCTTTGATTCAAATAGGGATACAATTCACTATTTAAATGGATCTATTATGACCCAATAATCGAGAAGTCTGAGGTATTTTGAAGACTCTAGGATTTGATTAAAATATATTTATTTGTATCCCATCTATATTTGTATGTTAGGGTTCGCACGGGATTATCTTCCTATTCATTGTATTTCTGAGAAGTGTTGGATTGTTTTACAGCTTATGTATATTAGGATTTGCAAGGATTATCTTCTTATTCATTGTATGTGCCCCATCTATTATTTGAAAATAGGCTTCTAGGTTTAAGTTTTCTTCCTTTTCATAATATATTTGATCTCTTTGCCAATGGTTTTAAATCCGCTACATTTTCAGGGTATTTTCATGTAAATACGTGTGCCTCTTTGTGGATATCTTGTAGTTTGGCACAATGGATTCGTTTCTTACATATCTTAATCAACTTGTGAATATAAGTTATATAACTATATATTGACAACAAAGTGGTCATTAATCTTACAAATAATAATGTGCAATATGATCGGAGCAAGCATATGGACATGATATATATTTCATTTGGGATAAGATTGATGCTAGACAACTTTGTCTTCCCTTCTCCATGATATGAATGTGGACTAGTTAGGTATGACTGATATCTATGTCCGAACAAGGAAGATTGTTGAATATTGTTTCAGGGTCAAACAAAGTTGTGGATGTGGATCATTTTGATCCTTACCATATATAAAAAGCACATACCCTGCCTTTGTTTGATAACAAAGAGAAATACCTAGTTGTTAGCGAGGATACTATGTCCAAGCTGTTGTGGCTGTTACTCTCTCATAGGAGATGATTTCCATGTAAAACGTTGTGTGATTTATGTGCCATTTGATTCACTGGTCATCAAAAATTAAGCAAGCACATATTCACTTAGGGCTTGTTTGGGGTAGGGCTGGCTTTTCTAATCTAAGTAGTAGGTTAGTTTTGCAGTCATCCCTTGCCCTATGATATGATTTACGGCATACTAGACTTACTTCAACGAAATTCAGATATGATAATTGTAGAGAATATTTGTAGTCGGTGTACCTTTTTCTTTATTTTTATTTTCTCTATAGCCTCTTTTGTAATTTACCCATGGGTCCTCTCTATATAAGAGAGCCTAGGGCTCTATAGAATAAACATATAGATGTACCTCTACTCATGCATAAGACTTGCATATATATATGTACCTCTACCCATGCAGCTACAGTGTGACAATCAAGCAGCTTTGTTTATTGCCAATAATCCGGCATTTCACGAAAGGACAAAACATATCGAAGTAGACTGCCACTACACTAGAGATTTGATCCAGAAGGGCTTGATTTCTACTTCACATGTTAGTTCAGAGGAGCTGACTGTCGACATTTTTACCAAGCCATTGCTCAGAGGACCTTCTCAGAGATGTTCTTCCTAGCTGAGCATGATTGATATCTATGCTCCATCTTGAGGGGGAGTGTAGAGAATATTTGTAGTCGATGTACCTTTTTCTTTATTTTTATTTTCTCTATAGCCTCTTATGTAATTTACCCATGGGTCCTCTCTATATAAGAGAGCCTAGGGTTCTATTGTAACATTCGAATCAGCACAAACCCGAACCCGACCCGATTAGGGTCCGTATAACCCAATAAAGTTATTGATCAATGTTAAATAATATAAATCGATCAATTGATCATGAATCAAAAGTCGTTCAGACGAAATCGACCAAAAATCGATCGCATCGTAATGCGTGTCCGAAAAAGCCGCGACGCAAATTCAGAAATCGCGAAATAAATTGAAACCACCTAAATGTCCGATTCAATGAAATAAAATCAACGGAATCGACCGCTCGTCGATCGGAGGTCGTTTGATATTTTAAAACCGTAAAATTTAGCCATAAACCAAAACCGTATCTCGGAAATTTCGGAGATTCATCTTCAATCCGAAGTGTACAAATATTATAGTCATTTTGATCGTCATTCAGAGACGGTCAAAACGAGCTATTGTTTATCGAAATCCGACACTCGAGGTGCGAATGCGGGTGACTTCGATTTTTTTTTGAAATTAAGAAAGGAGAGAGATAAAGTTAAAAAATATATATTTTTTTTTGTAAAAAAAACAGCACAGCTGGCAGCTGCACAGCAACAGCTGTTTGCTGTACTATTGCTTTCCATGTGGCCAAAAAACATAACACATGTCAACACTTAGGCTCTTCTCTTAGTTTATATAAACCATACTCTTCTTACAAAACCCTCCAAATTTCTCAAATATAACCACACCGAAGCGGCTCCCAATTCCTTTCCCTCGTGAGATCCCCAGCCCTCCTATTTTGGTTGCAGCATTTCCTGGAAATCCAAATCAGCTGCTCCAACATCTCCTGGAAATCCAAATCCAAGCAGCTGGAAGACCTCACTGGAGCAACTAATTGTTGTTTCCCTCTTCGATCAAGGTGTTGCTGCTCTACTTGAAGTTTTTGCTTGCATGTTCTGCTACATGCATGTGTGATCTCCAAAAAAATTAAAGATCTAAAGGTGCAAATCCCTCCCCTCTTTCTTCCTACTCTTCAATCTACGCCGATGGAACCCCAAACCCTCCTTTTTTTCTCCATTTTGCTGCAAATCCAGTAGCAGCAAGCTGCTGTCTAACATCTTCTACAGCCTCTTGCTGCCCCAAAACTAGGAGCTGCTCTCCTCTCCTTTGGAGCTGCTTCGTAAGCCCTGCATGAGCATCAACTGGAGCCCCCTGCAGCTGCTCCAATCCTCCCTTACTGCTGCAAGGAGCAACAACTGTGTTGCTGCTTCAAAGAAAGGCTCAAGGGCTGCTGCAACCTCCTTCAGTTGTTGCATGCAGCTGCTTCTGTGGCAGCAGTTACTGCTACATTTCCTCCAAGCAAGCAGCTGGAGCTGCTACCAATAGCAGCATTTCTCCAAAATTTATGATCCAAAGAGGTACATCTATCCCCCTCTTTTGCTGCTTTCCATGCATGTTCGTTTCTTAAATCCAGTTTCTATCAAATAAAGTTGACTTTCTTTGCCATCTCCATCATTGATATTTCCATGCAGAATACATGAAATAAGAGCATATCTCTATGGAAGATAAATTCCTACTTTCCAATACACACATATCATTTTAAAATGCCTTTGCTAGGGTGAATCTGCTTACAGTATTGCGTAATTATCTTCATGCCCAAAGAATTTACTAAGGCATGAACCACTCATAAGCTATGTTCCGATGCACCTACTGAGAACCTTGTAATGGTGCAGGCTTGGTCAACATGAGTAACATAATGGGTTTGAGGGACTTGCTAAATGGCTTTATCACGTATACAGGCAAAGAGATGTAACATATAAGATTACCTTCCAGGGGAATGTGTCTTCAAATACTTGGGGATTTATATACGATCATAATGGAAAGTAATAAGGTTTGATTGAACAGAAGAAGTTTCAAATGCTTGTTGTGATGAAAAGATGCATGTTTGGAATCTAATGATATACAGATGTTGTAATGCATATTGAGTGAGACACATTTCAATTCAAAGGTTACTGTAGAATGTAAGATGCCTATGATGCCTCAAGAATGTTGGTGCTATTCATAACAAAGTTGTTATTAGAAGTCTGCAGCACACTGATAACATATAGTATGAAGACACTCACAGAACTGCAGTGTTTATCTCAACCATACATAAAAGATCCATGCGCATGGGTTGCTTGGGACAATAAACCACACTATTACAAATGTGTGTTCTTTCACAAGGATGCGCATCCAGTCATGAGAAATGCATCTCATGGTAAGATGATTTTTTAAGGTAACAACGAGTACAAATTTGCAAAACAAATTGGTATAATTAAGCAACTCAATGCCAAGACTGGTAAGACTAAGCATAATAGATGTACATCTAGAGACGAAATGGTGTATTTTTTTGTAACATTTGAAAGCATCTGCTACGTCACCTTATCAGAATATAAGAGATTTCAGACGACTTCGCAATGGTGATATTGAAGATGTTAAACATGAGGTTGCTAATTTGGGTATCAGTTTGTTATTGGACTTTGATAGATCTGTCTGGTAGAACATGAAAGATATTGTTATCAAATTGAGGCCAATGGACTGAGGGCGTTACTTTGATACACTAAATTGGGACAAGTAGAAGTTCCTTAAAAGATGCTTAGAATATGGTTCATTAATCATGCCACTAAATTATGGGTTAAAAGAAAAGAAAGGTGGAGTTTCTACATCCAATCAAATTGAGATTCAGATCCAATGAATATCTAGTGATCTCAAAATTTTAGAAATGACAAAATATGATCATAAAGATCGATCATCTTCATATATTAATCCTAAAGTATATGCTACTGACTATAAATCACTATTGATTGAGTTCTTGACAAAAGACCTAAATCTGTACAATCATCCACAACAAAGATCGAGAAAGATGGAGGAATCAAGTCAACAATAGTAATTCAATGAAGACTGATAGATAATGATTGCCAGTCATGGTGACCTTTATACCTGACTGTGCGAGGGTGCGGTGACCCTCAGCTGGGCGGGAGATAGGAAGCCCAGTTAGGGCAGCGGCCGCCTAGTGTGCGGGTCTAGGATCCCAGTCTCTTTCTCGGTTTTCTCGCGAGCGCTCGCAGTTTTTACGCCTCTCTGGGATCCACAGGTTTCTTTTAAAGACCAGTTCCGCTGACCCTTGTTCTTTAGGGTACCTAGGTTGGAGGACCCTTGGTTTTAGTTTTCGAGCTCGTTAGCCCGTACCGGTCGGGCCGGTTTTTCTTTAGAGCGACTTTTCCGGAGAGTCTCTCTCACCCGTCTCAGTGGCGTAGTTTTGGAGTAGACCTATCCCTCTATTGTACCACCTTCCAATTAGAGGGCGAGATGGAAGAGCCTTTTGTAGGCTACCTCACCGCTTGAGTTTTGTTATTTTTCGTCAGCAGACTTGGCGATGCTACATCCGAATCATCCATGTATACATCTGAATCCTCTATGGCTACATCTGAATCAGTTACAGTTGAATTTGGAAAAGTTACGTTTGAGATTGGATTGAGTCACAATTGAGTTTGGCTAAAGTTCAATTACAGTTGAATTGGTTACATGGAAGCTTGGTTACAGTTGAGTTGGTTTCCGTTGAACTAGTTACTTTTCTGCCAATAATTCCTGACAAAGAGAAAAGGCCATATCATGAAAATGATCCTTATCAGACTACAAGCTACTATCACAGTTGTTTGAAATAGCTAGCGGACGTGTTGGGAACTTAGTTAGGATGCATTTTACTCCACCGCGTGCCTACGGAGGCACCCCAGCCCTAAGGCTTCCTTACTACCTTAGAGTCATACTGTGAGGTCTTACCCAGACCAAGACCACAGACTATCCACTAAGCTTGAGAAAATCAACAAGAAAAGAATCAAAACCCCGGATCCATCATATACCCTTACTATGATCAATCCACAAGATTCTTAATCATCATTATAAGCATTTAATAGAGATAATGATCATATCAGAGTCTCATCATTCACATTCTCAAATAGAAAGGCAATGACTTAAATATGGACCATATGATATTTGTATATCAATGATTATTGTGGGTAATTAGTATAGGATGAGTAGAATGGGGTTCTACATACCAAACAACTTAAAAACATGTCTCATTGCAAGTAGCTTTAAATTTTAATTGTAAAGGCCAAATTACTTGCTTTCTTTTGGAACTACTAAATTCCTGTTAATTTTAATTAATTAGATGTACTCAACGTTTGTTGATGTTCTTTTCTCCCTATTCCATGGATTGCAGGAAAAATACATGCACTGTTGTATTGGGAGAGTTGAACATCAGCTTCTGCAGTTACAATTATCAGGTACGCATGTTATAGTTGTTCAAGATATTATATGTTTTTATTTCTCTTCTGCTATAATTGGGATGCATGTACATAATACAATTTCTGTTGTTACATGCCAACTGCTATGGAATTTTTGCAATATAATTGTGACAGTGTAGTTCTGTGGCTTATTGTTAGTTGTTTATGAATGTCATTCGTAAATGAAAAAAATTTCCCTGATTTTCAGCACTCTAATGCAATCTTTAGCGAACATAATACTACGGGTGATATGTAAACGGGTATCCTAGATCCGCGGGATCGGGCCTCACATCTATGCAATAAACATATTGCTCATTTCCACCAACAATAATATCATGGACGAGGCTCCTCCTGTAGGTAACCTATAACCTTTCCCTCTTAACCTTAAATCATGAATAAAACAAGGTTTCAAAAAATTTTAAAAAAACAGCCATACAAATGCATACAAAAATATACATCAGAAAGGAAGTGCCGAAATGTGAGTATTAAAGCAACCATTTTTTTACCTTCCCCTTCCTTCCAAAAAGAATCATGTGGAGCAACTCAGATCTTCAGGTTTAATTTTGGATAACTTGCGAACCACTGCAGAAAAATGTAATTTGCACACAGCAGGCAGAAGCAACTTTTCAAGCACTGATGGTAATATGATAAGAAAGAAGAAAGCAGGGCATTTGAATGATCGAGTGACAGGACAAGAGGCAAGCTGACCAGCTCTGCTGGAATCAATTTACAGCCACTCAGGCATCAATCAAAAGGAGACAAACCGGCATGCTATTCCCATTTGCCCTTATGTATTGTCGACTTTAAGATGGATTTAAAATTATATGGTCTTGCCATAAAATCCAAAAAATAATGGTGGAACTGCAATTCTAGTTTCATCAAACATTAAGAAGTTTCAGCAGAGAAATATGCAAGGGATTTTTTTTCGCAAGTTTCACCTATCAAAAATATTAATATAACGTGATGAAGAAAAAAATATTAGACCTTGGTTACTTCCCTAGAAGTCGATAGCATTAGTTGGAATTGTTTTAATTTTCTGCTGCATCTCCTGATGTGAACATGGCACCTGTCCCAAAAGGAGACATGCACACTGCACTTACCTTTAAAATCATACACACCCAAAAGCATGTGCACATTCACATCCATGCACATGTGCTCGAACTCACATGCTCGTGCCTACCCCCACCTCCCTGCACACGCACGCACGCCACCCACCTGCACTCATGCACGCAAAGGGATGCTTACCTCTTTTAGTTTCAAAAAGCCACCCCATATTCAATAGGATTCACATGTTGGTCAATCATTTATATGTTGCATGCACATTAATATTACAAGTATTAACATGTGTTATGACACATGTACCTTAATTCTATACAATAATATTCATATTTTACTCATAAAGTATTCACTCTTTTTTATAAATATATATATATATTGTTTTCTACGCAGTGTGATTCACACTTTTACAAAGCAGTTATAAAATCACCGGTTGTGGCGAATGGCTTTTTTTAGCTGACAAAGGCGGCACCTTATTGGAAAATTCTCATGCATAAACACATGCACATATCGCTAGATGGGTAACCCTCGGCTTTTAACAACAAAGCATTTTCTCACATTAAGTAGGATTGTCTACATGGATTTTTTGCCATCATTCATATCTATCTTGGGACATTCTCTGGCTTAGATCCAAATAACTATGGATAGTCTCTTTCTAACACACCTTGGACCTTCCTAGCCCTCTCTTAGCCAGCTCAACATCCCAAATCTCGCATCTTTTAATCGGTGCATCAGCCGACCTTTCCAAATGACCAAACCATCTAAGGCGATTTTCTCTCATCTTATCCTATATCTGGGATACACCAACTTTCCTTCTTATCGCGTCATTCCGAATCCAACTTTTTTGTGTTTGAAAACCCATCCGCCTTTGCATTTTAATTTCTGCTACTGTCATTTTTTGCACATGTCTATGGTTCACAGGTCAACATTCCTATTCATAGGGCATAACATGTCTCACTGCTGCTTTGTAATATTCTCCTTTAATTTTCAATGGAATTTTCTTATCACATAAAACAGTAGAAGCTACTCTTCACTTTAGCAGCTCACATTTATTCTTGAGTAACATCTCCATGGATTTTCCCATCATCAAGATTGCAGAAATCGGTAGTCGACACTCGGTCGGCGGGGTCACTGACTAAGGATTAATTGGCAATTGGCCGACTAAATGGATTTAGTCGGGCATTAGTCGATTTAAAATTTTGTTATTGTATTAAATATATAAATTACTTTTTATACATATATTCTTATATATTTGCATAGATTTGTATATTTTCTATACTATCATAATGAAACAAAAGAAGTAGGTTGAGTCGGCTAAGTCGTCGGCCGACTAGGCCTAGTCGAGTCGGCTACCCCTCCTCCCCCCTCACTCGACTAGTCGGACCGGCTAGTTGACATAGTCGGTCGACTTTTACAACAGTGCCCATCATGATGCAAAATAGATCCCAAGTATCTAAAAGAAACTTTCTTCTGAATGTTATCATCCTCAATCTTCACCTCGATTCCTTCATCATTGCTTTCATCAAATGTACACCATATATTCAGTTTTAGCTCTACTTATACTAAATCTTTTAGTCTGTAAGGCATCCCTCCAAGCCTCAAGCTTCTCATTTTTTCCATTTGTAGCATCATCAATCAACACAATATCAACGATAAAGAACATATGCCAATCTATCTCATCATGAATGTGACTAATCAACTCGCCCATAATCAAAATAAAAGGAATGGAGTCAAAACTGAAATATGCAGAGCGGTGTTGATGTCAAAATAGTCAATCTTCCTAGATTGGATCCGTAAACAAGATGAAGCTCATTATACATATTCTTTATTAGGTAAATGTACAGGATAGATACTTGTCTCCTCTCCAAAACTCTCTGCAATATCTCTCGTGGGACTAAATTGTAAACCTTCTCCAAATCAATAAAAATCATATAGAAGTTCTTCCTTTCAGCTCAATAAATCTCCATTTTCTCCTCGAGTATATAGCTTCAATAGTTGAATAACCTCGCATGAATCCGAATTGGTTTCTATTACTTTGGATACTTGCCTCAACCTTCTTTCAATCACACATTCTCAAATTTTCATAGGATAACTCATTAATTTAATACATTTGTAATTCGAACAATTTTAATATTTCATCCATTCCTATAAAGAAGCGCCAGGATGCTTCTCCTCTATTTTACATGCACTTTACTGCTTCACCAAATAATATTGAATACATTTGTGAACCAAATCAAACCACATTCACATAGAACTCTCCATACTTCTATAGAAATGTCATCAAGTCCTATACATTTCCCAGGTTTCATAACCTTCAAATACTCCTCTACTTCCTTAATGTGTATTCCTCATATTTTAATTCTATTGTTAGAGAAGGTTTTATGTTTCATCTTATTTACTTGTAACCCCTCGAGGATGTTTATGAAATTTCATGTTTATGAGTTCTTTAGGGTTTCGTCTTATATAAGGACCTTTAGACCTCTTGAATAAAGCATCTCATTGTGTTCTCTCTTATTTCTTTGCATGGTATCAAAGAAGCATTCCTAGATCGGTATTTTGACCTAGATCCTGCCGCCATCAACAGCCTCTCGTTGCTCCTCTACGGAGAAGCCCTTGTGCGAGCCCCGCGCAAGGGGACTCAGCTTCCTCGAGGAGGTCCCATGCCTCCACCAGGAGGACTAGCTCCTCCATCAAGCACCAATGGAGCCCCAATACCTCTGCCAGGAGGTTTTGCTCCACCGTCAGGAGCTATCGAGCATCACTAAGGCACCAACAATGCCTTAACACATCCGTCAGAATGCCCTACATCTCCACCAGGGGGTCTTGAGCCTCTTCAAGGCTTCGTCGGTGACCTATCACCTCCACCACGAAGTTTTGCACCTCCTCCAATGGGTCTTGTGCCTCTCCAAGTCATCGTTGGTGACCTAGAACCTCCACCAAGAGGTCATGCACCTTCACATGGGCTACAATGGCCCCTGCCGAGGAGATTTATGGCATCTTAGCCACATTATAATGCTACGAAAGTCCGACAAGGAGCTGAAACGGTGACCTAGGTCACCCTTATGCTTGATTAAAGCAACTGATTTTGTTATAGGTCATTTTTTCTTGACCTGTGGGATTACGATGATGTCCATTGAGATCAAGCTTGTGTACTCGACTTCTTATATGATGGTACAACACACTTCTATCAAATTAAAGGGCATAGAAAAAACTATATACTTTGGTCTCGATTTTTAAAGGTGATCGTCAATGGTAAGCGTAAGAATCATATTCTTATCAAGGATCCTCTCAAGGAGACGGATAAGGACTACGACAAACACACAGTCAAACATAGGACGAATCGCAGGTTCCATTAGGGATCCGCCAACCAGGCTTTGTCCCTTGGACTGAGGTGTTAAAGAAGTGAGAAAGGATCAGTCGAGAGAAATCTAGTGAAAGAGGCAGGATTTCAGGACCCGTCAAGGCATAGATGCACACCCATCGGGGGCGGCAGGGAAAGGCCCTACATCACCACTCCTCAGGGAGGAGAGGCCATTCATAGCTTCTTTCCTCCTTATATTCTTCAAAAGAAGAAGTGGCGTACCACTATCTCATTGAAAGAAAGCCATACGTGCCTAGACGAGATTCTCTAGTAGTCAAAGACCTGGCGGAAGTAGATAGCGAGACCGAATTATATATAGCTGGGATAGGAATCAGTCATGGGAAAGGACTCCAACCCTGGGCCTGCCAAAGAGGCTAATTTTCTCGGAGGGAGTCGAAGACCATGCATGCCTCGAAGCTTGCTGGCACTTATGGACCTTACGAGGGCCAGGATTCAATTAGTCATAATGTACTTTACCAGGGCCCGAAGCAGGATTGAGCTGAGATGATGGAAGGCAGGAAGAGGAGAGGGAAAGAGTGAAGAGGATAGGTCTGACTCGCAGTTCTCATGGTATGTTGAATTACCAGGTTATCACTTAGACGATTAACAACATCGATCCAAATATTGCAGCAAAACTTCTCGACAAGGACTCTACAAAAGTGATGTGGGATAATCTGGACCAAACCTACTCATATAAGACAACTAAGTCTCGACTCTCCGATATCTACATGGGGATCTGGTCAGCCACTCAGGGATTCAAGTCTAGTCGAACACTACAGGTTGCTGACTATCCTTTTTTAAGATCTCCTTATTTTCCAGCCAACATGTTGCGATCAACAAGTAGTAGAGTGGACTGAATGGTAAGTATACAAATTCCTCTCTGGATAGCATCCACGAGACAATCCTATAAAGAAATAGTTTCTGAGGGTTGATACCATGTCATCAATTGTGACCATCTTTGATCGTCTACAGGAATCAAAGACATCTATTGAGTGCCCTACCATACCATCTGTAGATACTAGATCTCGCTATGCATCATACGGGGACAATGGACGACAGAACTCCCAAGGAGGACGAGACCGTGACTTTGGTTGTAGCTATAGGCGCGAGTCAAGATGTTGATGCGACTCTGGTCGTAGCTGTGGACATGGTTCTACCACTTCCTGATATCTAGTGTGCATACATTGTGGATGATGGAACCACTAGTCTAAGCGTTGCTGGACAAAGTTCGGCATATAGCCTAATGCCAACAATGCCTATGAGATAGCCTCATATGAGCCCTCTTGTGATACAGCTGATGACACGCCCGATCAGCACTCTGGTGGAACACATGCACCCGTCACAGCTTCTAAATACTCCATTCGTCTGAGGCAGGTCCTATAGAACTCTAGTCACTCTGCTAGTTATAGTGTTGCTTCTGCTCCGACTGCTAGTTTGTCTGCAACCTCAGGTACATTATCCAACTTTGTTTCTACTTGCAGCACTTCGATGGACATCTACACATTTAACGAGAGAATGTAGTCTGCTTACCTTTTCTCAACCCTCTACCTCTGTGAAGATAGTTCAAGTTGTCAATAGGGTTCATTCCCATGTCAATACTGTTGGCTTTGTAGAGTTCTCCTCCAAACTCCGATTGACTAGAGTTCATTGTGCCCACGCTTTTCCTCTTAGTCTATAGTCTATTCAGAAGCTATATATTGAGCTTAAGTGTAGGGTTATTTTTTATGAGTTCTGTTGTTATTTTCAGGACATTTGGACGAGAAATTTTTTTGTGGGGACATGAAAAGAATGACCTTTATTATCTTGGCATTCCGTCTGACTCCAGTTTTGTTGGTGTTGCATCTATTCACGATGATCCTCTCCAGTGGCATCTTTGCCTTGGATAATACCCTTCTACCATGGTTATCCGGATGATGTTCCATAGACTCTCTACGTTGAAGCCCTTAAAGGGTGAAGTGTGCCGGTTCAAAAAACATCATCGAGCATCCTTCCTTTCACGTACCGAGCCTCGTCATGAAGTTTCTTTTTCACTTTTCTACTGTAATCTATGGGGACCATGTCGGGTCCGTAGACTCCATACTCTGAGTGGACACAAGTATTTTGTTATTTTTGTTGATGATTACAGTCGATCCTCTTAGGTCTATCGGTTAAAGAAATGATCGGAGATCAACAAAATCATCAAGACTTTCTTTCAGTATATCAAAAATGGTTTCTCCACTGGTGTTCAAATATTTCGTTCTGATAATGTTTGAATTCACTCAACATGACTTGGCGACTTTCTTTACTTCACAGTGAACTGTCCACCAAACAACATCTCTATATACCTCTCAACAAATGAGGTAGTGGAATGAAAACGGTGGCATCTTCTTGACATTGCTCGGTCCCTTTTCACTCAGATGAAGATTCCAAAAACCTATTAGGGAGATTCATTCTTACTATTGTTCATCTTATCAACAGGGTCCCATCTTCGACTCTAAAAGAATCCACTCCATTTGTGTTACTCTATCCTAGTGAGTCCCCCTTTCTACTAGCTCTAAGAATCTCTGGGTGTATAGCTCTCGTCTACCATTTTCATATTGCTGACACATTGTCACCACAAGTATTCAAATGTGTCTTTCTTGGTTATTCTCGTATGCTGAAGGGTTACAGGTGTTATGACCCCACTAGGCATCGATACTATATTTCTGTAGATATGACCTTTGAACATGCTAATTTCTTTACACAATCTGTCGCATATATACCTTTGGATCTTCCTCCTCCACCAATTTTGTATAAGCACAAGCATACATATGCACATGCTCATGTGCCTTGAACTATTCCTTTATTGCAGGATGACATGTCATCTTCGAGTGGCCCCATCATTTCTATCATGGATGATCCTCAGGAGCTTACCATCGTTCTTCGTAGAAAGACAAAGAGGCAATTTACCTTTCACTCTATGTATCATTTCACTTCTACTGCTAGCTTATCATGCTCTTACAGGAGATATGCAGATGCCCTCGTGATACAGTGCTTTACAAGATTATGGTTGTCAATGTGCAATGAATGAGGAGATGGATGCTCTCACATCTAGGGGAACATAGGACCTTATATCGTGTCCCATGGGGATTAGACCTTTGTCTTGCAAATGGATCTACACAACCAAACAATCACTAGACGGGCCCATTGACAAATTGAAAGCATGGCTTACGATTAAAGGTATTACACAGACATATGGGATTGACTACTTCGAGACCTTCTCACCAGTTGCACGGATGGGCTCTATACGAACTACTCTTTCAGTGGTTGCAAACTAGGACTGGCTTATCTTTCACCTCAATGCGAAGAATGCTTTCCTGTATAGCGATCTTGAGTATGAGATTTACATGATGCAACCTTCTGGTTACAAAGTCGAGGGGGAGTGTGTGTCGAGTTCACAAGACAATCTATGGCCTAAAGCAGAGTCTGAGGGCATGGTTTGACAAACTCACTACTGAGGTCAGCACTCTTGGCTTCCAGAAAATATCTGACTACTCTATCTACGTCAGAAGATGGCCCACTGGTACTATCATACTTGATCTTTATATTGATAATATGGTTGTCACAGGTGATGATGATGAAGGCATACTAGAGACTAAGGCATTCCTTCATAAGGTTTTTGTCACGAAGGACCTTGGTCAACTTTGCTACATTCTTGGCGTAGAAGTGATATGCATTACAGAAGAACCTCACCTCTCACAGAGGAAACATTGCTTGGATATCGTAATTGAGGATAGATTACTAGGATGCAAGCCTCGTGGTATCTATGTAGACCTAAAGAAGCACTCCACTTCAGTTGATCTTGTTTTCGAAGATATTATACGGTACAGAAGCTCGATAGGCAAACTACTTAACCTTATTTTCACTGGATTGGATATATCATATGTTGTGAGCAAAGCAAACCAACACATTGAGCAACCACATTGTTAGAAAATGAACATGAGGAAGCGAACATGGAAAAAGGATAAAGAAAATATGAAGAATGGGATTTAACGTGGAACCCTACTCCGTGAGGAGCGGGATGAAACCACGGGAGAAGCCCTCAAAGGGGAATATGATGCATTGCACTTTCTCAATGGTTACAGGAGGTCTGGGGCTCCTTATATAGCCTCCCCAGAGCCTCCAAGTCCCACCACTAGACGATGTGGAACTAAAGACATGGATGGGGTAAATGGATCTTCTCCAGGATCCATTTGCCTTGCTACAACTCAATAGGCGCACATAACAAATACTCCAACACTCTCCCTCAAGCTGGAGCATGCAATGCTCAGCTTGGACAAACAGAAAGAAACTCAACTCAACGCTACAGGACACTACGTACAATATCAACCCAACACGCACAACTACTACTGTCGAGGACGTTGCTTCTCATGCCGTGCAGGTGAGGAGGACAAACGGGCTGGAGTGTGAGTCTGATGAATCTCCTCGTCGGAGAGCATGCGCTCTGAACTGCACCTGTCAGAGTCGCAGCAACTGGAAATGAGTCTCCTCGTCGGAGTACTCTGGCCCGCCGCAATAATGTGGACAACTGCTCCATCTCTGAAAAGGACCTAACAGAAAAGGAGCCGTGGCTGTGCAATCCTCGTCGGAGTCCACGGTCGCTGGAGAATGGAGTCTGAAAGAAGTCTCCTCGTCAGAGAACTGGGTCTCTCCCATCTGGCACAGAGAATGGTAAACTACTCTGGTGTCCCTATGATACCACATGAAAACCCTTGCCAACATGGCATAGGGAATGGTACTCTACTCTGAAGTTCCTATGGCTCACATGAAAACTCTGGCCGAAACAACAAGTGCGGATGGGGACGTCTGACGATGATGGCATACAAGTGCTCATCTGAAAATGACCGCAAACATATGCGTGTTTGAAAATGAGTCTCTCTTTGGAGAACTCAAAAATGGGCCTCAACATGAAGTGCCTCGAACTTGGACTCTGATCAATCTGAATGTCGAGTCTGAATCTATGCATCATACCTATGGACTCGGAATCTAAGCATCGAGTCTGAATCTTGCGCATGGAAAATCTTCATCTGAAAAAACTTGTAGAGTCTGAAAATATGGAAGGTCTGGAAAACTGCATCTGAATTTGTACCTGTGACTCTACATAATACTCCCCCTTTCTCCCATACTTGTTGGAAAACATGGACGTCGACCAAGTTGGGAGAAGACAACAATGACGGGGACAAAACAAAACCACTTAGCCAATCACACATTTGTCGGCTTTTCAAAAACATTCATCATTTTTTTCGAAACATTTTTTTAAGCCGTTGATATTTTTTTCCCCTGGCTTTTCATCATTTTCCTTTCTTCTTCTTCTCTTTTTCGCAAATATTTTGCACATGGCTTTTCTTTGTACGCACTTGTTTTCCTTTTTTTGCTCAAAATTTTTTAATGAAACATACGTGTCCTACCATTTTTTTTGTTGTTGGGCCTTCTCAAAAAAAAAATTTCTTTGGGCCGACTGCAATAGCCCATCTCACTCTTCCTTTCTTCTTTTTAATGGGCCTCTACAAATTTGTTTTGAACCGGCAGCCCACTATTAACAATACACATTTTTTAAAATAAAGAAACCACGGGGGTCTAACCCTATTTAGGATTTCGAACACCTTGCCTCCCGCCTCCCCCGATGGGGTTTCATATTCTGCCGCCTCCGATGGAGAACAATACTGGTGCACGAGGGCGCCGCAAGCGGGGAGCGAACGTGTTGCCTGCACACGCGACGTAGGAGGTGGAAGTGTTGGAGTCGTGATAGCATGATGGGGCTCGTGCGAAAGAAGCTACTTGCGGTCTGGAGCCCTATCGCCTGTGAGCTTGCCGCTGATGGAGCGGGCGTGTTTCTGGAGCGCGGGGCACAGAGCCGGAGATCAGGCTCGCATGGGATGCATGAGTCATGACAAGTTGCTAGAGACGGCTCCGCTCACTGATGGTGGCTCCGCCAGAAGCTTTGGGAGTCCACGCCGCCACCTGTTTCGCGGTTTGAAGGAGCATTGCCTATTACGCGGCTTCAAGGAGCGCCGCCTGGAGGGAAGAGCCTCGTCGTGGGTTGATGCGAGGTGCGCAAGGTGTGTGCTGTTGGAACTGGAGCAAAAGGCTTGCAGATGCGTCGCATGGGGCTGTTTGGAGGTTTCGCCCGAGAAGGTTTCGCCGCCAGGATAAGAGGAGAGGAAGGTGATGCCGCTCGAGCTCTGCATGAGGATGAGAAGGCCAGATCTCCACCAACAGAACCCCCTTGATGATATTCTCAAACAAGCATGATCATGAACACAACTCGAGAAATTAGGGTTTCAATTGAAGCCCTAGAACTTACAAACTTTAACAAATAAGAACAATTACAATCGAATCTCAAATAAAACTAATGTAAAAACAATTCCTCGAGAATCGACCCGCTTTGATACCATGTTAGAAAATGAAATGCGGAAGCGAACATGGAAAAAGGATAAAGAAAATATGAAGAACGGGATTTAACGTGGAACCCTACTCCGTGAGGAGCGGGATGAAATCACGGGAGAAGCCCTCAAAGGGGTATATTATGCATTGCACTTTCTCAATGGTTACAGGAGGTCTGGGGCTCCTTATATAGCCTCCTCAGAGCCTTCAAGTCCCATTACTACACAATGTGGGACTAAATACATGGATGGGATAAATGGATCTTCTCCAGGATCCATTTACCCTGCTACAACTCAATAGGCGCACATAACAAATACTCCAACACACATTACAATCATTGGCTGATTTCTTCAGATCATGCGCTATTTGAAGGAGTCAACAAGATGAGGCCTCTTTAATGGGGCAAATGGTTACACTTATGTAGATGTATATCATTGTGCAGATTATGCAAGTTCACCTGAGGATCGTCGCTCCATTATAGGATATGTTATGATGGTTGGAAGAAATGTTGTCCCTTGGAGAAGCAAGAAGCAGACTATAGTCTCCAAATCCAGTGCAAAGGCAGAATACAAGGCTATGGCTTAGGCTACCTGTGAGATTATTTGGTTACTCTACTTACTACAAGAACTTGGTTTTTTTGTCACTACTCATGTCTCTCCATATTGTGACAACAAATCCACTACATACATTGCTAGGAACCTTGTGTGTCATGAGTGGATCAAGCACATAGAGATTGACTGTCACTTTGTTCATGATGTCGTACGAGGAGGGAAGATCATTACCCCCACACTTATCGATCGATTTTCAGCTTGCAGATGCATTCACGAAGGCCCCACCAAAGAAGCACCTCGTAGATAACCTCCAAGTTGGGCATAATCGATAGATATGATTCAACTTGAGGGGGTGTTAGAGACAGTTTTATGTTTTATCTTATTTAGTTGTAACCCCTCAGGGTTGTTTATGTAATTTCATTTTTATGAGCACTCTAGGATTTTGTCGTATATAAAAACCCTTAGACTTCTTGAATAAAGCATCTCATTGTGTTCTCTCTTCTTTCTCCACATCAACAAAAAGTTATATTTGGAAATGGTCTTTTACAAATCATATTACTAATAAGAGGGGATATGTTCATAACAATCATATGCATAACTCTTTCATCACAATAACAATAAAGCATTCTTTCACATTAAGTAGGATCGGCTACATGGATTCTTTGCCTCCATTATGATCTATTTTGGATCATTCTCGAACTTAGATCCAACTAACTGTGATCTATTAGGATAGTCTCCTTCCAACACTTTTTTTGCATTTCTCACCCTTTCTTAATAGGATCAACATCGTAAATTTTGCATGTTCCAATGGGTGCATCAGCCAACCTCATTAGAAAAATGTTCAACCACCTTAAACGGTTCTCTTTCATCTTATCTTTTATTGAAACTACAACTTTCCTTTTGATTACATCATTCTGAATCTGATCTTTCCGTGTATGACCATAGGTCCATCATAACATTTTTCATTTCTGCTACTATCATTCTATACACATGTCTACGGTTCACAAGCCAGATTTTGACAATATTTATAGTTAGAAAATGGAAATGCGGAACCATATCAAAGAAATAAAGTATTAAAATATTAAGAACAACGGGATTTAACATGGAACCCTACTCCCTAAGGAGCGGGATGAAACCACGGGAGAATGCCTCAAATGGTTGATTCATGCATTGCACTTTCTCATTTGATACATGGGGTCAGGGTTTCTTATATAGCCTCCTCAGACCCCTCAAGTCCCGCAGCTGGTAGATGTGGGACTAAACAATAGGATATGGTAAATGGATCCTGGAGGGATCCATTTACCCATCAGTACATATGATGCATAACACAAATACTCCAACACTCCCCCTCAAGCTAGAGCATGCAATGCTCATCTTGGACAAACAGAAAGAAATCTCAAACTTACGGTACAATACACTACGGACAATATCAACTCAATCCGCACAACTATCGGTTGTTGTCGAAGATGTTGCTGCTCATGACATGCAGATGAGGAGGAACATCGGCCTGGACTGTGAGTCAAACTAGGCGTGCTCTGAACTGCGCCTGTCAGAGCCACTGAGACTGGATGAGCCTCCACCTGGAGAACTCTGTACCGTCACATATAGAAGACTGGATCATGTGGACAACTGCTCTATCTCTGAAGCGCCGAATTAAAAAAAGCTGCGGAAAAAACACTTTCGTCGGAGTCCATGGTTGCTGGAGAATGGAGTCTAAAAAGTCTCCTCGTTGGAGAAGTGGGTCTCTCCCATACTGGCTCAGAGAACAGGATCTCTACTCTGGAGTCCCTATGAAACCCACATGAAAAGCCTAACCCACATGGCATAGGGAATGGGATCTCTACTATAGAGTCCCTATGGAATACATGAAAACCCTGAGTCGACAGAAGCAGAAAGATGGGAACCACAACAAATGATGGCCAACAAGTGCACATCGAAATGCAGACTCGGAAAACATCTGATCGTCGAGTCTGAAACCTGAACAGTAGAGTCTGGAAAAATCTGACTAGCCATGCATATGGACTAGAATCTGAGTATGAACCGGAATCTAGAATCTAGCAATCTGTGGCATGTAGAACTCTACACAATACTCCCCCTTTCTCCCTTACTTGTCGGAAAACAATGTCATTCGACAAAGTTGGGAGAAGACAAGAGAAATGGGGAGAAAACAAAATTTCAATAAGTTGTCACAATTTTCTCGACTTTTTCCTTCTCTAAAAAAAATTTCAAAATGATTTTTTCTTTGGCTAATTCATTCATTTTTTTAAATAGTCTTCACATTTTTTTCAAATAATCCATTCATTTCATTTTTTCCGGCTTTTTTAATCGGTTTTTCATGTACAGTTTTTTTTTACGATCCTTTTTTAACGAAGAAAATTGGTCCACTTGGACCCTGGAATATGCAGCAGCCTCCCCCCCCCTAATTTTTTAATACTTTGGCCCCAACTGGACTTCCTCTTTTTTTTCTTCTTACAATGGGCCTCCCCTTATATATATATATATATATATATATAGAGAGAGAGAGAGAGAGGACTTATCCGATGGACCCTGTGTCCAATAGCGATGAGATGAGCCCGCTTATATTTTACCAATATTTTCTATCATTTTGAGTTCAATGCCTATTTATTTACAATTGTTATATCATATTCTTACTATTAGTAACTATTTTCATATAAAGAAAATATTAGATTCACATGAAATGGTCATTAGTAAGAATAAAAATGACACTAGTAATATGAATAATAATACAATCATTTTGTATGAATTTAAGGTTTTTTCTGAAAATAGTTACTAGTAGTAAGAATAAGATAAAACACTTGTAAACAAATAACCATTATGCTCAAAATGATAGGAAATAATAGTAAAATATGAATGGGACCATCTCGTCTCAAATGGGCATAGGGCCCATTGGATAATTTCCCTATATATATATATATCATGGCAGGCCCCTCATCCTCTTTTCCTTTATTCATTTTTTAAACTAACGTCAGCCCACTTGGTCCCCTACATCACAAGCCCACTTGGGCTATATTTAGGTTCCCCTTTAAGAACCCTCTTCCGAAGTCTCGCCACCCCCGAAGAATCTTCTTCCCTTGCTGCCTGCGCTGCCTACGTTGAAATAGGAGGAAGGTGGAGGTCTTGCTGCTTGGAGCTTGGGTTGGAAGTGCTTGCGAGATCAAGAGCGCACGACGAGGGGCGGAGGGGCCTGGAGGAGGTGGAGTTGGCTGGAGCTCTCCATTGAAGGAGGGGCTTCGCATCTGCCCTGACGGTGTCGCCTCGAGAGGGGCACCGCAGCCTGGAGTCGTCGTCGGCTGGAGCAGTTGCGCGAATGGCACTGCATGCGCGATCAGGAAAGGCGCGATCTGGATAGGAGGGGTCTCACTGCTTGCACGAAGGAGGGCTGGCTGGCGCCTCCTGGAGCCGCCGAGCATAACGATGCAGTACTGCCGAAATACCCTCGCTCGAGGAGAAAGGAGAGAAGGTTGTTTCCTGGCGCTAGGGTTGGTACCAAGAGGAGTGCACCGCTTGGATGTAATCTATCGCCTGGAGATGCCTCCGCTTGGAGGCACGAAGCAGAGCAACGGTGGTTGATCGCCACCGTAGAGGAGATAGGGTCTTCGCCTCCGCAACGATGTTATGATGGGACCTCTGCTTGGAGGTCACGAAGGACTCCCAGTGGAGTGTTGCATGGAGTTCATGGTGGAGTTGCGTATAATGCACGCCTGTGAACTGGAGAGGCAATGAAGATCGGAAGGGCGATTATGTCTTCCACTTGAATGGATCTGCGATTAGGGTTTCAGATTGAACCCTCGCAGAGTCTTGCTCGCCAAATTTTGCATCAATGTAGAATAGGGTTTCAACAAACCCTAGAACCATGGAACTTGATCACAACTTGAACAAATCACGAGCATGATCTCCATAAAAATGATCTTCAAGAATGAACATAATTGAATCGAATCTTGAAAATAAGAACATGAAAACCTCGAGAATCGAGCGTGCTTTGATACCATGTTAGAAAACGAAAACGCGGAAGCGTCTTAGAGAAATAAAACTACAACAACAACAACAAAGCCTTTTCCCACAATTAAGTAGGGTCGGCTACATGGATTCTTCGCCTCCATTCAGATCTATCTTGGGTCAATCTCGGGCTTATATCCATAAACTAAGATCCCTTCGTATAGTTTCTTTCCAACACTTCTTGTGCCGTCCTCGCCCTCTCTTAGCCGGCTCAACATCCCAACACTCGCATCTCTTAACTGGTGCATCAGCTGATCTTCTTTACAAATGACCAAACCATCTTAAGCGGTTTTCTCGCATCTTATCGTCGATCGGAGCTACACCAACTTTCTTTCCGATTGCATCATTCTGAATTCGATCTTTACGTGTGTGTGTGTGTGTGTGTCCACACATCCACCTTAGCATTTTCATTTCTGCTACAACCATTCTCTGCACATGTCTATGGTTCACAAGCCAACATTCAGATCCATAGACCATAGCAGGTCTCACAGCTGCTTTGTAGAACTTTCCTTTAATTTTTAAAGGAATTTTCTTATCACAGAGAACAACAGAGGCTCCTATCCACTTTAGCCACCCTGCATTTATTCTATTAGTAACAACTCCATCAATTTCCCCATCATGTTGCAAAATAGATCCTAGATATCTAAAAGAATCTCTCTTCCGAATGTTATCATCACCAATCTTCACATCGATTCCTTCACCATTGCTTCCATCAAAAGTGCTCTCCATATATTCCGTCTTAGCCCTACTTATACGAAATCCTTTACTCTCCAACTCATGTCTCCATACCTCAAGCTTCTCATTTACTCTATCTCTAATCTCGTCAATCAACACAATATCATCAGGAAATAACATACACCAAGGTAATTCATCCTGAATGTGACTTGTCAACTCGTCCATAATCAAAGTAAAAAGAAATGAATTCAACATTGAACCTTGATGTAAACCAATGTTGATGTCGAAATAGCCAGTCTTCCCAGATGGGATCCTTACACAAGATAAAGCCCTATCATACATGTCCTTTATGAGGTTAATGTATAGGACAGGTATTTGTCTCTTCTCCAAAACTCTCCACAATATCTCTCGTGGGACAGAATCATAAGCCTTCTCCAAATCAATAAAGATCATATGGAGGTTCTTCCTTTTAGCTCTATAAATCTCAATTGTTCTCCTCAGGAAATGGATGGCTTCAATAGTTGAGTGACCTGGCATGAATCCGAATTGGTTTTCTTTTACGTTGGAAACTTGCCTCAACCTTCTTTCGATCACACGTTCCCAAATTTTAATAGTGTGACTCATCAGCTTGATACCTCTGTAATTAGAACAATATTAAGAACATGGGAATTTAATGTGGAACTCTACTACCTAAGGAGCATGATGAAACCACGGGAGAGCACCTCAAAGGGCTAATTTATGCATTGTACTTTCTCATCTGATACAGGGGGTTTGGGGATTCTATATAGCCTCCTCAGACCCCCCCCCCCCCCAGTCCCACCACTGGTAGATGTGGGGCTAAACACAAGGATGTGATAAATGGACTCTATAGGGATCCATTTACCCATCAATACATATGACACATAACAAAAATACTCTAACATTTAAAACATTGAAAGAGTGGTCACAAAGGCTCTAGGCTTCATTCCCCACATCGTACATAGGAAGTCTTATGCCACAAAAGGATAAGAACGTAGACATGTTTAAAATGCATTTTTTAAAGAAAAAAGGGCGTGAACTCCTAAAGTGATGGCCACCCATACACAATCACATCTTAAGAACTAAACAAAGACTTGGCAAAACCCTTGGTATGCCACTATCAACATAAAATTTCTCCTCACGAAAAATAACCCCATTTCTATTTAGCTAGAATAGTCATGATCACCTATCTTTTATTGTCCTAACGTAGGTATGCCTTGAATCTAACCATATATTTTGTTGAACCCAAATGAAGAACTGTCTAATGCCCCCGCCCACCATACCCTACCAATACAGAGGGCTAGAGGGTAACAGGTGCACCCCTGTCTTGAAAAATTATCTATATGTGTATTCGGATTCGTCTACATCATGGATCTGTTTATACTGGAAGTAGTATATAAACTCTCCATGGGTTAGGGCTCTCAATATCCTTTGTATTCTTCTTATGCACATAGTAAACACGATAGTCACTGCTCAAGGATGTAGCCCAATTACAGATGAATCTTGTACATCAGTGTGTTTGTGTGCTTGCATTATTGATAGTATTTATGCGTATTTGCTTCCGCAATTTGCAACACCAACACACCCACATCAACTAAAAGAATATCTTCACACGCATATGGACCTTTCAATTCCAAATCTCCTTGTAATATTCCTGCATGATACTAGGATCAAACAAAAAAGAAGTTTGGGTCATGTGTACCTTCTTGACAGAGAACTCACACTTGATCAAGGACGAATAATCCAAGTCATCCGAAAGCCCCTTCAATACATTCAAGACCATCATCATCTTCAAAAAAATCCTCCACTCTTTTCTCAAAAAGACATGAATGAAAAGATTGTGCACCATTCTACCAAGCATTCACCATACAAAACATCATGATAATCACCAGCACAAACAAATGCAAGATATAGATGCACAAAACCCTTCTTATGACCACTCATCATGACAAAACATGAAGATCTTCATATCACCTAGCACAGGCATCAAAAAAGGCACTATCTCAAGAAAAACAGTACAGATATCCTTCCAAAAAGTAGTTGGCAAGGAGACGATGCCCAACATGGTATACTAACTGGGGCCAAGCCATAGATTTTTCACACCAAACAATAAAGCAAGGTAGTTATGTCCCCCTAGATATGCAGAACCCATTTCATCAGGATTTCCTTGTTCATCTCCTTGACTCAAAGAACACACATTATCAGTCGATAATTCATAAAAATTTTGTTCTTTGTATTCCTTCATTAAATCAGGCCACGTAATTCAAGGTTGGGCATGCTGCGAAAAACTCATTTTTAGTAGATGAGGTGGGCCCATCATGGTAGGACAGAGGGGGCAGAAGACAGTTCTTCAACTAGATTCATAATAGATGGTTAGGATTCAAGGTATATTGACAAACAATATGAACAACATTATCTTACTTGATAAAAGCCAAAATCGGTTTCAGTAAAATCTGATTATTGTATATGTTGGAGTATTTGTTATGTGCTCCTATTGAGTTGTAGCAGGGTAAATGGATCCTGGAGAAGATCCATTTACCCCATCCAGTGTTTAGTCCCACATTGTCCAGTGGTGGGACTTGGAAGCTCTGGAGAGGCTATAAAAGGAGCCCCAGACCTCCTATATCCATTGAGAAAGTGCAATGCATAACATGCTCCTTTGAGGGCTTCTCCCGTGGTTTCATCCCGCTCCTCACGGAGTAAGGTTCCACGTTAAATACCGTTGTTCTTCTTGATGTTTATCTTTTATCCATGTTTTCGCTTCCGCTTCCTATTTCCTAACATGGTATCAGAGCGGGTCGATTCTCGAGGAGTTTTTTTGTGTGTTCTTTATGTTTTGTTCGAGAATCGATTATCAAAATCAGTTCTCGATCGTTCTTGTAATTTCCGTTCTTAAAGATTGTTCGAGAAGAGCTTTTTTATCTAAGTTCAAGATCCGAGTTGTAGGGTTTGCATCTGGAACCCTAATCAATGTCATGTCGCATGATTCATCCATACTGCGGTGCTCGATTCACTTGCAGGAGGCGCAAAGTCGAGTTCGATATATTGTTCATTGATTCAAGATTCAATTTCTGGGTTCATAAAACCCTTGGTGTAATCGTCTCTGCAAGCAGCAACAAGGGTTTCATGGGAAACTCTAATCACTGCAACATGCGGCATGTCCCTCTATCTCCAGGTCTGCATAGGCACACGATCTCCCGCCGCACCAACTCCAGTCCTCCAGGCCGCATCGCAGAGCGGCGCAGCCCCCGTTCCAACTACAGCGGTGCAGCCCCAGGCACCTCCCCACGACACGAGCCGCATACGTCGCGCGGCGGCGGAGGTACAGAAAAGGTACAGGAACTCCATCTGCTCCAGACGCGAACGACGCGATGCCCCTTCCCTCACGATCTCGCAGGCGACATCCTCCCTAGCGGCGTGCTCCAGGCGCCCGCGCGCGCCTCCTGCCGCTCCCAGGCGGTGCTCCTCCGATGTAGCCGACATCTCCTTTCTCGGCGGTGTGATGCGGCGTGACCTCCAGACGCGGAAAACCCAAAAGCGACGATTTAACCTCTTCTCCCTTGCGCCATCTGAAGCCCAGGGGCGGCGGTGGTCTTCGAAGGCCCCACAGGTTCCCACGATTGGGAACCCTAAGAGGTTAGTAATTAAAAGGGGGCCATTTTAATTTAAAAAAAAAGGAGCCCTAAGGGGTTGTAGTAAAAAAATGAGGAGAATGTTGGGCCTAAATGGGCCATGATGGCTTATTCAAAGAGAGAGAGAGAGAGAGAAAGGGTGCGTACAAAAAGAAAAAAGAAAAGTCGTATGCAAATTGCAAAAAAAAGAGACAAAGCCGTTAAAAAAATGGTTGAGCTGTTTTTAAAAAAAATGATGATGAAGAGCCGTAAAAAAATGAAACGACCAAAGGTTATTCATGATTTGAGAAGCCGAACAATTTGTGAACGACTTATTGGTATTTTGTCCTCATATTTATCTTGTCTTCTCCCAACTTGGTCGACGTCCTTATTTTCCGACAAGTATGGGAGAAAGGGGGAGTATATGTAGAGTCACAGGTCTGTTCCATGATCCAGATTCAGATGCAGATATTCCACACCAATCAGATTTCAGACTCTACAGCTTCAGATGAAGATTTTCCATGTGCAAGATTCAGACTCGACGTTCAGATTCCGAGTCCACAGGTGTGATGCGCAGGTGTTCAGACTCGACAGATTGGTCAGAGTCCAAGATCGAGGCACTCCATGATGAGAGGCCCATTCTCGAGTTCTTTAGAGAGAGACACATTTTTCAGACACGCATATGTTTGCGGTCCTTTTCAGATGAGCACATGTTTTCCATCTTTTGTTACGGTCCGTCGGTCCTCATCTTTTCTTGTTTTCGGCCAGAGTTTTCATGTGAGCCATAGGGACTCCAGAGTAGAGGACCATTCCTTATGCCATGTTGGCAAAGGTTTTCATGTGGTATCATAGATACACCTGAGTAGTGGACCATTCTCTGTGCCAGATGGGAGCGACCCAGTTCTCCGAAGAGGAGACTTTTCAGACTCCATTCTCTAGCGACCGTGGACTCCGACAAGGATTGCACAGCCACGGCCTTTTTCAGTTCGGCCCTTTTCAAACATGGAGCAGTTGTCCACATTATTGTGGCGGGCCAGAGTACTCCGACGAGGAGACTCATGTTGCAGTGACTCTGACAGGCGCAATTCAGAGCACATGCTCTCCGACGAGGAGATTCAGCAGACTCACACTCCAGCCCGTTTGTCCTCCTCACCTGCACGGCATGAGAAGCAACGTCCTCGATAGCGGCAATTGTGCCCGTTGGGTTGATATTGTCCGTAGTGTCCTGTAGCGTGGGTTTAGTTTATTTCTGTTTGTCCAAGTTGAGCATTGCATGCTCCAGCTTGAGGGGGAGTGTTAGAGTATTTGTTATGTGTGCCTATTGAGTTGTAACAGGGTAAATGGATCCTGGAGAAGATCCATTTACCCCATCCAGTGTTTAGTCCCACATTGTCCAGTGGTGGTACTTGGAGGCTCTGGAGAGGCTATATAAGGAGCCCCAGACCTCCTGTATCCATTGAGAAAGTGCAATGCATAACATGCCTCTTTGAGGGTTTCTCCCGTGGTTTCATCCCGCTCCTCACGGAGTAGGGTTCCACGTTAAATCTCGTTGTTCTTCTTGATGTTTATCTTTTATCCATGTTTTCATTTCCGCTTCCTATTTCTTAACAGTATATATATAAATATAGCTCGAATACGAAATAACGGCCGCTATATCCATTAATAATATAAACTTGTTTCAACTATTTCCATTTATATTCAATGGAATTGCACCCCTAGCATGTAAGGTCAGGCCTAATGTTCAAACCATGCTAGTTTTTAGATTCACACAAGTAAACACCCTTAACATTAAATCAACTTCCATTCCTTACAAGTTACAAGTTACAACCTCTGAGAGCACATTTGTATATTCACTTGGTAAAGTTCAAAACTAGAGCTTCTCAATTAACTAAGCGTAGTGGTCTACGGAAACAACACAAAATATATGCAAGAATTTACATAACAACAATAAGAAAAGCATGTAGCAAAATTGGTAGGAGCAACAACTGGAATCCTTTCGATACCATTCCATTCTCCCAATAGATTGAGAATGAGTGCCATTGAGGGAAGAGTGTGAGTGAGGTGTGGTCAAGTAGATGAGTGCATATTGTATCCTTGAATGAAAGGTTGATGCCTTTGTTGGAGGGTACGAGAGCTGGTTGGTTGGTGAGTGAGTAAATTATGCACTTTTTCTGTTCCAATATACACCTTTTGGATTGCATGACCAAATTCTGTGTGTGGAAGCCACAATCAACTACCATGATGGGGGAAATTGAAAACAAAAGGTGGGGAGGAACAGCAGGATTGGGGTTCGGGTCTGATGATTTCCCCATTCTTGACACAGTCTTTTCACTGTACTCAACGTAAGTCACAATCAAAAGAAAGTTCCTAAGATGCAACTACCAAAATCAGTTCAAGGCAACAAGGTGTTCAAGCGAACTTTTGGGGGTTATCATATTAAGATATACAGAAAATCTCTTAATAATTTTGCGCAAGCATAACCAGGCCCTGTTGATATTGAGCCGGATCATCTTCCCTTATTAGCAGAAAACATTCATTTTCCACAAGTATTATTAACAACATCCCCTGTTAATAGAAAAGAGTAATACGAGTATGACAAGCACGGCATACAATAAACCAAAAATCCAGGAAAAACTAAATGGTGGAAATATACTAAAACAGAGCGATAATTCGTAGTGTTGATAAATGATACCGTTAGGGATATTTTTCAAGGGAGTTCCTTGACCCTGAAAGTGGAAACCAACAATGACAAATTCATGTCGAGAGGAGTTCAAAACGAAATGTTAAAATTGTAACAAGGTAACCACCTTTTCAACGTGAACACCTTCATCCAGTTCTTTCTCAATAATTTCGACTAATCTCACAACAGCTTTCCTCTCACGCACAGGGCGGTCAGGGGAAAAGGAAAAAGGGATTTCTAATGCATGTCTGGACCTTCTCTTGTATTTCTTTTCCTTATCTGCATCTAACCCTCTGTGACGAGGCTTCTTATTTCTCTCCTCCTTACTGACTTCTTCGTTTTCCTCGCCCTCCATGTCGTCATCCATTCTCTCAGACCCTTCATCCCCTTCTTCCTCACCGCTATTTTCTCGGCTTTCTCGTCCATCCTTCTTTCCTTTATCTTTCAAATCCACATTTCCATCCACATTTTCCATTCCAGGCCCCTTGTGTTCTTCTTCTCCATGTAGCTTCTCCTTGTCATTCTTCTCGCCTCTTGCATCCTCGACAGTATCCACTTTCCCATCAGCCTTTTTCCCCACTTCTCCTCCTTCCAACTCTTCAATATCATTCACTTGCTGATCCATCTTAGCACTCTCATCCCCACTACTACCAGCTCCATCAACATTGTCGATCATTTCATCCTTGGTATTTACTTCATCATCAGACATCCCTTAATAACACAATTCCTCTGCAAAACAGAAGTTCTATTTATTTAAAAAAAGCTCACTCTTGGGAGGCCTAAAATTATCCATGTTCGAGTTCAACTTTTAAGGAACGCAAAAAGATTACATCTTTGCCAAAGTAAAACATTACCCAGAAATCAGCACCTGCAAATTTGGGATGCAAATTCCGAAGATGGCACTTACCAGAGGCACATAGAAACCCTAAGAGGGTGAAAATTCGAGTCAAAATCGTATTTTTATAGGAAAGATCGCAACGAAGCAGCTGAAATAGAACCCTAAACGAAAATATGTACGTACATGAGACTAGAGGTAGAAGGATGGAGATTGTACTAACGGTGAATCTCCAAGGGGAGATTGCACGAGAAGAGAAAAAGAAGAAGATGGTGTTCCATGCGTCGAGTGTTTCTGGAGAGCTGCAGTCCGGACTCCGGACACAGGTTCTTTACCTGTCACTGGCATTTGGTAATAAAAATGTGATCTCTTCGAGCCTTTTTTTCATACGTTACGTTGGTTTTACAGTTCGAAGTTGGGGTAGAAAGTTGACTTGAGGAATTAAAACATAAGTTCCATTAATTAAAGGCATGATGTCATCGAGGCTGCGGGTAACCTAAATTATGCGAGGGCTTTTACAGACCTACAGTTAACGAGGGTAATTTATGAACAGCTCCTCGGCGTAGTAACCTGGTATGTATGTTTATACAATTCCTTTTTTATAAGGATTTGTTTATTTCCAAAGCACCCTTCGCTTTCGATCTCTCCTCGTTTCGCTACCTTAATTTGTTTCGGTGCCTTAGTACAATCCACACCTTTCATTTCCTTCCCCTCCTCTTCTATCCTTTTAAATCGACATTAGCACAATACCCTAGCACCTCATATAGTGCTCTTAGCTACCCCTTCAATTATGCAATAAACTAGTAAGGCAATATATATGACCACAAGAAGCAGAAGATCGATGTGAACTTATATAGTGTGCAGCAACAATTATAGTATGCATCGTGAAGGAGGATTTCAGTGTATTAGATGTCAGGTCTATGTTATGAATGGACGAGAAACCGCCATTAGCACAATACCCTAGCACCTCATATAGTGCTTTTAACTACCCCTTCAATTATGCAATATAGTAGTAAGGCAATAGGTATGACCATGAGAGGCAGAAGATCTATGTGAACTTATATGGTGTATAGCAACAGTTACAATATGCATTGTGAAGGAGGATTTCAGTGTATTAGATGTCCGATTTATTTATATATGGATAAGAGGTAGAGTTGGATATTATTTGATTATCCAAAAAAACTAATCGTTTGTTTAAATTGCTAAATGATGTGGATCGGTTTGGATTTTTCGGTTGAGTTTCACCCTTTGTATAAAAGGGACCACCATGAGCTCCAAACTATGTCCAATTATATTGCCCCTTTAATCTTTGAAATTTCATCACGACCGTATCTTACTATGTTATACACCATTGACATGTATAGTCAAAACTATCGGTCCAACTATTATGTTTCGTTTTAAGGATCAAAAAGTTCGAAAATTAAAAGAAAGAAAAACTTCAAACAATATATTATATTTTTTCCCTCCATCTCCATCATTTCTCCTCCACTTCCTTACCCACACCTTCAACATCACCCATGTCACATCCTTCAAGAAGATTTTCATCCCTCTCGAATAGCTCATCAACAACCCCCCTACCTCCATGTCTCTTACCATAACACTAATGATGATACTTACCTCAACCTTCCTCCTATTATCGCCCATAAAGCCATTGAAGATGGCACTTCATCTGCCTTTAATTTGTCTCCCTCGAATGTAGGGTCGATATCGTTTCCTCCCTCGTTGGCAACGATAGTTTGCATGAGCTCGTTATTAAGGAGGGTTTCATGGTTCCCCTTCTCAAGATCATTGTCGATGAGGAGGATTATTGAGAGCGTAGGGAATTATTGATAGAAGTTTGTACATTAATTTGAAGTGCTGCAAAAAAGTTATGTATTGTTTTGGATGTTTATTGATCATTATACATGATCGCTTCAAAAAATTCTAATGTACATATGTTTGTCGTGTGTATTTTACCAAAGTATATCCGCAAGACTAAATTTGTTTTCTTGCAAAGTGTTATGTAATTTGATTCACAGTTGTGTTCATAATTAATGTCAGTATCATTCTCATTTGCTAAAATTAATGTGAATATTATTCACATTTTATATAGAAACTAATGTGAATATGATTTACACTTTAGGTAGAAGAATATTGTGAATATGATTCACATTTAATAGAATTAATGCGAATATGATCTACATTTAATTTGAGAATTAATATGAAGACAATTCACACTATGTTTGGAGCATTGAGAATTGGATTCTCATATGTTGGAAAACTTGAGAATGAGATTTTGTTATTAACATTGGAAATCTTAAGAATAAGATTCTCATTGGAAATTTTGAGAATACGATTCTCATATTAATGTTGGGAATTACGAGAATGTATCATCATATTTATATTGAGAATTATGTGGATATGATTCATATAAATATAATAATGCTAATGGGATTCACATTCTTCATTATTAAAATGTGAATAGGATTGACATTTATTATGTTGGTGTAATATGAATATGATTCATATTATAGGAGAAAATCTACAATATTTTATCAAAGAGATATGGGTAGCTCTTTCTATAAAGAGATAATTGAAAATAGGAAAGAAGAAAAGAGAGCCTTTCTCTCTTTCCCCGTTTGTGGTCATTCCCCATTACTATATAAAAGTGAGTTGGACCTCTCTTCCTAATTCAATCCATTCCCTCTCCTCAAGATAAGATGAGTACCAAAAGTGAGACTCCTTATCTCTCTCCCTATCCTCTTCATAACCATCACCCCTCCTCTTCTCCATATGGTGGTCACCCCCTCTTCTTATTCTATCTACATCGTGGTTGTCCACAAGAGAAGAAGAAGACCATCGTCTTCTCTATGCTATGTGCTTGCGGAGAAGAAGGCATCATCATATAATGAGGACTTTCCAGATAATACCATAGTAATCAAGAAGAGATCACCATAATGTGGGAGAAGAAAACAAGAGAGAAGAATCTCTCTTGCGTATATGAGATTCGTGCGATACATCCCTACACTCAAGCATGCTTCGTTAATAGATTGGACATAACTCAGGAGATCTCTTACTTTAGAGACTACATGCAATGGTAATGATCTCTTACTCATGTTGTTTGTGGAAAAGTGTGAAATCATTTTCCTATATATGTGGTTTAGTAGTGCGATAGAAAATGAGTTTTTTTACATATATGCCCCTCTTATATGTTGCAATATCAGTTATGCCATCCCTTTTTGGAATATCAGTTACACCCCTATGATGAATCTCAATTTCATCACCTTTATTCTTTCATTTTGGCCATAAAATCGCTAGTTAAATGCACGTATATAGTATTAACTTGTACAAAATAGCACTCATTAGTAAAAAAACTATATAATATACTATATTTAATATCAAAATAAAAGAATAAAAGAAGGAAAAAAATAATGAACTGTCAAAGACACTGAGTGATCCTAGACCCTGAGATCAAGTCATTATGATGACTTAATCGAAAAAGAATAAAGTAGGGGGAGATAGGGCAGAGAACTTGTAAAGAAAATCACACAAAAATCTTAATTTTATATCTGAATAATATGCCTTTTGGGAGCTATTTTATTTTACTATTTTATACATCAAATAATAAAACCCTCAATATGACAATTGTACATAAAAATATAAAGAAAAATACAAAATTTATTTCATTCAAAAATAATGCACAATGTGCTTAGGACACACAAAATAGAAAGCCGCAAAGAAAACTTTCCTGACTTGTATCTTCACCATACCGATTCAAAAATTACCAAACTCAACTTTATTATTAATAAAATTAAATTATCTATTTAATGGAGGTGGTTTATTTAGTTTGGAGTTAAGATGCAAAAGTTGGCTTTTGGATCCTCATTGTTAAATATACATGTATATAATATTCAATATATTTACTCTTCATAGTTTTAGCATCCCTAGTTTTTTATAAACTTTTAAATATTATTTAAAATGCATTTAAATAGTAAAAATAAATGAAAACCACTAAAAATACATTAAATTAAATAAAGTTATAGAATATATATAGGTAAAATATACCTATAAGATACATATATCATGTATATACTTAATTCTTTAAGATGACAAATAATATCAGAAAAATACACTAAAAATATACAGATATATATATTAATAAGTTGAAAATATAGAAATTATGTACATAAAATAATAAAATAATAAAATAATAAAATAAAAATAAAATACCTTATATATGGGTAAAATATTTATAATTATACAAGTAAAAACTAACACCTAATAAATCATCTTGTAAAAATAAATAAAAATCACAATAAAATATTCCATAAAATAAGAAACATTTTCTATGTTATGAGTTTTATTTAATAAAATACATTTCTATTTTATTTCAATTTGTTCATTTTTTTATTTTTGTTTTGTCCTTATTCGTGCCTACAAGGACCAATCAAGTCCTTTCCTCAATTGACCTCGGGTCAACTCTCTAGCCCTAGCACGAAATGTTGACAGACTCAACCTCCCTTGGTTTTCTCCCCTTCTTCCCATTCGACACTCTGCTCCAGGAGACCCAAATCTTAAATATACATCTTCCTCGTAATTTGCAGTATCACACGGGGTCAAACCTTGGACCTATCAGTCCTCAATTTGATCAAAAACCCTAACATACCTTAACCCCTTGGCTACTGTTATTTATTGTAGCCCAGTCCTTTGATTAAGTTTTGATCCCTCTCTCGAGTTTCTTAGCCCCTCAGGCCAAGCATACAACGTCTACCTAGTGACAAGAGGTAGTATCGTGGTTCTGAAGCGAGGAGGAGGTGCAGAGAAGCTGATCTAGCCATCACTGGAGAGCTTCTCAGAGCGGTTATGTCCCTTTAGTTTTTAAACCAAATTGAGACCATTTTCTCCACTTTCTAGGTAGTTTTCATTCCATGTTTCCTTTCTATCAGTTATTTTATGCATTCTACTATCGTCTCCAGTGTAGATCTTTAGATTACAGTACGTCAAAGTTTTGAGCTCCGACCATCCTTTGTTCCGCTCGTACTAGCCATTGTTCCGGCCCCATTTTCACCCAATTTCATCCCCCTTTCACTTCTTAATGCCCCAAGACACTCCACCCCTTGATCACTCCTAGGTCAGGAGATCAGCTCTTCCACCACCACCCATCGTCGGAGAGCTCCCCCCCAACCCATTTCCTCTTCGTTTCCGTGCAATAAAGCCCTATGGACCTTCATTTTGTTATGCTTGATGTAATTGTGTAGGTAGGGAGGCTTGAAAGCCTCATTCGAGGCATTTTTTCTCAAGAACAATGCTTCAGGTGTTGCGCTTCTGCTCTGACAACCAAAGCCCCATCGTTGGGATCTGGACCCTTTTGAGCACCTCCATAGTAGCGGAAGTTAGGAGGATCATTTCCCCCCATCTCAGCATCAAGAATGGAAGCTTGGAGCGTAGGATATGGCTGATCGAAGGAGCTACAACGCATAGTTCTTCCATGTTCATCCTCCACACTTTGCAGTTATTGGATCGAGAATGGCCTCCAAAATGCACAGCTGCCATCACATCTACAACACCGTCGACTACCATATCTGAGCTTGATCGCACCATGACTGTCCATCAGCGAATCGGTACCTTCTAATCTGTTCTGTCCACGCTTAAGTGAAGGCACATGGGCATCATCCCGCCATCCATCATGTAATATTTTTTTGTAATTTACTCATTGAACCATGAACATTCCTTTAGTTGTGTTTAAGTTTGGTTCACGTCACCTCACGTGTGCATACATGTGAGGCAGCGAGATATTTTGCACCTAAACCTTTGCAAGTATTTGTATTTTTATTTAGTCTTGTAATTTTCATATTAAGTGTTATATTTTTGGGAAATTGTAAGTTGGACCCTGAACTCTCTATTAATTTCAAAAATACCCCTTTCTAATGCATATTAAATTAGATAAATCTATATTTTTTACAAGTATGCCCCAAGATTTTACAGGGGTGTTTTGGAATACGTTGAAACTTCATTATAATTGCAAAAAGGTCCCTTATAGTATTGTATTTTCTTTTTGTAGAATTACTTTTTATTAAATGGCTCTCAAGCTCTAAAAAATATAGAAAAATTATGTTAGATGCCTCGGATATTATTCTAAAATATATTTTTTTATTAATATGTTTTTATTTATTTTTTATTTCTTAAAATTTGAAAATAAAGCAATTATTTACTATCTAAATAGAAAAATACCAAAAATGCAAAAATAGCTTCAAAAATTACAAAAAATTACATTAGTTAGATATATATATAATCAATCAGTTATCTAAAAATAACTAAAATTTACAAAATAGAAACCCTAAAGATTACAAAACACTGAAAAACTTATAAAATTTTTTAAAAAGAGTAGAAATATATATAATCAATCAGTTATCTAAAAATATCTATTTTTTGAATCTATATAGCTATATTTATAAGCATAAAACCTTATATAGACTATTATACTATATATACATATACATCTATTATTAATAGTATTACAAATTATAAATACCTATAAATATATTTAAAACCCTTAAAATTAAAAGGACTGCACTTATTTGTATTTTCTGAATTTTCCCACATATATATATATATATCTGATTATATCTTCATCAAAGAAAAATATAAAAGTTATAAAAATATAAAAAAATAAAATAAAAATTTTAAAAATTAAAAAATAAACAAAAAAATATATAACATAAAAACCCACAAAATAGAAGAAGTCTATAAAACACACAACAAAACATTTGT
Source organism: Ottelia alismoides (assembly GCA_037367405.1). Lineage (NCBI taxonomy): Eukaryota > Viridiplantae > Streptophyta > Magnoliopsida > Alismatales > Hydrocharitaceae > Ottelia > Ottelia alismoides. The sequence continues at coordinate 525,305 of JAZKJV010000333.1, forward strand.
TGATTATCTCATTGATTGTTAATTTGTGCCTATCCCTATTGCTTTCTGTGGTTCGACCCCTAAACTTGCTTTCTATACAAACTTATTTGTAGGTTATAATTGTTGGAGAAAATAAGAGAGTTCTTTATTTCTGAGAACCCTAGGCTCTCTTATATAGCGGGGAGGCCTATGGGTAAATTACATAAGGTGGAAAACAGAAATAAAATAACAAAGAGACACATATAAAATATAGAAATGCATAAATATCTCTATACTCCCCCTTAAGATGAGCATAGATATCGATCATGCTCTGCTTGTACGAACATTTCTGGAATGATCCTCTGAGCAATGGCTTGGTGAAGATATCTGTTGTTTGCTCTCCAGAGCTAACATAGGAAGTAGAATTCATGTGCTTCTGAATCATATCTCTGGTATAGTGATAATCTACCTCAATATGTTTTGTTCTCTCATGTAACACAGGGTTGTTTGCAATGAACAGAGGAGCCTGGTTATCACAGTGTAACTCCATGGGTAGAGGAACCTCTATATGCAAATCAACTAATATTGCTCGAACCCACATCATTTTTGTACTTGCTTGAGCCATAGCCTTGTATTTGGATTCGGCACTTGATCTTGCTACAACCGTTTGTTTCTTGCTTTTCCAAGAAACGAGAGATCTGCCAACGAATACCGCAAATCTCGAAGTCGATTTTCTATCTTTAGGACAACCTGCATAGTCTGCGTCAGCATATGCAGATACGGAGAGAGTTTATCCTTTCTTGAATAGTAATCCTGAGCCTGGAGATGATTTTAGATATCTCAATATCATATATATAGCATCCATATGTACTTGTCAACGTTGCTCCATGAATTGTCTTACTCGACTCACTACAAAGGCAATATCTGGTCTGGTGATTGTAACATAAAGAAGTTTCGCCACCATCTCTCTGTATCTTCTCTTATCGACTTCATCTGTATCATCATCATATAGCTTCATGCTAGGATCCATAGGAGTAGTAGAGGGTCGACATCCAATCATGCCCATCTCTGCAAGCATATCTGTAACATATATACTTTCTTTGGGTCATCACAAGATCCTGTGCATTTCTAGCAAATTCCAACCCCAAGAAATACCTTAGGGTGCCCAGGTCCTTAGTCACAAATTGACTGCCCAGAAATTCTTTTGCCATCTTGATTCCTTGCTCATCATCTCCTGTAACAACTATATCATCAACATAAACCATGATAGCAACTGTACCTCTAGGTGTCTTCTGTACAAATAAAGAGTGATCTGCATTTGACCTCTTGAATCCCTGCCGTTCAATCAGATCTGAAAGCTTTTGGAACCATGCTCTAGGACTCTGTTTAAGGTCATATACTACCTTATGGAGTCTACAAACATGTTGACACTCCCCCTCAGCAGCAAACCCTGGAGGCTGCTGCATATAGACCTCCTCTTGTAGATCTCCATATAAAAATGCATTTTTGACGTCAAGTTGGAATAAGTGCCAGTCACATGCCACAGCAACTGAGAGAAGAACACGCAAAGTGGAATGTCAAGCAACCGGAGAGAACGTGTCCAAGTAATCAACGCCATAGGTTTAAGTAAAACCATGTGCCACGAGCCTTGCTTTGTAACGATCAGGCTCCCTTCTGCATGGTGTTTAACAGTAAACACCCTCTTGTAACTAACAACAGACGCTCCGAGAGGAGGAGAAACAAGAGTCCAGGTGCCACGGGACTACAAGGCAGCCATTTCTTCTTCCATAGCAAGGCACCATTTGCTATCTTGCAATGCATCCTGGTAAGTCCGTGAAACTTCTACGACAGATAGAGCAACTACAAATCTCTGGAAATCTCTTGTAAGACGATGAAAGGAAACCTGAGAAGTAAGGGGGTAGGATGCACAAGTACGCCTCTGCTTCCTAATGGCGATAGGAACGTCCAGGTTCTCAGGAACGTCATCCTGCAGTGATCCCTGTATAGAAAGATCTTCAGACTCATCGTTAGAAATCATGTTATCAGAACAAACATGGGGCATGCTGGATGACAGACAATGACCATGAGCAGAAGAGGGTCGACGAGTATAGAATTTTGGTAAAGGTGGAACAACGGTCACATGAGGTGGTGAAGGTGGTGGTGATGGTATGACAGGAGGTGGTGGAGGTAACTGACTCATAGGAGGAGGTGACATGTAGACCTCAGCATCAGAATCGGAAGTAGTTATTCTGTCACCTGTAGAGAGAAAAACATCACAGATTCAAAGAATGTGACATCGACGCTAACAAAGTATTTTCGACGTAACGGATCAAAGCAACGATATCCCTTCTGTGTCCTGGAGTACCCCACAAACACGCATTTGACAGCCCTGGGAGAGAGCTTATCAAGACCTGACGCCAACTGATGGACAAAGACAACATAGCCAAAAACACGGGGTGTAAGAGAGAACAACTCCTTCTCAGGAAAGGCTATAGAGATAGGAGTCTTCTCACACAAGACAGACGAAGGCATGCGATTTACTAGATAGTAAGCAGTGAGAACCGCATCACCCCAAAACGAGTGTTGAGCATGACTCTGAATAAGTAGGGTCCTAGTGATATCCAGTAGATGACGATGTTTCCGCTCTGAAACACCATTTTGTTATGAAGTGTAAGCACAAGAAGTTTGATGAACTATACCACGAGATGAAAAGAACAAGGAAAGTGACCTAGTACAAAACTCCAATGCATTGTCAGAACACACAATTTTCACAGACCAAGAGAAAATATTTTGAACTTCATTGATAAACTTTGAATCACATCTCCTGCTTCAGATTTATTCTTCAATAGAAACACCCAAGACAAGCGAGAACAATCATCTACGACAACAAGATAGAACCTGTGTCCCTGGTGATCAGGAACACGACTAGGACCCCAAATATCAATATGGACTAACTCAAACAGGGAGCTAATGCTCCGACTCTGATGACTCAAGAAAGTGGACCTATGATGCTTTCCCAACTGACACGCTTCACACTGGAAGGACGACCTTGGAAAAATCTGGGGTAAAACACGACACATCTTCTGAAGAGGTAGATGACCAAAACGGAGATGCCAGGTATATGGAGGGTCTGATCCTGTAGAGTGGAGAAATGCGTCGACATAGGGAGTACGGACTAGACGATAGAGGCCATTCTGCTCACGGCCACCTCCAATCACTTTGCCCGAGGGTAGGTTCTGAAAAACAAGAGACGATGAGTCAAAAATAGCTCGACAGTTCAAATCCTTCGTAATCTGGCTAATGGACAGTAAATTCATAGTGAAATCAGGAGCATATAACATAATATGCAGTCGCATGGAAGGCGTCAAACTAATCTCCCCCCTGTCCTGTAATCGGGGAATGTGTTCCATCGGTTATCACCACAGTCCGTCCTAGAGAAACCTGTCTATATGCACTAAGCTACGCTTTGTCCCCACATAAATGATGTGTCGCTCCAGAGTCCATAATCCAGTCTGTAATTATAGATCCATCACAAGAGGTGAGAGCATAAGAACTACCTGAGGTACTGGTTGTAGCAGATGTACTGGCAGAGGTAGAGACAACCACATCTAAATGGCCTTCAGGAGCTGTATCAGAAGGCATGATATTCTTCAATATGGCAACGAGATCATCGAATCGCTGGTCCAACGAAGAAGGTGCAGGGGACCCAACTTGTTCTGCTGCCCGAGCCGATGCTGGAAAACCATGTTTAGAATAGCATGTATCCTCGGAGTGGCCAGGGCGGTGACAATAATTGCATGGCTGGCGGATCCGACCCCCACAACCACCGGGACCATGGCCACGAAAAGTAGAGGACCACCTCTTCCTCTGGAGGCAGCCATCGCTGAAGGTGTCTGGCTAGTAATAGAGCTTGGGACAGTGATTCGAATCAGTCGGCAGAAAGCTTCCTCCATAAGAGGAATAGTGGCGTCAGCAAGAATCTGAGAACGGGCATCATCGTACTCTGGATCAAGTGCATCCAGGAATACACCCACCATGGTAGCATTCATGTATGTCTTTTGCTGCTCAGGAGTGGCTGTCAAAGGCATGAAGCTATGGAGCTTCTCAAACATTCCTCGTAGGGCTATGTACAGTGAGTGAAGAGGACGTCCATTCTGTCTAATTGAAAAAATTTCATGTTGCAATTGGAGTATTTTGGTCTCATTCCGCACCTGCGAATATGTAGCCGCTATAATATCCCACATGGCCTTCGTTGTGGGCTGATGCAACACGTCGTTGGCGATCTCTATCGTCAACATCCCAGATAGCCAGACTTTGGCATACGCGCCGTCTGCCTCCCACGAGACATTCACCCCAGTCTTCTCCACCGGCTCCTCCTCGGTAAGAATATGCTTTTTACCATTTGACTTCATCAGGCTCATGAACTGCATAGTCCAGAGCTCATAATTTGTCCCGTCCATTTTTACAATAGGCGTTGGACCTCTGAATGCGCCAGTGGCAGGTACATCAACCTTGTTTTCAGACATATTGCCGGAAGAAGAATACTACGGGGGCTGGAAACCAAAGATTGTATATCTACACAGACATATGCGGGTTTGGGTGCATGTGTAGACTCATGCACGCAAACCCATCAGCCAAACGACGAAGCCAATACGCATGGAGCATGAGAGGCGTGCTCAACCCAGTCGCACGCTCACACGCACGCCCTAGAGCCAGACCAGAAGCGGCGTGCTGGGGTGCCGCACGCGAGCAGGGAGACACGCGCGAGGTTGCGGGATGGGAAGACGCGCGCGAGGCCGCTAGGCGGAGGCGCGCAAGGCGATGGAGCGCGAAGCGAGGGCTGAAGGTAGGGTTAGGATTTTCGGGAATCGAGAGCTCCGGTATAGGACCGCTGCTCTGATACCATGTTGGAGAAAATAAGAGAGTTGTTTATTTTTGAGAACCGTAGGCTCTCTTATATAGTGGAGAGGCCTATGGATAAATTACATAAGGTGGAAAATTGAAATAAAAAATAAGAAAGAGACACATACGAGATATAAAAATACATAAATATCTCCACAATAATAAATTTTAGCTCACTTGTATTTATTTCATAATCATTGTTGTGGGTGTTAGCCATGCGAGGAGAGGTGAACCATTCTTACAATAAATGTTATTGTAATATTTGATCTATCAATAATAGTTATTAATTTTTTCACTCCCTATCTGAGACTAAATGAATGAATGCACTATAAGGTCCCTCTGTACAATTAGGGTTATGTACCATGACCATCTTAATGATCATACAGTTGTTGATTCAATAGTAGAATCATAGAGGCTAGTGCTTGGATGAATATCTAAGGAGTTAGATTGAGGACTCATCAAGCACCATCAAATGATTATTAAGAGATGATCTCCAGCATGAGAAGGAGATGGCAATCCTTTCTCTAAAGTTCGATATCTAACCGACCTCTTGATATAGGTCCTCTGTAGGGGAATAGATATTCAAAGGTGTCAGATTAATTAGGTCAAAGAGTTGACTTAACGAGATCGAGATAACCAAAGTCCTGTGTCGTATACTGTCACGATATAGGCAGACATCCTCTGACCGGAGACTGATGTGTTACTATACGTCTAAGTATGTATATTTACCAGGCCAATAGGTTGATGACCTAACCAAGGTCTATACACCGACGAGCCGGTGTGCATATGAGGGCATATGAGTAATACGTCCTCTCAAAGGGATCATACAGGTTCACTTGTGAACCGGAAGACATGAGCTCCCTCATTAGGTATTGGGACCGATCAAATTCCATGTATGGTCATCGTGCTTCGGAAGCATAAGAAGAATTTTGTAGGTATGATATATTCTTTTGGAAAGCATATGATTGATACTAACTCCCAATGGCCAATATTGAGAAACTTGATGATGAAACCCTAAAGATGATAGTGTAAAATTGATCTATATCTTCAAGTTTATCATAGATCTTCCCGTATGCAGGATGTATAGGTATTAGGAATACATGAGTGTGATGTGATCATAAACGATTATATAACCATGATGCTTCCAATCCGAGGGAGTAATGAAACATGTATGGATTTTAGTGAATCCTCTCAGTAGAAAAAAATCTGATCTTGGTCCAAGTGTTGGACATTGATCTGAATGAGATTCTGATACAATGAGAAGATTAGATTTACAGACTTGATTTTGATGTAATCAAGCATCTATGTGAAGTCTATGAGATCCTGGATTTGAGATATGATCTCAATACCCAAGTCATTATACGTGGAACGTACAATCGCTCTGTCCTTATATCCAATTATCTATGGAAAAAGCACATTATTCTTGAAAGAGTTTAAGAATAATTACATTGTTGAATTATATCTAAGCATGAGAATAGATACTTAAATGTGATTTCATTAATATGAATAATGTGAATTTGATTCATATTATTTTAATGCATGAGAATGATAATCCAATATTATTAAATGTGATTTAATTATTATGGACAAGAATAATGTGGATAGCACTATCCAAATTATTAATAATATATTATAAATGTGATTTATAATGTATTAAAGAGAGCTTATTATGATTTATATTTGTTTATTAGTTATTAGTGTGAATTGGATTCATATTGGATAATTAATTGAAATGTAAATCACATTTTATTTTGGGTTGTGAATTTGATTCACAATTTTCTGATGGCAAGATTGTAATATTCACAAAATACTTGTGAACTATTTTTGTAGAAAATTTTACAACAAATGTTGTTGTAAATCTTGGAGATTTCCCTAGAATAATGTAATCTAATGAGATTATGAGATGCTCCCTTCCTTAATGGGAGTGTGGATGGCCACCCACTCCCATTAGGAAAGGGTGGTCATCCACTCTTCTCCCATGGAAGGAGGCAATCTCCATTCCATAATCTCTGATGCTTGAGTTAATTTGGGATTAATTTATATTGATTTATCAACATATATATATATATATATATTCAATCTGAATTAAAGTAACTATTGTTGTGTTTTTACAATAAAATCTTGGCCATTGAAATAAGCACAAATCATTCTCATCCATTGATTTTGTTTAGTCCATGGATTGTGATTCTAATACTCCCAAAGTACTATATAAGAAAAGACACCCCTTGCTCCTTAAGTTACAACAATTTTGTAATATCAAGATCTCTCTTTCTCTCATTCTCATGCCCACTCTCTCTCTCTCTCTCTCTCTTAGTGTCCATCCAAACCGTAGAGAGAAGATCGCCACCGTCGTAGGATCGTCGTTGTGTTGTCGCTTCGATTGTCCTAGGTTCTCCATTTTTCGGTGCACTTCGCTCGTGAATAGTGCATTCGATCTCGTGTGATGAGATCGGGAGTTCTTTTGCTTGGATCAACTACTTGGATTGCGAGAAGCACATGATTCATCTCCGTGCTCGCAAGTGTCTCCTCTAACAGATTGGACTTGAGACAGGAGGTCTCTTCTCTTAGAGACTCGGTCACAACTGTGTTACAAGAGGTATTACTTTATCTAGTATGTAGTTTAGATGAAAAGATCCGAGTAGTGTTCTTGGATCATGTGGTTTCATCGTTTAAAATTTTTTATATTCCACTGCACCGAGCAACTAGTGCGAGCAGTCTTTCTCGATCGTATATGTTACGATACTCACACTTCTATGATGCACTTAAGGATTCACCCATATCCATCAAGTGGTACCAGATTCTTAGGTCGGAGGTTTTGCATACGATCCATAAACTTAGGAAGAATTGGGCCCATTATGTTTTGTTAAAATTTTATCGCATTTTTTTCACGCAGCCCTATTTCGTGAGTTTTCTCCGGTCCTATTTAAACTATTTAAATAAAAAAATTTCACTTGTATTGTGTTCCCCATTAAATAAAGAAATCGTGAGATTTGAGTTTGCGTGATTTGGAATTCAATTGCTCAAGTATTATGATATTTTTAATAAACATGTATCCATTATTTCGAGGATGGCGAATCTTGACGTAATTAAATAGTTAATTATAGTTTAAAATACATAGAAATGAATGCAAATCACTTGGATTCTGTTGTAAATAAAATTAGAAGACTTTGGAAACTTATTTTGTATAATTTGGATTTAGATTGATTGGGATATGATAATTTTAGTAAGTGAGGATCACTACTGAAAATTACTTTCCTAATCAAGGACTTTGTGATTATCATTTAATCAATTAGTGAAATTAGTAGTTAATTTCCTGGAATAATTATTGATGCGTATTTTTGTGAAATATTTGATACTGATTATTTTCTTAAATAACATTGCCTTAACCAAAATTGATTAGATATGTTCTACATCACAAATTGATTGCATGATCTTCTTTCCAACAAACAATCTTACTTGAATTGGATTGAGAATTTGTTTAACAAATTTCTTTATAATTTGAATCAAAATAGTTTTTGATTATTATTATATCGTATAACTTCTGTTGAAAAAATGATTATTAACTCAAGTACAAAGTGATCAATTGGCATTATCCTAACCTGAGACGGTGTATAGTCAGAGAGCGTTGGGGTAGCAGGTTTCTCCGTTAGCAGTTTGTCCACTCCCGTCAGTACTGACCATGACAGCGGGTAGAGAAGGGATAATTCTTGAGGGATCGTGATGTATTTTTCTAATTATTAAAATACTAATAGTTCATATTTTTGAGATTATACACCCCTTTCAAGTAACAATCAAGTTTGTTGGTTGATTGAATTGGATTTATAATTGATTTAATACGACCAAAAAATTATATCAAATTAAAACCCTCTATTTATGAATAGATGTGTATTTCCCTTAGAAGAATTAATTATATGAATGTGATTCAGGATAATTAATTAGAATTTGAATATGAGGTGGAGGATCACATAAGTGACATCCATGATCTCCCGTCAAGGCGAAGGGTTTTGTCACGTAAGATTGTATGTAGGAGATGCTTGTCCGAAGTGACAGCTCCTGCATACAAGTGCATCTGGATCGGGCTCTTTGCTTCTCGAATTAGTAAGGTTGTATGCACAATGACCCCAATATTAGGTCCTCATATTATTGGGGTGATATGCGCATAGCGAGTTCTAATCATGTTGATGGTTGGTTCAATTAATGAAGGGTCAACATCACCTTAAGGGTCATGGGCCCAGGTGTTAACGACCGAATTGGAAAATACAAGTTGAACTTGCAAGGCGCAATGTATTTCTTCTTCTTTTTATCCGAGTTACATGTTCTCATATTATTGAGATGTGAAAAAGATAATGAGGATATCCCAGTTCTTACTAGAGATATAACTATAAGTATATCTCTTGCTTTGAAAGTGATTAAGGGAATGAACTTTCAAAGTTGAAAAAGCAAGAGTAATTTGATTAAAAATTCATTAATCAAAGAAGTACAATTGAATATAGTATTATATGTTCTAATATAGTGCATTCTTAATTTTAGAAAATGAAGCCCATGAACCCACTTAGCGGGCTCTTGGAGGTCAATCAGTTGATCGGGACAAATTATTCAGATTGGATCCGAAATTTGATCTTGTCCTATCTGTTACTATGAGAGAAAGATCATATAGCTATTTTCTGATGTGTTCTTCATTCCAACAGCTCTAAAGCTCTCCGTTTGATTATTATGAGCATCCTCCTTGCTCTGTAAGATCATTTTTGTTTTACCATTTATTATTCATTGCATATTTACTTTGATATTGAGGTTATTAGGATTGTTTAATTTGTATACGATTTTGAGTTAATCGTGTAAATAGCTCAGGTTGTAAAAAGCGGAGTTGACAACGTAATCAACTCAGGTTGTAAACGTTGCATTGTCTGTGTAAGGAACTCACTTTAGTGATAGGACTCAATTGGGTCAGGTTGAAAGCCTGAATCAGAAACTCAAGTCATGGTTTTTACTCTAGGATTGTTTGAGACTATTGTTTGTAACGATCCATATCATTTAATCGATCCACCTACATCCATTAGTCAACGTCCAAACGAGATACACGAAATCCAACATCTATGGCCATCTCAACTCCACAGCTCCATTCACAAAAACTACCCACAGTCACCTCAGACCCCACAACCTCCACCCAAAGCTACCACATTCACCACATACCCATAACACCCTCCCACAACCACACCTACTGCAATTATAACCACCACATACCCCACCCACAACCACCCCACAACATCCACCCACATCCTCAAATGATGCTATCACAACCACCACACACACAAAGATACTACCCACAACCATCAGAGACCCCACAAACTGCCAATCACAACCACCACAAACTCCACAACTCCTGACCACAACCCCACACACAACCCCCTTAGCCCCACAACTCCACTAACAACAACCACCCACAACCACATCAGACCCGACAACCCACAGCCACAACCACCACATATCACATAACCCCCCTCCCCCCCACGACAGGCGTTGCAATCACAACCATCGCACGCACTACATAACCTTTCCATAGCCACCACATACCCCATCCATAACCACCCACAACCGTCACAAATCCAACAACACCCAACCATCACAGTCATTAAGACACCACAACTCCCACACACAAATACTATGCACAACCTACAATCATATGGAAATATATCAAAATTAACACTCAATATTTAAATCAAAATAAATCATATGAAAATACGGTGATAATAATACACTGAGTGATAATAAGAATAAATCAAACGAGTGAAGTATGGATCCACACAATAAGTATACATGTAATATATTAAAAGAGAGCAACGAGAAGTACATGGATCCAACAAACAAGAGTAGATAGCTCATGATTCGAGCTCCGGTGCCTTCACCGAGAAAGGAGGAGCAACAATGACAAAAGTGAGGATGATGGGGCTCTCATGACGGGAGGAGAGAAGAGGAGGATAGTGGGGGCACGGGTGTCAGGAGAAGGGAAATGAGGAGGGTGAGGCTCGGGTGCAGAGAGAAGGGGAGAGGGGAAAACAAAAGTGCATGTTTGTGGCTACTCTCTGCTTACGGTCTCATTGGCGGCTACTTCCACCCGCCCAAAACCTTTCAAATATTTTGATTATTGGGCTGGGAGGCCTGGATATTTGGATACGATTACCAGGGGCTGGGCGTGCCCTGTCCGTGGCAATCCGCTTTTCCGTTTGGTGCAGAGGTTGAAAAATGTCAAATACTCTCTCAAGGCTTGGGCAAATGAGAATGCAAATGTCTTCTCTGAGACTAACCTCGCGGGGAACTTCCTACAAGCAATTAACAGGGCCCTCTCCATTGACCCGCTTGACCCGATTCTCTCCATGTTGGAATCAGATGTGAAGCTCTACTTGGATGGGCTTGACGCGGATCTAGAATCGGCTTGGAAACAAAAGAGTCGTATTGATTGGCTACGCCTTGGCGATCGGAATACAAAATTCTTCCATTTATCCGCGAAAAGGCGTACCTCGAAGAACTCAATCCATACCCTCTTGGATGTTAACGGTGCTGCAATTGACGCCCCAAAGGATGTTGCGGAAGCTGCCATTTCCCACTTTCAGGGACTGCTTGGTCCAGAGCTGCCTCGTCCCCAGATGGCAACCCCACCACCCCCTAAGCATATTCTCTCCATCTCTGCTCGTGAATGGCTTGTCAGGCCATTCTCTGAAGAAGAAATTCAAAGGGCCCTTTTTTCCATTCCCTCTACTAAGGCCCCTGGCCCTGACGGATTTAATGCTGGCTTCTTCAAGCGTCATTGGTCTATGGTCAAAGATGACTTCTGTTCGGCCTTGGTTTTTCTTCATAATGGTGGGAACATGGTTCGGGAGGTGAACCATACCTTCCTCACGTTGGTCCCCAAGGTTGCCTCGCCCTCGGGCTTGGTTGACTACCGGCCCATCTTCTGTTGTAATACTATTTATAAGAGCTTTGCAAAACTTCTCTCCATACGCCTTGGAGAGGTCCTTCCGGTGTTGATTTCCCCCAACCAAACTGCCTTCATCAAGGGCCGAGCCATTAGTGATAACATCAGGCTCGCGCAAGAGCTTTTATGGGGTTTTGATCGGCGATCATCCGGCAACAAGGCCTGCTTAAAAATTGACCTGTCGAAGGCCTTCGATTCGATGGAACACTCCTTTATTCTCAGGGCTTTGGAGAACATGGGATTCTGCAACACTTGGCTTCGTTGGATGGCTTCGTGCTTATCTGCCTCCTTCTCCATCTTGGTAAATGGCTCCCCCCATGGTTTTTTTCGTGGTACTCGTGGCCTTCGACAGGGCGACCCGCTCAGCCCCCTTCTTTTTGCATTGGGTATGGAGTCGCTCTCCACCCTTGTGGAGTCCAGCCAGCGTGATGGGTCTCTCTCGGCCATGCGGAGTGGACGTTGCTCTGCCCCGTCCCACCTCATTTACGCTGATGACCTTCTCTTCTTCTGCAAAGGTTCCTCCCGCTCCCTTCTGGCTATCAGGTCTATTCTAGATCACTTCCATGAGATTTCTGGTTTGCGCCTCAACGCCAGGAAAAGCAAGCTCTTCCGCCCGGTTCACTCTCATCAGGACTTTGGTACCACTTTACAGATTGGCATTCTTCGGCGATGTCTGCCGACCTCTTACCTGGGTCTCCCTCTGAACTCTCGCCTTGGGAGAAGTCAGGACACCAGGCTCTTGGAGGACCGTGTTACTGCCATCCTTGCGGGATGGAAATCCAAGACCCTCTCATTCGCTGGTCGCCTCCAACTACTTAAAACTGTGATACCGGGCGTTACCATCTACTGGGCCTCTGGCACAATTATCCCTGCCTCCTCCTCTAAAAGAATCGATATGCTCTGTGCCGACTTCCTGTGGGGACGTAATCGCCATGACATCGCGTGGTCCACTATCTGCCTCCCCAAGTCTGAAGGGGGTCTGGGTCTCACCGCCTTAGACACCATCCGCAAGGCAATGGTGATTTCCTGGGCTTGGAGGCTCATCTCTTCGGAAACGTCCATATGGGCTACATTCATGCGACACAAATACCTGCAGGGGCAATCCTTTTGGGAGAAACAACCCTCTAGATCGCATTCTCATTGCTGGAAGGTGATTCTGAATGTCAGGAACACTATACGGGGCGCGATTAGCGGGGATACCCCGCCTTATTCTTGGTCGCGCAACCCAAAGGGTTTTTCCTTCTCCGAGGCTACTGATCTTGTCCGCCCAAGGGTCGCGGCCCCCTATTGGGCCCCCGTCATCTGGTCTAAGGGTACTCCGCCAAAATTCTCCTGCACCTTGTACCGGGCTACTCTTGAGCGGCTTCCCACTACGGATCGGCTTGCGAGGTTCAACATCCAGCCACAGTCCACCTGCTACTTCTGCTTCGACGAATTAGAATCTCATGCCCACCTCTTCTTCGGGTGCCCTTGGGTCTCCGCTGCGTGGCTTCTTATCTGCAGGGACCTAGGTCTGCCCCCGCCTCCTCAGCCGTGCTCACTTGCCAACATCCTATCATGGTGTGCCCAGTTTCCTGCACAACAATCTCGCGACAAGGTCTGTGCCTCGCTTGCTGCCACTGTTTGGGTGATCTGGAACGAACGAAATCGGCGATGGACATCTTCTACTTCATTGCCGTCCACGCCTCAGTCTGCGCATGCTATTGCTGAACACATCAGCGTGCAAATTCGGATTTTATTTGGTTAGGAATTCCTTTTCCTAATTTACTGTAATTTGTGGGGTATCTCTCCTCACTCTTGGCATACCTCTGGTCTTCTCTCCTCTGTAATTGTTACTCTATTTCTTTGGAATACAATCTATACTTACTTACCAAAAAAAAGTGCATGTTTGTGCATCTTTCTATCATTATATAAATCTTTTGTCAGCAGTTCTCAAACCTTTGATGATGTTTATTCGATGTTAGTCTTACACCAACGGTCTCGAATAACCTCAACGGTTATGGAACACCGATATAGTATTTTTTTATACCGTTACTTTGATTATAAAAAAATCATCGACGTTACGGTCAATGACAGTTACTAAACAACCGCTAGTATAACTCGGTAGTTTATTTCTCTTGACAGTCTAGAAACTGCCATAGTACATTCTATTCACGTCCATTTCCAAATCGCTAGCATAAATACAAACTGTTGGCGAAGGTTATGTTGATGACGATCTTCCATTAACATTAGTTGTTATGCAACTGATGGTGAAACATTGACCAACCTCATCAATTGTGCAATAACAATGGCGGTGGTAATCATTCGGCAATGGTTCTACAACCATCAGTGAATGTTTAGTGTAACCAGCATGATAATTAATGGTATTTACATCGGCGGAAAGGAACCGCTGGTAATAATGTCCAACCACTGGTATTTATGGCTAACTCAGTTTGTGTTCTTTCATCGATGGTGATTTTACAATCGGCATAGAAAATGTCTTAAAATTGCTGGATTTATATTTTCAATGGCAGTTGTGGACTTTACATCGACGATTTACTGACCATCGACGATATCATATACCACAACGATTCCACAATCATCGGTAAAAAGTACAAACCGCCATCATTAATTACGTAATAATTATTGTTATAAATACAGTAAATGTCCATGACGGTTAGCATACAACCAAGGCCCTAAATATCAGTTTCGGTCACCATTTCGGTATTGACCAAAACATAATTTCAGTGGAATTTCGATCGGAATTTCGATCATTTCAGTCATTTTTTGCACTAGGACCCTCCATATTTCGGTCATTTCAGTCATTTTAGTCGAATTTTGATTTCGATTGGATATCGATATTCGAAGAAATTCGACCGAATTTTATTGAAATTTGAGGTCATGCATACAACGCCAACGGTCCGCAAACCGCTGGTGTTGATCGGTACAATCACTGGTGATTGTCCGCGGAACCAACGGCAGTATTGCCTTTCAACTGCGCTCCTAAGAGACAGTCGACATTATTGTCTTTCAATGATGCTCCTAAGGGCCTGTTTGCTATGCAGGAATAGAGGGAAGAATGGAATCAACATTCCTTGGTCGATTCCAATCCTATGTTTGTTAGATCATATTAAGGCATGAATACTGATTATAAAAGAAATCGGATTCCCTCATTCATGGGAATTGCCAATTCTAGGTACCCCCTAGGAATTGTGATTCCAATCCTTAGAAATGCTAATGAATATATTCTTCTTTAATGTTTTATAATTAATATATCACTGTTATAAATATATGGTTATCGACATGGATATATATATTTTTTATTTTTTTGGATGTCAACATGGATATAGTTTTTTTGACATGGATATATGGACACTGACATAGATACAAATATATGGATGCAAAAGGTCGGATAAGTTACAAATATATGTATATATGAATACTGACATAGATATGGGATTTTTTTTGCGGATATGGATATATATATACAGTTAAATTTTTTTGATATGGATACAAATATGGTTACAAGATATTCCAACGGATACAAATACATATATATTAAATATAAATATTATACGGATAATATATTTTTTATGCCAATGAGGGTGATCTCCCAATTTGGGAATCACCTCAAAAAAACTATATTATTTTTTAACACCAAAATCACACCAATCATTATCTAGAGCCCCACAGATTCAAGAGAGCCCTACAATATGACACGGCGTTTTTTGCATAAAAAGGTTGATTCTTAAAGAGCAAACGTTCCTTGCTGGCCAAATAGTCCAAATCACCGCAAAAGGTATTGAGATATCGTCCGTGGAATTTCCTCCCACCCTCCCGATTGCCTCACAGAAGTTTGTCGATCCATTGACGTCAACCCACGACAAAGTCATCTCCATCCAAATCTTCACCGAAGACTCATACTTGAAGAAAAGATGTTCTGTTGTCTCTACATGTTCACCACACCTATCATAGCTCACATCCTGTGTCTCCAGTAAATTTACCCTCTTATATGGATAAAATATATCAGATATGATTTTTTGCAGATACTGATACGAACATGGATATTTATTTATTTTTTTTCTAAATATGGATGTGGATAACGATATGAGATTTTTTTTCTAATATGGATATGTATACTGATGCAATTTTCATTTTTTCCTAAGATATGGATACCGATTATATTCTTGCGGATACATATAAAGACATGGATATGGATTTTATTTTATTTTTACGAATAGATATGGATATGGATGAGGACTTTTTTTACGGAAACGGATATGGACATGGACGTTTTTTTGCAGCTATAGATATGGCTATGTATGCCATCTTTAATTTTTAGATATGGATACGTGTTGCATTTTAGTGTATACATATACAGACATGGATATGTATTTTTATTTTTTTGCGAATACGAATATCCTTAACATTTTCAATTTTTTAGAATATGGATACATATATGATAATAAAACATTCTAGCGGACACAGATATGGATATACCAAATACATCAGTTGTATGGAAAAAATCAAAGTTATTTCCATTTAAATTTGACTATTCATTCCTTACATGAAATATATTAATTATATGAAAAAATAAGTTGGACGATACCAATTATTTTTTCTATTTAATAAAATATATCAAAGGAAGGTTATTTTATTTCTATTCTTTTTCCTTTCAAACATAAGAAAGAAATGTATCTTATAATAAATATTTCAATTCCTAATATGAATCAAATTAATTATATATATTTTGAACCCTGCATCAAATTAATATATATTTTGGTCTTGCTCTTTCTTATCATCCTCTTCTTGCTTGAGGACGTTGAACCCAGCATGACCCTGGCTCCTTCATGGTGCTACCCGCCGTAATGCCCTATGGCGACAGGGGTGAGTAGCCCGATGCGGGTTAGCATATCCCCTCGACTATTATATATGAGGATGACTAGCATCTCGGAATGGGGGTCGAGAAATATATATTAATAGCGAGACTCCCCCAATTCCGGAATGAGGAGCGGCTAGCCTATAGTGACTCTGGCTTGGCTTTGAGTCTTGAGCTAATATCTGAGGAATCCCGAGCCCCAGAGAGATAGTGGCGAAGCATTTTTCTTAGTGGAGAATAAAGGTGCGGAACTGACCTCTCTAAAGCGCGAGTCTCCTATGAGCGGAACTAATTACTAGAATGCGCGGGAAGAGCTGGTAGTCATTTAGGGCATCAAAGACGCGTATAAAGAGGGAGGCCGGAGATACGGGGAGCTCGCTGGTTGATTTCGGAAACAATGGAATGGAAAAACTTATTCATTTCCATTCTTTTCTTGTCTCGATTGAATTCCATCGTAATTCCTTTCCAGTTATACAAACTGGCCTTAAGAAGCTACTAGCGTAAAGCCATCGTCAATCGATATTTTTGTAGTAGTGTCTCGATCTCCAACAACTATTAGGTCTCTTTGCCTAGACTACTTCACATTAATCATAATAGGACACGCCTTAAATAAGCTTCCACCACTCAATGATTATATCTGCAGAGCATCCCCTCAGAGACTATAATTTTTATTAAATCTTTTTAATTACACACACACATCCGAATATTGACGTCTTTTTTAAGAACTTTATATATACTAGATACTAATTCAATTCAAATTCATAATTTATTTTTATTCAATCGCATTCATGTATAATCTTTGTTTTTTATTCGATCCAGATTCATATTCAATAAATATTCGATTCGAATTCGTATCCAATTATATTAGGATATGGTTCTCTAAATGCACATCCGACTCATATCATATTTGTATTTGTATACGATGTAGATAAAGCGAATATGGATATGTAAATAGTCATATCTGATAGGGATCTTTACCTGACAGATCTCATAATCTTTTAAAATGACATCTACGACTTTTGAAACAACCTAATTCTCCCCTCGACTCTGTAAATTTGCACCGTCTTACCACACAGACTCTGCCGTCATCTTTAACTGTATTGGAGTCAATTACTTGAGTTAAACTTGAGTTAATCTAACCAATGCAAATCAGATGGTAGATACTCGCAAATCAGATGGTAGATACTCCGATCTCAAAACGTCCTCCTCCTGCGCTTCTCCGCCCGATTCGGAGAAGGTGCTGGTGATCGCACTGTACTGGCCGTCCCACTCCTTTCACCTCCGCTCGAGTTCTGATTCCTCATCTTCTCCTATCGAGAGGTGGTGGAAGCCATTGGAGGTTGCGGGACGGCAAGCTTGGCAGCTTGCTGCTCTCCGGAGGTGGCCCAGGAGGAGCTGTCCCATATGGTGGCGTAGAGGGACATGGGCTTGGAAGGGTAGTCGCTGCCCATGTCCTCGTTACGGCGCACCTCTCTGATCGGTGTGTCGTCTACGTAGAAACTAGCAACAAAAACAAGATTCTTGAGATCGATCACATCCATTATATTCCATAGCATGCATGTACAAAGAAAATACGAGATTATGGTGTCAGGGAACCGGAGGATGGAGTACCGATGGGCCTCGAGCGTGGGGTCGAAGGGGAGGAGGTAGCGCTCCTCGCGGCCGCAGTTAGTGCTGTCGTTCATCGTATTGCCATTTCCAGTCCCATGCATCCACATTAACATTGTTTTTATGTTTCTTCCAGTGGCGGACTCAACATTACAGATTGAGGGGGGCACTTTGATTGTTTGATAAACTATGATAATAATAAAAAAAGATTGCACACTATATAAAAGAGTTGTTCTACATATAAAAAATTTGAAAAATACACACCTGCATTTAAAGTTGACCACGTCTAGTTTTCATATCTTGAAAACAATTCATAATATCATCATCAGTAATAGAATTGAATATATCTCTTTCAATGTATGCGAGTAAAGCATCATTAGTCCATTCATCTCCCATTCGATTGCGCAACCGAGTCTTAACAATAGCCATTGCTGAAAATGCTCGTTCAACGCTTGCCGTTGCAACTGGTAGTGTCAAAGCCAACTTAATCAATAAAATACACTAGTGGATAAACACGATTTTTTTGAGTTTTCACCATTTTTTCTGCAAGCTCTGTCAAAAGATTTAACATTGAGAAGTCTGAATTCTGCTTTACATCTTTAATATATGTCAGCATTTCATTACGAAGAAGCACTAAATCTGTCGAAGAGAAATCCATCGGATATAACTGGGCAAGATGGATAAGTTTATCAATATCAAATGCTGCAAATGAGTCTTTCGGACTTAAACATGCCACACAAAGAAGAAGTTCTATATTGGCTTCAATGAAACGATCATTCAACTCTTGGACTTGCATATCGATAACAGTGTAAAAAACCTGAATACGATAGTGATGCATAACTGTAATTTTATCAACATTACGTCTTGATCGTCCTGTAGCTGTATATATATCATCTTCATGTGGAACATCAATATTATTCTTCTTGCAAAACGAAGAAACTCTTTCCATTAATGAACTCCACCCATCATCCCTCATCTCTTGCAAACATTGTTTTGCTACTGACACCAATGATATTTCATTAATAATATCTTGATCTTTCCTCTGAAGTGATTGAGAAAGTGTATATGTAACACCCAAAACATCAACCATTAAGTGTAAGCAGAAAATATATTCAAATTCTTGCCACTTGCGCAAATATTCAAGTGCCTCTCCATGTTTACCCAAATTCTTATTTTCTCTCAAGAACTCCAAAACGGTAATCATGGATGGGTATAAGTCAATCAAATTTATTAAACACTTATAATGGGATCCCCAACGTGTATCACCAGGACGTAAGAAA